>SJYX01012540.1:483970-497135 GCA_006410675.1 Oreotragus oreotragus | reverse complement strand
ACACAGACTTATGAAGCAGACAGACAGGACTGAATCCCTCAAATCCAAAGAGAGCCCGTGACAAGAAGTTTCCGGCTGCTGGGCGAGGGTGGCGATGGGGGCACTTTGAGAGGCTGGGTCAGGAAGCACGGGCTCGGCACGCTGACGGGCGTGAAGAAGCACGTGTGAGCAGATGGGAGGAGACGCCAAGCACCTCGGGGTGCTACAGGCTCCTACTTCCCCGCGCACCAGCCACACCAGCCTGGAGAGGGACACACGGAGCATGATGAGCCAGAGCCACCAGCAACCCGGGGCCTCAGCTGCTCAGAGCCGGCTGACAGCGGCAGCGGCCCGTGGGCCACCCTTCCCCACCAAGGCTCACGATGCCTTTCAGCCATCATTAAGACACTCCCCCTGCAGCCTCTGGGGCTGCTCCTCACCTTCGCACACAGGTATTTGATGCCTGCTCTCTTCAAGGGCCTGGAGGGGCAAAGAGAACACAGTGTCTGTCCCTAAGGAGCCCCTGGTCTAGGAGGAAGCTTAGACCAACGGGGTAATGATAACACGAGCAGTCAACAGTAACACCAGGAGTCAACAGCACAAGATGGGATTCCAGAGAGGTCCTGGCGATGGACACACGCAAGCCAAGTCTTCAAGGGCCATCTCGAGGAACACCATAGAAAGGGGGAAACAGTAGGAGCCGCAGACCAAGCCAAGCCATGGGAGCTGGAGGACTGGGAGGAGCATGGAGATGAGGGGTGAGGTCACCCTGTCTGGGAGCTGGAGCTTGAGGAGCAGGGGGTGCTGGGAGGTGACACTGGAGAGCTAAGCCAAGGGTGTGGGTGTCCTGCACTTTCCCCAGGTGTGCTTAGTTGCTCAGTCATGTCCAGCTCTTTGCAACCCCATGGAGTGTAGCCCATCAGGCTCCTCCATCCACGGGATTCTCCAGGCAAGAATACCAGAGTGGGCAGCAGTGCCCTTCTCCGGGGGATCTCCCCGACCCAGGGAACAGACCTAGGTCTTCCACACTGCAGGTGGATTCTTTACTGTCTGAGCCATCACGGAAGTCTGACTTACCCCATCGGCTGCTGAAACTGCACTCTACCTTAGGGAGAAAAGGGAGGAATTTTAAAGCAATGATACGTTCAGACTAGCATCTTTCAAAAGTTGCTGACTGGTTTTCTACAGATGGTCAAATGTATCTGTCAAAAGTACAGCCTGTTTTGAAGCCTAACAAAGAGCGTCTTAATTCTGGGAATAAACATAAAGAGATAGTATGAAATAACTTTCCTAGACCTTTACTTTGTGGTTATCGTCAATGGGTAATATGAGTACATGCTTCATTCTAAAGGTACTAGATCAGAGTCAATGAAAACCTAGCCTCCCTTCCACGCCCAGACCACCATTACTCCCAGTTTCTTCTGAGTCATTTCGAAGACGGTCAGCTTTCTCCCTCCATCTCTCTCTCTCTCTCACACACACACACACCCCACACACACATACACATTTTCCTACACAGACAGTGACATACAAAACACTGCTCCGTCACTGCTTTCACATAACATCTCCTGGAGATCATACCTGCAGAAGCGCTTCTTTCTTTTTAACAGTGCAGTCTTCTCTTATATGGACGTACCATTAGCCCGTTTCCAATTTCTCTACTGATGGACCTCTATCTAATAACACTCTTTTGCTACCATGAAAATGCATTGTAGTAAATATTATGTGCTATTTTTATGTAAGTATGAGAAAGCGTGTAGGATGAATTCCTAGAAGTGGGGACTGCTACTCTTAGTTCCTAGAATGCATGCATATTTTTAATGTTGATAGACATGATCTATTTGTTCTATACGAGAGATATAAATACTCCTCAAAGCAATTAGTGCCTGTCTTTCTATATCATTGCAAAATCCTTGTGATGCCGGACTTCTTGGTCATTGTCAGCTGAAAAATGTTACCTCTTTGTAGATTTAATCTGAATATTTTTGATGAGCTAGATTGAACAGCTTCTCTTATGTTTAAGAGCTGCTTAATTTTTTCACTGTGACAGATCTTATTCTTGGCCCATTTTTCCAATGAATTGTTGATGACTTTCTTAAAGATTTGTAAATGCTCTTCATATATTAAAGAAAGTGAATTTTTTGTGAAATGTTGCAATAATTTTTTATTTTTATTTTATTTCATATGTAATGTTTTTGCCAAACATAATTTTATTTAGTTTTATGTAACCAGATTTATCAGTCCTTTGTTTTTTGTATATAGCTTCTGGATTTGGAGTCAAATTTATAGAATTTTCCTGTGCCAAGATTATTTTTTAAAAAGATTTTCCCATGTCATCTATTTTTATAATTTTATTATTGTATATATAACTTGTTTTTCATTTGAATCTTATTTGGATGGAAAATAAGAAATTCAATTAATTTCTTCCAGATGTTGTACTATAATTACTCCAATGCTATTTTACTGAATATCAGCATTTTCCCAATTGATTTGAAATCTCACTTTTACAACATACAAAATATCTAGAGTGCTTAGACCTGTTTTGGTTACATTGATCAATCTATTTATACAGTAAACCATGTTATTTTAAACACAAGGAGTATGCCCCCTCTTTATTCTCCCATTTCAAATGTGTATTTATTTTTCCTTAGAAATTTTAAAATTGGTTTACCTGGCTTCCAAAGAGAATAACCACCAGTTCCTGAAATAATTCTACTTTATTTATTTTATTATTTTATGGTGCTATTGGATTGTATTCTTAATACTGTTTGTCTGCAAAGATCATTGGATCTATAGTTTTCTTCCGGTATCTTATTTTTGTTAAAGTTGGCAAGATAATATTGAATTCATAACAATAAAAATAATTTAGAAATTGTCCATGAATTCCTTTGATATGCTCTAGAATACCTTAATGGTGTTGAAATGATATGCTTCTTAAGTGTTTGGTAGAATTTCTCTATGAGATCATCTGAACCTGATGCTTTTCTCGAAAGGTTGCTCTTGACACCTTTTGCCTACAGTAATTCATCTCTTTAAACGCTGCCTTTTGGGGAGGGGTCAGTTTTGGCAAATCATCTCTTTTGGGGTCTATCTCATTGCAGGCAGATTCTTTACCAGCTGAGCTACCAGGGAAGCCTTCTCCACTTCTGTTTTAGGGTCTGAAATTATTTATGCAGAAATGAGTCATTTGTTAAGATTCTTTAATTTCATCTTCTTGTGCTGACTTTTAAACAATGCATAACCTCGGAGTTGTGAGTTAAGTTTTATTTGGAGCCAAGTAAGGACTATAGCCCAGGAGATAGCACCTCAGGCAGTTTTGAGAAACTGCTCCGAAGAGGTAGGGCTAATGTCAGCATATATGTGACTCTGGTGAAGGGTGGGCACATATTTTGCAGAAGGTTGCTGATAGTCATGAGGGGCGGCCACCACCACGCAGAATTTTAGTACTTTTCTGGATGTGAGGGGATATAAAAATTGGGCTGATAAAATCATCCACTGAAAACCTAACTCTTTGAAGACATGTTTGCCCAGTTTTTCCCAGAGCACAGAGTGCCTCATTTCTAATCTCCACACTGAACTTCTTCTTTATTTTGTTATTATTTTTCTACTTCTTACATTGCCTTCATTATTTATTCTCATCTTCTTCTGATGTTGATGCATATATTGAAATCCATAAATAGTACTCAAGCCTGCAATTTTTTGCTTCATAATTTCTAAGTGGAGTTTAGTATTCTTATTTTCTGGTTTCTCCAGTTTCAGTTCTCGTTTTCTCTTTCTCTCAGAAGTAGCTTACAAGGTATATATTTTGCTGTTATCATCACGGCTTACATTACTGATTTATTCTTAATTAACAGATGTGGATTTTTCACTTTTAATATCTAATTTGTTTCATTAAGATTAGAGAATGTCACTATTTTTCAGTTCAGTTCAGTCGCTCAGTTGTGTCCGACTTTTTGTGACCCCATGAATCGCAGCACGCCAGGCCTCCCTGTCCATCACCAACTCCCGGAGTTCACTCAAACTCACGTCCATCGAGTCGGTGATGCCATCCAGCCATCTCATCCTCTGTCGTCCCCTTCTCTTCCTGCCCCCCAATCCCTCCCAGCATCAGAGTCTTTTCCAATGAGTCAACTCTTTGCATGAGGTGGCCAAAGTACTGGAGTTTCAGCTTTAGCATCATTCCCTCCAAAGAAATCCCAGGGCTGATCTCCTTCAGAACGGACTGGTTGGATCTCCTTGCAGTCCAAGGGACTCTCAAGAGTCTTTTCCAACACCACAGCTCAAAAGCATCACTTCTTCAGCACTCAGCTTTCTTCACAGTCCAGCTCTCACATCCATACATGACTACTGGAAAAACCATAGCCTTGACTAGATGGACCTTAGTCGGCAAAGTAATATCTCTGCTTTTGAATATGCTATCTAGGTTGGTCATAACTTTTCTTCCAAGGAGTAAGCATCTTTTAATTTCATGGCTGCAGTCACCATCTGCAGTGATTTTGGAGCCCCCCAAAATAAAGTCTGACACTGTTTCCCCAGTTTCCCCATCTATTTCCCATGAAGTGATGGGACCGGATGCCATGATCTTTGTTTTCTGAATTAATGTAATTTTTTGATAAAATTTCTTGAACATTTTACTGACACCTGAATAGAAGATATATTGTTTTTTAAATAATCTTTATTGAAATATAATTGATTTATAATGTTGTGAGATATATTCTATTTTAAGGATATAGCATTGATTTATGTTAATAAAAAGTACTCTCTTAAATATTTTTTTGTCTGTTTGATCTGTGATGAACTGGGAAAATAAATCAAAGAATCTTTACCCATGAATTTGTCTATTTCTCCTTGTATTTTTCTTTTCATATTTATTGTCTAATTTTTAAAATATTGATGCTGTTTGGTTTGGTACAAAGATGTGCTGTGATCTCTTCATTATAAGTTGCACTGATTACTACTTTAATTGTCTATGTTTGTCTAGTTTGATGCTTTTTTTTCCCCAAAGTCTAAACTCATCTTTGACCCTCAGTGCATTCCTTTAAATACTGTGTTTTGAGTTACTCAGATCTCACAGTTTGGCCAAAGCTGGGACATACACGTGTGTTTCTTATTCTCCTGACTGCCCTCATGTGATTTTTTTTTTTTAAAGAGAGGAGGCAATACTTCTTTACTCTGTCATCTAATAAAGGGAAGTCCCCTTTCCATCCTATGCAAGTCTTCTAAAGAAGTTGTCTAACTTAGATATGAGGGCTTCCCTGCTGGCTCAGTGGTAAAGAATCTGCCTGCTAAGGCAGGATACGTGGGTTCAGTCCTTGGGTCAGGAAGATCTCCTGGATGAGAAAATGGCAACCCACTCCAATACACTTGCCTGGGAACTCCCGTGGACAGCGGAGCCTGGTGTGCTACGCTCCGTGGGGTCATGAAGAGTTAGGCATGACTGAGCGACTGAACAACCACAACAGCTGAGACAGGTAGCCTTCCACTCAATAAACACGTCGGTAGAACTTGCTGACAGTCAGGTGCTACACACGCACTAAGGCCACCACCTGCCCAGGTATGGAAGCCATGCTTCCAGTGCTCTGAAGGGGCCAAGGGGCCACTGGATGAGCTCTGCTTTGAGCTGCAAAGCCTGACATCACAGGAGACTTTGGGATTGGTGTCCAAAGTCGCACCCCAAAGAAGTCAACAGCTGAACTTCAACAAATCCATATATGATCAAAATCCTGTCCTGGAGCCAGCAATTTACTTTGGTTTGAAATCTAAGCCCCAGGCAACAGCTGCTCCTGCCTCTCACGCTCCAATGGAGACGTTCTCACAAATGCCCGCACAGCTGGGAGTTCAAACGATCTATTCTTTCAGGCCAGTTGTTCCCTCAAACATTTGTCCCGTCTGCCCAGGATTTTCCAGAGCTGGACCAGTGCTGCTGGAGTTTGTCTGTTGCTACATCCTGAAGCCCAGGCCAGCTGCGGGTCTGAGGCCGGGCCCAAATGGTGTCGACTTACTTGCAGCTGTCCTAACGCGAGCCCAGCAGGCCCTCAGCACAATTCCCTGGTGGGCCTAAAAAACCTTGCTGTCTCTGATATTGTGGGAACAGGCCCTGGGTTGTCTGCCTTCTTATGTACAACTCTCAGATCTAGGAAATGAACTCAGGGTTCAAATAGGTGTGTGTACTAGTCGCTCAGTGGTGTTTGACTCTTTGCGACCCCATGGACTGTAGCCTGCCAGGCTTCTCTGTCCATTGCATTCTCCAGGCCAGAATGCTGGAGTGGCTTGCGGTTTCCTTCTCCAGGGATCTTCCTGACCCAGGAATCAAACCCAGGTCCCCTGCATTGCAGACGGGTGCTTTACTGTCTGAGCCACCAGGGAAGCCCAAATAGACTACACAAACTTGATTTCTCATTTAGCTAAAAAGTTTAAAATTAGTTAGGAAATAACCTCCTTTTACAAAATATCATGGACTTAAGAATCTGAAAGAGCTTTGCAAGTATCAAACATTCTCCTCTTTTAGTCTGTCCAGGGTGGTTGAATTGCTAAAAGTTAAAATATTCTCATTTGAAAAACAAAGATACAGGGTGATTGATTACCTCGGGTGGAAAAGCACAAAGCAAAGGAAAAGAGCAAAACAAAGGCTATTATGCCCGTGTTTTTGGACAATCAGCTACTTTAACACAAAGGGAGAGAGAGACTCTTGATTAGGTGAGCCCTGATAATTAAGGGTGACCTTTGCTGAGGGAAATTTATTAGGTTTATTCAATAGTTAATAATGAAAAGTCATCTCACCTGAGAAGGTGCATGGTAAGCAAAATGAGGATTTTCAAGGAACCTCCATAAACTGGGAACAGAATTTTGACTCAAGTTTAATTAGATGAGAACCACATATATAAAATCACTGAAGATGGTGATTGCAGCCATGAAATTAAAAGATTCTTGCTCCTTAGAAAGTTATAGCAAACCAGACAGCATATCAAACAGCAGAGACATCACTTTGCTGACAAAGGTCCGTATAATCAAAGCTGTGATTTTTCCAGTGGTCATGTATGAATGTGAGAGTTGGACCATGAAGAAGACTGAAACCGAAGAACTGATGCTTCTGAATTGTGTTGCTGGAGAAGCCTCTTGAGAGTCCCTTGGACTGCAAGGAGATCAAACTAGCCAATCCTAAATCAGTCCTAAACATTCATTGGAAGGACTGACTCTGAAGTTGAAGCTCCACTACTTTGACCACCTGATGCAAAGAGCCTAGTCATTGGAAAAGACCCTGATGCTGGAAAAGACTGAAGGCAAATGGAGAAGAGGACTGCAGAGGATGAGATGCTTAGATAGCATCACCAACTTGAGGGACATGAACTGGAGCAGGCTCCAGGAAATAGTGCTGCAATGTATGGGGTTGCAAAGAGTTGGACACAACTTAGCAACTGAACAACAACATATAATATGTATTTTCTTTCTTTCCATGCATGTGTTTTTTCAAACTTTTAGAAGATATTATTATTTTTAAAGTATTACTTAATCTCTAAATTTCTCAGTGGTTAAAACGGTGTGAAGAAGACTCACAATATGCAAAGCCTGTTTTGGTTAAAAAGAAAAAATTTCCAAGGCATTGAAAAGACTCTTTAAAATGCATGAATGTACTTGAAGCTAAAACAAAAACAATGTAAATGGCTGACAAAAAAAGACAAGAGATTCTGAAGGTACTTAGAACAATTTCTGAAACTAATAGGAGCAAACGATCTGTTGAAAAGAACTCGCACTGACCTCAACTCAGCTTAGGACCTGAGTAACCAAATTAGGAGCCAACTCCACAAATAAACTGCTAATTATTTGTGAAAGAGGAATTGGGGCAGATGCAGATGGCACAGATCCACGTGAGACAACATCTTTTGTTCAGAGTTTCTGAGAGAAAAGTAGAACATCACCCTCTCAGTAACAGTATCTTTGGGGAGTCTCTCTTGACAAAGACACCCTCTTTCTTNAGGGTGACCTTTGCTGAGGGAAATTTATTAGGTTTATTCAATAGTTAATAATGAAAAGTCATCTCACCTGAGAAGGTGCATGGTAAGCAAAATGAGGATTTTCAAGGAACCTCCATAAACTGGGAACAGAATTTTGACTCAAGTTTAATTAGATGAGAACCACATATATAAAATCACTGAAGATGGTGACTGCAGCCATGAAATTAAAAGATGCTTGCTCATTAGAAAGTTATAGCAAACCAGACAGCATATCAAAAAGCAGAGACATCACTTTGCTGACAAAGGTCCGTATAATCAAAGCTGTGATTTTTCCAGTGGTCATGTATGAATGTGAGAGTTGGACCATGAAGAAGACTGAAACCGAAGAACTGATGCTTCTGAATTGTGTTGCTGGAGAAGCCTCTTGAGAGTCCCTTGGACTGCAAGGAGATCAAACTAGCCAATCCTAAATCAGTCCTAAACATTCATTGGAAGGACTGACTCTGAAGTTGAAGCTCCACTACTTTGACCACCTGATGCAAAGAGCCTAGTCACTGGAAAAGACCCTGATGCTGGAAAAGACTGAAGGCAAATGGAGAAGAGGACTGCAGAGGATGAGATGCTTAGATAGCATCACCAACTTGAGGGACATGAACTGGAGCAGGCTCCAGGAAATAGTGCTGCAATGTATGGGGTTGCAAAGAGTTGGACACAACTTAGCAACTGAACAACAACATATAATATGTATTTTCTTTCTTTCCATGCATGTGTTTTTTCAAACTTTTAGAAGATATTATTATTTTTAAAGTATTACTTAATCTCTAAACTTCTCAGTGGTTAAAACGGTGTGAAGAAGACTCACAATATGCAAAGCCTGTTTTGGTTAAAAAGAAAAAATTTCCAAGGCATTGAAAAGACTCTTTAAAATGCATGAATGTACTTGAAGCTAAAACAAAAACAATGTAAATGGCTGACAAAAAAAGACAAGAGATTCTGAAGGTACTTAGAACAATTTCTGAAACTAATAGGAGCAAACGATCTGTTGAAAAGAACTCGCACTGACCTCAACTCAGCTTAGGACCTGAGTAACCAAATTAGGAGCCAACTCCACAAATAAACTGCTAATTATTTGTGAAAGAGGAATTGGGGCAGATGCAGATGGCACAGATCCACGTGAGACAACATCTTTTGTTCAGAGTTTCTGAGAGAAAAGTAGAACATCACCCTCTCAGTAACAGTATCTTTGGGGAGTCTCTCTTGACAAAGACACCCTCTTTCTTTATGTAAAATATTAGGAATCACTTTTCCTCTTGCATACCTTGTCACTTCAGTCGTGTCAGACTCTTTGTGACCCCATGGACTGGAACCTGCCAGGCTCCTCTGTCTATGGGATTCTCCAGGCAAGGATACTGGAGAGGGTTGCCACGCCCTCCTCCAGGGGATCTTCCGGACCCAGCGGTTGAACCCACAATCCATGTGTCTTACGTCTCTTCCATTGGCAGACTGGGAAGCCCTTTCTCCTTACGTGTGAAAGCATATGATAATGGTTTGCACTTGATCTGACTCTCCACTGGTAACTCTTCCTAACACAGTGAGATGAGGGCAAACACTGATTTACTCCGGCTTTGCACACAGTGGGACCTTAATATGTGGCCATTGAATGGCTTGAATGATGATGATCACACAGCAGAGCTGTTTCAGGCTCAGCTTGAAAGCACAGAGGGAAGCCCTCATACTGGAAACAGCCCCACTGGCCCCCACTTCCTGGCACCATCGCCCTTGGGTCACCCCCTCCCCTTGGGTGTGGCAGGACTCACTGTCTTCTAACAGGACATGGCAGAAAGCATGAAACGTCCCTTCTGAGGTCAGAGATGGTGGCTTCCATTCTATTACTCCCCCCTGCCCTCTCTTACACTCAGGGAAATGCCACCATGTTGGGATGCAGCCTGGAAGATCCAAGCAGTCCATCCTAGAGGAAACCAACCCTGAATGTTCATGGGAAAGGCTGCTGCTGCAGCTGAAGCTCCAATGCTCTGGCCACCTGATGCAAAGAACCAACTCACTGGGAAAGACCCCAATGCTGGGAAAGACTGAAGATGGGATGAGAAGGGGACAACAGAGGATGAGATGGTTGGATGGCATCACCGACTTAATGAATGTGAGTTTGAACAAACTCAAGGAAATAGTGAAAGACAGGGAAGCCTGGCATGCTGCAGTTCATAGAGTTGCAAACAGTCAGACACAAGGTATCGGCTGAACACCACCATGTGGAGGGCCCACCCCTGTGAGGATGGACACAGGTCTTCCTGGAGAACCCTGAGATGACTAGCCCTGGCCATCACCTTGATCCACAGAGACCCTGAGCCAGAGCTGCTCCTGCATTCCTGCGCCACAGAGACTGTATGAGTAAAAACGTGCCTCTAAACTTGGAGTAATTTGTTGGCAGCGATGGAGAAAAAAAAATGCTTGTACCATTAAGGAGAACATTACTCTGGGGAGTGGGCCGGCCACTGAGGGAGGGTCCCAGTCAAGGAAGGACAGCACACTCGAGCTGCTCGGATGTTTAGAAATGTTGTTCCAGATGTCTACACTTCCTGATGGCTGTGTCAGATTCTGAACAATTCTGTTCTCAGGCCCTTCAGGATCCCACTGAAAGATGGGAAAGACTAGACTTTCGAGTGACCTTTGAAGCATCACTAAGACCTTCCAAGTTCATTAACAAAGGCAGCCCAGGCTCTTTCTCCCGAAGCACCAGCAACTGCCATCGTGCCCGCCGCCCTCCTGGTTGCACTCGGCCAAGGGTCCCTTTGCTTCCTCTCCTTTCTCCTGCTTCTGCACACCGTCAGTCACACACCTGTCAATCTGCATCAGGTTCGGCTCTGCCTCTCGTGTCTCCAAGTGCCAGGTTCTTACAGCCTCCACCAGGGATTGCCATGAAGGCCTCTCTGAATCTCCTGCCAGGCTCTGTCCTGCCTGGCACCATCAGACCAACTGCTCAGCAACCGCCACTTCACCCCAGTAAACCTGAAAGTGCCTCCACTCCACCGAGTCCCCTTGTCGGCCCAAACCCCATCTTGTCCACTGAAGGCCCACACTTCGCTCCTTCTCTCCCCCTGGTGTGCCCTGCTCTGAGGTCCCTTCCCACAGCCACATTCGGCCTAAAGACTCAGATCCAAACAGAACTCCTTTGAGAAGCTTCCCATGCCTCTCAGATCTACTCATGCTTGCCCCTCTTGACCTGGAGGTGTAGACAAACACCATGCTTCACACGGATGACTTCTCTTCTCAACTCACTTGAAAACTTGCTGGTTCCAGCACCCCAGGCTTCTTTTGTTCCCACCACATTTCCAAAAAACACCCACTGCAGTCTCTGGACTTAGATGAAGGGAACAGAAGAACACCATTCCCACCTGGGCATCCTTATGTGCCAGGTAATTAATAAGTGTAACTTCTTTAATTCTCACCTCAAACCTCTGAGGTGCATCTGTGTGTCTGTATAACATGGGTAAGATGTCCAAGTTCACCCTGCTGGTAAGTGGTTGAGCAGGAACATAAACTCAGGGCTGGAGACTGCCAGGTCTGTGCTCTTCACACTTGCCACACCAGCCTCAATACAAAGTGAAGAAGCTAATTGCACCTAAATTAGCATGCATTGAGGTGACAAAATGATGGGGTGGGTGGCCTGCAGGGATTGCCTGCCTGCACCCCAACCTCACCTTCCCCTCTCCCACAGGCTGGTCAGTTAGCTTCCATGAGACAGAGATCTCCTCCTACCAGGAGGACGGGGGCAGTAGTAAGTGCCCGGGGATGGTGAGCGCTCCGGGGGCTGATGCGTGAACAGTGCTCAGCAGTGAAGAGAAGGCAGCGCTGCTGCTCTGGGCTTTGCTCCGCCATCGCATCTCTCCCGGAGCAGCTTTACCAAAACACACGCATAAACTTTCCAAGGATAAATCTTTTAACATGCCCAACGTTTTCTTAGATTTTTGTGTGACTTGCTAGAATTTCTTCCTGCTTATGGTATGCACTCTGTGTTGTTATTGTTCAGTTGCTCAGTTGTGCCTGACTCTCTGCGATCCCATGGACTGCAGCATGCCAGGCTTCCCTGTCCTTCATCATCTCCCAGAGTTGGTTCAAACTTAGGTCCATCGAGTCGGTGATGCCATCCAACCATCTCTTCATCTGCTGCCCTCTTCTCCTCCTGCCCTCAATCTTTCCCAGCATCGGGGTCTTTTCTAATGAGTCAGCTCACTGCATTAGGTGGCCAAAGTATTAGAGCTTCAGCATCAATCCCTCCAATGAATGTGCTAAGATGTGCTTAGTCACTCAGTCGTGCCCAACTCTTTGCAGCCCCATGGACTGTGGCCCGCAAGGCTCCTGTGTCCATGGAGATTCTCCAGGCAAGAATACTGGAGTGGGTTGCCATGCCTTCCTCCAGGGGATCTTCCCAACCCAAGGATCGAACCCAGGTCTCCTGCATTTCAGGAGGATTTTTTTACCACCTGAGCTACCAAGGAAGACCTCCCAGTGAATATTGAGGGTTGATTTCCTTTAGAGTTGACAGATTTGGTCTCCTCACTCTCCAAGGGACTCTCAAGAGTCTTCAGCACCACAGTTTGAAAGCATCAGTTCTTCAGCACTCAGCCTTCTTTTGTTGTTGTTGTTGTTGTTTTCATTCAGAATCTCATTACTATTTTAATGGTATTAAAATTAAGTATAATTAATTAAGTATAATTTCAGAAAAAAACACTTTTGTACTTAAACATCAGTAGTCTATATATATATTTTTGCTAGTCATATAAGTACCCAGAGCCCAATTCAGTCTTCTTGTTTAGTTCAGATGCACAGACCAGAGTATGGAAATAGTTAGGAAAATTTTTTTTAATTTTATTTTTTAATATAAATTTATTTAATTGGAGGCTAATTACTTTACAGTATTGTATTGGTTTTGCCATACATCAACATGAATCTGCCACAGGTGTACACGTGTTCCCCATCCTGAAACACCCCCCCCCAACCTCTCTCCCCATCCCATCCCTCTGGGTTATCCCAGTGCACCAGCCCCAAGCATCCTGTATCATGCATAGAACCTGGACTAGCAATTCATTTCACATATGATATTATACATGTTTCAATGCCGTTCCCCCAAATCATCCCACCCTCACCCTCTCCCACAGAGTCCAAAAGACTGTTCTATACATCTGTGTCTCTTTAGCTGTCTCACATATAGGGTCATC
>SJYX01012540.1:457863-482412 GCA_006410675.1 Oreotragus oreotragus | reverse complement strand
GTGGATTTATCTCTGGGCTTTCTATTTTGTTTCATTGATCTATATTTCTGTCTTTGTGCCAGTACCATACTGTCTTGATGACTGTGGCTTTGTAGCAGAGCCTGAAGTCAGGCAGGTTGATTCCTCCAGTTTCATTCTTCTTTCTCAAGCTTGTTTGGCTATTCGAGGTTTTTTGTATTTCTATACAAATCTTGAAATTATTTGTTCTAGTTCTGTGAAAAATACCGTTGGTAGCTTGATAGGGATTGCATTGAATCTATTGATTGCTTTGGGTAGTATACTCATTTTCACTATATTGATTCTTCCAATCCATGAACACAGTATATTTCTCCATCTATTAGTGTTCTATTTGATTTCTTTCACCAGTGTTTTATAGTTTTCTATATATATGTCTTTTGTTTCTTTAGGTAGATATATTCTGAAGTATTTTATTCTTTTCATTGCAATGGTGTATGGAATTGTTTCCTTAATTTATCTTCCTGTTTTCTCATTGTTAGTGTATAGGAATGCAAGGGATTTCTGTGTGTTGATTTTATATCCTGCAACTTTACTATATTCATTGATTAGCTCTAGTAATTTTCTGGTGGAGTCTTTAGGGTTTTTTATGTAGAGGATCATGTCATCTGCAAACAGTGAGAGTTTTACTTCTTCTTTTCCAATTGGATTCCTTTTATTTCTTTTTCTGCTCTAATTGCTGTGACCAAAACTTCCAAAACTATGTTGAATAGTAGTGGTGAAAGTGGGCACCCTTGTCTTGTTCCTGACTTTAGGGGAAATGCTTTCAATTCTTTTATGGTCCACCTCTCACATCCATATATGACTACTGGAAAAAACATAGCTTTGACTATGCAAACCTTTGGTGGCAAAGTGATGTCTCTGCTTTTTAATACACTGTCTAGGTTTATCTTAGCTTTTCTTCCAAGAAGCAAGCATCTGTTAATATCATGGCTGCAGTCACAGTCCACAGGGGTTTTGGAGCCCAAGAAAATAAAAAATGGAGACTGTTTCCATTGTCTCCCCATCTATTTGCCATGAAGTGATGGGACAGGATGCCATGATCTTAGTTTTTTGAATGTCGAGTTTTAAGCCAGCTTTTTCACTATCTTCTTTTACCTTCATCAAGAGGCTCTTTAGTTCCTCTTCACTTTCTGCTGTTAGGCTGGTGTATCTGTATATCTGAGGTTATTGGAATACCAGATCACCTTACCTGCCTCCTGAGAAATCTGTATGCAGGATGTACTCTAAACCATGAAGTAAAAACCAGAAAAAATACAATCAGAATTTTCCCAGTCACTAAGCTGTGTGGACCAATTCAAACTCTTAAGAGTTACAGGTATAAACTTCACACCAGTCAGAATGGCTGTGATCCAAAAGTCTGCAAGCAATAAATGCTGGAGAGGGTGTGGAGAAAAGGGAACCCTCTTACACTGTTGGTGGGAATGCAAACTAGTTCAGCCACTATGGAGAACAGTGTGGAGATTCCTTAAGAAATTGCAAATTGAACTGCCTTATGACCCAGCAATCCCACTGCTGGGCATGCACACCGAGGAAACCAGAATTGAAAGAGACACATGTACCCCAATGTTCATCGCAGCACTGTTTATAATAGCCAGGACATGGAAACAACCTAGATGTCCATCAGCAGATGAATGGATAAGAAAGCTGTGGTACATATACACAATGGAGTATTACTCAGCCATTAAAAAGAATACATTTGAATCAGTTCTAATAAGATGGATGAAACTGGAACCGATTATACAGAGTGAAGTAAGCCAGAAAGAAAAACACCAATACAGTATACTAACACATATATATGGAATTTAGAAAGATGGTAATCAGGACCCTGTATGCAGGACAGCAAGAGAGATGCAGATGTGTAGAGTGGACATTTGGACTCTGAGGGAGAGGGAGAGGGAGGGAGAGAGGGTGGGATGATTTGGGAGAATAGCATTGAAATATGTGTACTATCATGTAGAAATGAATCTCCAGTCTGTGTTCGATGCAGGATGCAGGATGCTTGGGGCTGGTGTATGGGGATGATCCAGAGGGATGATGTGGGGTGGGAGGAGGGAGGTGGGGTTCATGTTTGGGAGTTCGTGTACACCCGTGGCTGGTTCAAGTCAATGTATGCCAAAACCAGTAGAGTACTGTAAAGTAAAACAAAATAAAATTTAAAAAAAAAATTCCATATATATGTGTTAAAAAAAAAAAAGAGAGAGTTACAGGTATATTTCACAGCACAGAAAAATTGCATTTTATTCCTGCTAAGACAAAGCACACAATGGCAGTATTTTTCAAGATAGATAACAGAAGATAGACAAATGAGAGAAAGAGATGAGAGAGAAAGTAGTCTTTTGCCACCAACAATGAGATGTGGCTATAATACAGACAGACATCAAGCAATGGTATTTTTGGAGGTAGAAGCAGCCCTTGCTTTCATCAACTCCCTGCCCCATCCCACCTGCAACTTTACAAACAAGAAAACTGACAGCCCTGCTTACATATGTAAAGACAGAGAGATCCTATAACCTCTTCCCTTTTTCCCTTTTTCTAAGATGGGTTCTTTCCCATGGCACTCATCCTGCCCGTTCCCCACTTAGATATCAACTAAGGTCTTCAGTTACCTATTTTTCAGTTCAGTTCAGTTCAGTCGCTCAGTCGTGTCCGACTCTTTGCAACCCCATGGACTGTAGCCTACCAGGCTCCTCTGTTCATGGGATTTTCCAGGCAAGAATACTGGAGTGGATTGCCATTTCCTTCTCCAGAGGATCTTCCCAACCCAGAGATCAAACCCAGGTCTCCCACATTGTAGGCAGACGCTTTATCGTTTGAGCCACCAGGGAAGTCCAGAAGTTAAATATAAATTTATACCCTTATCATTGCAATATTTCAGTCCCTGCATGCGAGTGTGTGTGCTCAGTTGCTTCAGTCACGTCCAACTCATTATGATCCCGTGGACTATAACCCACCAGGCTCCTCTTCCCATGGGATTCTCTAGGCAAGAATACTGGATGGGTTGCCATATCCCTTCTCCAAGGGATCTTCCCCCACCCAGGGATTGAACCCAGGTCTCCTGTGGCTCCTGCATTGGCAGATGCGTTCTTTACCACTGAGCCACCTGGGAAGCACTTCGGTCCTTACTCAATTCCTTTGGCCATACAAAATTATCTCAGTCTTCCGTATCATCTACTCTTCCACCTACAAAATGAACTTTTAAACATTTCATGGGCACTTCCCAGGAGCCGGTGTTGCTTTGCTAACAATGCATCATTGTTCTTCAGACGGGATGCACAGCCCATGGGTGGGGTTTCTGACTCGGGCTGGCTTATTCATTTCCAAAAGCTCCAAGAACAGAAGGGACTAGATAACAGGGTCCACTGGACTGTTTCCTCACACACAGAGCCCTCCCAGCAGCCCCTGGTCCAGCCAGGCGCTGTGTCGCCTACTCCTGTTCTCATCCACCTTGCTCCTCTTCTCCCAGTCAACACCTCAGTCCCCATGCGCCTTTGCTCCTTTGCTCCCTCATGCTTTATAAGGTCCAAGGCACTGGTCCCCAACCTTATTGGCCCAAGAGACCAGTTACATGGAACACAGTTTTTACACAGACTGGGGGTGGAAATTGGAGAAGGAAATGGCAACCCACTCCAGTACCTTTGCCTGGAAAATCCCATGGATGGAGGAGCCTGGGAGGCTGCAGTCCATGGGGTCGTGAAGAGTTGGGCATGATTGAGCAACTTCACTTTCACTTTTCACTTTCAGGCATTGGAGAAGGAAAAGGCAACCCGCTCCAATGTTCTTGCCTGGAGAATCCCAGGGATGGGGGAGCCTGGTGGGCTGCTGTCTGTGGGGTTGCACAGAGTTAGACACGACTGAAGCGACTTAGCAGCAGAGGGTGGAAGGGCTGGTTTCAGGATGATTCAAGCACATTACATTTATCATGTGCTTCATTTCTATTATTATTACATCAGCTCTACGTCAGATCATCAGTCATTAGATCCTGAAGGTTGGGGACACCTGGTCTAAGGGGAACCCCAATCATTATATGAGAGAATTTGAGATTTATTGCCATGTGTCAATTGGGTTCTCTGTACCTTTAAACACTGTCTCTTTTGATTAACTTCCTCTATACGTGGTCTCTCTAATCCCACTCATTGCACATTATCTTAACTGGCTCTGTGTCCAGGTCCACTTCTGTGCTGTCACTTGCACACAGCAGCAGCCTTTGGTTTCCAGGACAGCTGGACATGCTAGTCAGTGACATGCTTCTTACAGAGGCATTTATTAACTCTCCCTAATGGCTCCAATACTTTGGCCTCCTGATGCAAAGAGCCAACTCATTGGAAAAGGCCCTGATGCTGGGAAAGGTGGAGGAGAAGGGAATATCAAAGGATGAGATGGTGGGATGGCATCACCGACTCAATGGACATGAGTTTGAGCAAGTTCCGGGTATTGGTGATGAGCAGGGAAGCCTGGCGTGCTGCATCTATGGGGTCACAGAGAGTCTGACACAACTGAGCAACTGAGCAACAATGATGGCTTCATGGATTTAGAAAAAAACTATTGAGAAGTGGATCCCACAAAAGCTTCTGAAATAATATTGACACAAACCCAATAAAATGCTATTCCAAGCACAGGGGGAAAAAGTAGACATAACTCTACTGCCCCACCTGATAACTTTGGAGGTTGAGGAAAAAACTTCTTTTTCAAAATAGACCCTTCCCACCATACATGGCCAGTCTTAGAAACACAAAGTCCCTACAGCTGGGATAGAGTCCACCCCTTTCCACTTTAAACCAGGACTCAGTCAGCTTTATCTGCAAAGCCTGGATAGTAAATATTTGGGGCTTTGAGGGCTGAAGAGTCTCTTATGCAAGTCCTCGATTCTATTGTTGTAGGAGGAGGCAGCTGTCCATGGCACGTAAACCAAGGGGCCTGCCGGTGTCCTGATAAACTTTATTTACAGAAACAGGCAGTGGCCAGATTCAGCCTGAAGACTGTAGATTGCAGACCCCAGCTCGAACTCAATCCCAGATCATAATCAGCAGGAACCACAGCCTCCAGAGAGCTCGGTTATCTGATCTTAGAGTCCCAAAGGCCCAGGGAATGCACTCGCCCACATGTTCAGATGAAGTTCCAGTCTCAAGCATAAGACCTTGCTGAAGTTAATGAAGATTAAATTTGAAAAGAATATCAAAATGGAGCAGTGGAGAGAAGGCTAAGCATGCAGTCTGAGCTGAAGAAATGCCATACACACCACTGCATCCACCGTCTGCTGAACCTGGATTAGAGAAGAGGTTGCTAGATAAACAGTAACCTCAAAAAAGGCTGACTTATAAAGAGAGATAGATATGGAAGCTGACCCTCAATGATTAAAAAGTCAAACACAGTGTTATTCGCTCAGTCGTGTCTGACTCTTTACGACCCAATGGACTGAGGCCCACCAGGCTCCTCTGTCCATGGGATCCTCCAGGCAAGAATACTAGAGTAAGTAGCCACTCCCTTCTCCGGGGGATCTTCCTGACCCAGATCTCCTGCATCGCAGGCAGATCCTTCACTGACTGAGTCACCAGGGAAGTCCAAAAAGTCAAACAGCTGGAAACAAATAAGAAATCCCTGCATTCTCACAGGCCAGTCTGGCCACTAGGTCATTCAGGCATGACCTAAATCAAACCCCTTATGATTACACAGTGGCAGTGACAAATAGACGCGAGGAATTCGATCTGATAGAGTGCCTGAAGAACTAGGGACGAAGGTTTGCAACACTGTACAGGAGGTGGTGATCAAAACCATCCCCAAGAAGGACAGATGCAAAAAGGCAAAATGGTTGTCTGAGGAGGCCTTACAGATGAGCTGAGAAAAGAAGAGAAGCGAAAGGCAAAGGAGAAAAGGAAAGACATACCCGTCTGAAGGCAAAGAATAGCAAGGAGGTATAAGAAAGCCTTGCTCAGTGATCAATGCAAAGAAATAGAGGGAAACAATAGAACGAGAAAGACTAGAGATAGATACCAAGGGAACATTTCATGCAAAGATGNACTGTACAGGAGGTGGTGATCAAAACCATCCCCAAGAAGGACAGATGCAAAAAGGCAAAATGGTTGTCTGAGGAGGCCTTACAGATGAGCTGAGAAAAGAAGAGAAGCGAAAGGCAAAGGAGAAAAGGAAAGACATACCCGTCTGAAGGCAAAGAATAGCAAGGAGGTATAAGAAAGCCTTGCTCAGTGATCAATGCAAAGAAATAGAGGGAAACAATAGAACGAGAAAGACTAGAGATAGATACCAAGGGAACATTTCATGCAAAGATGGGCTCGATAAAGGACAGAAATGGTATGGACCTAACAGAAGCAGAAGATATTAAGAAGAGGTGGCAAGACTATACAGAAGAACTGTACCCCAAAAAAAGATCTTCATGACCCAGATAATCACGATGGTATGATCACTCACCTAGAGCCAGACATCCTGGAATGCAAAGTCAAGTGAGTGTTTCAAAGCATCACTATAAACAAAGCTAGTGGAGGTGATGGAATTCCAGCTGAACTATTTCAAATCCTAAAAGATGATGCTATGAAAGTGCTCCACTCAATATGCCAGCAAATTTGGAAAACTCAGCAGTGGCCACAGGACTGGAAAATGTCAGTTTTCATTCCAATCCCAGAGAACGCTCAAACTACTACACAATTGCACTCATCTCACCTGCTAGCAAAGTAATGCTGAAAATTCTCCAAGCCAGGCTTCAACAGTAAGTGAAACTAAAAATCCCAGATGTTCAACATGGATTTAGAAAAGGTAGAGGAACCAGAGACCAAATTGCCAACATCCATTGGATCACAGAATAAGCAAGAGAATTCCAAAAAACATCTACTTCCGCTTCATTGACTAAGCAAAGACTTTGACTGTGTGGATCACAATAAACTGTGGAAAATTCTTAATGAAATGGGAATACCAGACCACCTGACCTGCCTCCTGAGAAATCTGTATGCAGGTCAAGAAGCAACAGTTAGAACTGGACATAGAACAATGGTCTGGTTCTAAATTGGGAAAGGAGTATGTCAAGGCTGTATATTGTCACCTTGCTTATTTAACTTATTTCAGAGTTCATCATGAGAAATGCTGGGCTGGATGAAGCACAAGCTGGAATCAAGACTGCAGGAAGAAATATCAATAACCTCAGATATGCAGATGACAGCACCCTTATGGCAGAACGTGAAGAGGAATTAAAGAGCCTCTTGATGAAAGTGAAAGAGGAGAGTGAAAAAGTTGGCCTAAAACTCAACATTCAAAAAACTACTATCATGGCATCTGGTCCCGTCACTTCATGGCAAATAGATGGGGAAACAATGGAATCAATGACAGACTTTATTTTCCTGCGGCCCCAAATCACTGCAGATGGTGACTGCAGCCATGAAATTAAAAGCTCACTCCTTGGAAGAAAAATTATGACCAACCTAGACAGCATATTAAAAAGCAGAGACATTACTTCCAACAACAAAGATTCATCTAGTCTAAGCTACGGTTTTTCCAGTAGTCATGTATGGATGTGGGAGTTGTACCATAAAGAAAACTGAGCGTGGAAGAACTGATGCTTTTGAACTGTGGTGTTGGAGAAGATTCTTGAGAGTCCCTTGGACAGCAAGGAGATCAGTCAACCAGTCAATCACAAACATCAGTCCTGAATATTCACTGGAAGGACTGATGCTGAAGCTGAAGCTCCAATATTTTGGCCACCTGATGCAAAGAACTGACTCATTTTAAAAAACCCTGATGCTGGGAAGGATTGAAGGCAGGAAGAGAAGGAGACAATAGAGGATGAGATTGTTGGACGGCATCACTGACTCAAGGGATGTGAGTCTGAGTAAGCTCTGGGAGTTGGTGATGGACAGGGAAGCCTGGTGTGCTGCAGTCCATGGGGTCGCAAATACTTGGACATGACTGAGCGACTGAACTGAATGACTGAGGAAATCCCTGGATGCCTGGGGACACTTTTTTTGTTTGTTTGTTTTTCGCCACCCTGCTCAGCATGTGGGATCTTAGTTCCCAAGCCAAGGATTGAAGCCATAACCCCTGCATTGGAAGCATGGAGTCTTAACCACTGGACCATAGGGAAGTCCCATGCCTGAGGACTTTTAATTCACTTCTCTGCCTTCCCAGGTCACATAACTTTGGAAAGTCATGCTCTCCTCCTCATACTCATCCTCATTCTCATTCTTATCTTCCTTCTCATCATCCTCTTCATCACATTTGTCATCATTATTTCTAAAATTTCCCCTTCATTAAAACACTGCTCTGCACTTTACATGTACTATTTGATTAATCTTTGCAATGTCCCTGCAAGATAAGAGATATAGGTCATTCTCATTCTGCAGACTAGCAGGCTGAGACCCAGTGGTTAGTAGCTGGAAAAGAGTTCCACAACTAGAAAACTGCAGAGCCCAGATTCAGATCTAGTCCTCTGTCATCCACAGCCCATTCTCTTAACTAGAGATGTTGCAATACAGCATGTGACTGGGGCTCAAAGATGCTCATGACTAAAATCCCTATCGCCATCTGGGTCCATCCTGAGCATTTTATTGGTACCACAAATAGCTGTCGATTCAGAAGGACACCGGCAGCTTCACCCTTGCTGATTCCCTTCTGCAGAGGTGAAGGGTTAACAAGCTCACCCATGGTGCCCAGAGCAGAAGCATTTAGTGAGCAGCTGGGAAGACCTACTGCCCTTACGCTCTTAATGCATATGCATGGCATCACCCTCGCTAGCCTCCTGCATTTGTTGTTGTGTGGGTTTTTTTCTCCACAAGGAGACTGTGGAGGAAGACAGCTGGAGGTCACACAGGCTTCGCATGAACTGTGTCTCTTCTCAGAAAAAGCCCTGGTACAGGACAGAATCTGCTCTTAAGGGATTACAAAGATGGGGCTCTTTGTAATAGATCCACCAGAAAGACCACCAGAAATAAAATTCAGTTAAAACAAAAATTGCAAAAGACTATTCATCACCCAAAATTTATAGTGGGCTAGGTTTCCTCAGTCAAGAATACCCATTCTAGGTGCCATACATCCTCATAGCTACTGGTGGTTATAAAATGGATCATGGAGGGAAGCAAACCAGAAACACAACTTAATTTTTTATAAGGGAGCTCTTCTTCTACGTTCACGCCTCTTGGAATTAGAGGGACCTGGCTACATTTCAAATGGAATGAACCTCTTCCCATCTGGCCAGACCTACCACACTGGGTATAGCAGACTTGGTGCTCTGAAGTTCCCCAAAGTCCAGAACAATGAGTGAGCTTGGCAGCGAATTAAGAGGGCAAACCTCAATATAACAATAGAGTGTCCACTTCCGACACAGACGATCGCTTCTCTCTGTGACAACTCCACTTGTGAACGCACCAAACTAAAGAGGAAATGCCACACACAGGAAAAATAGATAGACGGATAGATTTCTGGGCAAGACTAATGGAAGACGCAAAGCCAGTTCAGAGTGAAACTGCATTCAGGGAGCAATGGAGTCAGTCACTTCCATTTGCTCTCAGAAAAATGAACATAACCAGGCCCATCCCTCATTCTCTCGGGTTTTCAGTATAAACTACCTCATTGTATACGAATCGCTCAGTTCAGTTAAGTTCAGTTCAGTCGCTCAGTTGTGTCTGACTCTTTGGGACCCCATGAATCGCAGCACGCCAGGCCTCCCTATCCATCACCAACTCCTAGAGTTCGCTCAGACCCATGTCCATCGAGTCAGTGATGCCATCCAGCCATCTCATCCTCTGTCGTCCCCTTCTCCTCCTGCCCCCAGTCCCTCCCAGCATCAGAGTCTTTTCCAATGAGTCAACTCTTTGCATGAATTGCTCAGTATGGTCCAAATATGCAATTTACAGCAACCTGACTACAATAATTATTTTTGAACATATTTCAGACTTGTGACTTGAAATATAAGGACTTATAAGTACAGAATGATTGAGGGTCTGGTGACTGCTTAGTTTTAGAAGACTTTACATTGAATTTGTTTTTAATAAGGGGGTAAATTTTCACTTAAGTATCATGAAAAAGTATTCTAATAGACGTAAACAATAGAGTTTTGTGTGCATTATGAATTTGAGCTTGAAATGATAAATTGTAGAGTTGAGTCAGGGCAGACCCTACAATTAGATCTATTCTTGCTCACCTTTTTACCACCACTCCTCACAGTGACTGGCTTTAGTAGAAGTTCAATAAATATATGTATATATTTTTTAAAATAAGTACATGAAAGAAAGTAAAGAAAAAGAGGGTGAAAGGAGGAAAGAAACTAGTCAGTCTGAAATTTTCGTATGTTCAAACAATTAACAGTTACCATGTCAAACAACATAGGAGGTGACACCCTTTGACCTAATTCTTCTCTTATGCATATGCTTCAGAAGAAAAGACAAGCAGGTATGGGCAGAAAGAATTCTTAGATTGAAGTTGGTAATTGAGGGAAGAACTGTGATGCTCTTTAGAAAGAAACATAACTACCAGTACGTTCAGGAGTCTGCTGTCTACACCCCACCCTCCACCCCCAGACTAGCCCCCAAGCAGAAGAATGATGACATTATGATCTGATTCAGTCTATGAGAACAAGAAAAGAATGTTAGAAAATAGTGAATTCACCAGAAACTCTCAAGAAAACCTAGTAATAGACTTCCCAGATAGAGGAAGTTGGAATTCTTCAATAAAAGTGTTTTTCTCCTCATCTATAGTTTGAGTATCCAGGGTACAACTTTTATAGAAAAAGGCAGAATAAATGCTTGATTCTTTTCTTTTATTGTCTAGTCTTTGAAACAAAGTTTGGCTTACTAGCATTTTTCCAGTGGTGACCAATGAATTGTTCTATTTTGAGTATTACTACAAACTCACTGATATAATTACATGTCTTGGGTATCAGTCCTTTATAGATATTATTTGTACTGATGATCAAAATATTCAATTTTTTGATATATAAATTCCATCATGAGTCCACACTGACATACCAAACCAATTCGGGCCCCCAGTGTTTTTCCTTTACTCCTTCTATATCATGACTTCTTTTTTTTTAACTACAAACTTTTTTGTTCTCAATGACATGGGAATAATAGAATATCACATAATTAAACCTCTGCTTTATCCATACCACACAGAACACTCTCTAAAGTATGATACCAACACAATTACCAGCAATATAATTATTGCAAGCAGATTATAATTTTAAATTTTTTGTCTTGTGTGTATATATGTACCCTGAAGAAGTAAATTGAGTTATTTAGGGTTAAAATTTTTGGGTTTTTGGTTTTTGTTTTTGGCCATACCATGTAGCATTCGGAATCTTAGCTCACCAGACAGGGATTGAACCCATGTCCCCTGCATTGGGAGCTCAGAGTTCTAACCACTGGACTGCCAGGAAAGCCCCAAGGGTTAACTTTTATTTTTATTTTATATTTTATTTTTATTTTCAGGAGTTGTTTTCTCAATTTGTGTCTTAATTATGTAAAATATGTATCTTTACAGAAGCAATTGTATATAATAAAGCTAGTAAAAGTAACCTAACAGAAATACTTTTTGTAAAGCATTAAGGACCTGAGTTCCTGAAAATGAAGTTCATTTAATGCACATGCATTAATAGACAAAGGCTTCTCAGGTGGCTCAGTACTAAAGAAACTGCCTTCAGTGCAGATGTGGCTTCAATCCCTGGGTCAGGAGATCCCCTGGAGGAGAAAATGGCAACCCACTCCAGTATCCTTCTCTGGAAAATCCCACAGACAGAGGAGCCTGGCAGGCTTACAGTCCATAAAGGTCACCGGGTTGGGCACGACTGAGCAACTGAATACACATCAATAAGCAAGCACTTCCCAGCAGGCTCATTTTTCTATCTTTTGTCATTTATTTTCATATAATTGTGCTGTAGTAAGCAAAAATGCTCTAATGGCAATAAATATTTGAAATATGTTGAGAATTTCCTTATGCACTATTATGCAATTCTTTTATATATATATATATATATTATATTTACTTTATTTTACTTTACAATACTGTATTGGTTTTGGTATACATTGACATGAATCCACCATGGGTGTACATGAGCTCCCAAACATGTACCTCCCTCCCACCTCCCACCCCACATCATCTCTCTGGATCATCCCCATGCACCAGCCCCAAATATCCTGCATCCTGAATCGAACATAGACTGGCGATTCGTTTCTCACATGATAGTATACATGTTTCAATGCCATTCTCCCAAATCATCCCACCCTCTCCCTCTCCCTCTCCCTCAGAGTCCATAAGTCCACTCTACACATCTGTATCTCTTTTGCTGTCTTGCATACAGGGTCCTCATTACCATCTTTCTAAATTCCATATATATGTGTTAGTATACTGTTTTGGTGTTTTTCTTTCTGGCTTACTTCACTCTGTATAATTGGTTTCAGTTTCATCCATCTCATTAGAACTGATTCAAGTGTATTCTTTTTAACGGCTGAGTAATACTCCAGTGTGTATATGTACCACAGCTTTCTTACCCATTCATCCGCTGATGGACATCTAGGATGTTTCCATGTCCTGGCTATTATAAACACTGCTGCGATGAACATTGGGGTACATGTGTCTCTTTCAATTCTGGTTTCCTCAGTGTGTATGCCCAGCAGTGGGATTGCTGGGTCATAAGGCAGTTCTATTTGCAATTTCTTAAGGAATCTCCACACTGTTCTTCATAGTGGCTGTACTAGTTTGCATTCCCACCAACAGTGTAAGAGGGTTCCCTTTTCTCCACACCCTCTCCAGCATTTATTGCTTGCAGACTTTTGGATCGCAGCCATTCTGACTGGTGTGAAGTGGTATCTCATTGTGGTCTTGATTTGCATTTCTCTGNGCTGATGGACATCTAGGTTGTTTCCATGTCCTGGCTATTATAAACACTGCTGCGATGAACATTGGGGTACATGTGTCTCTTTCAATTCTGGTTTCCTCAGTGTGTATGCCCAGCAGTGGGATTGCTGGGTCATAAGGCAGTTCTATTTGCAATTTCTTAAGGAATCTCCACACTGTTCTCCATAGTGGCTGTACTAGTTTGCATTCCCACCAACAGTGTAAGAGGGTTCCCTTTTCTCCACACCCTCTCCAGCATTTATTGCTTGCAGACTTTTGGATCGCAGCCATTCTGACTGGTGTGAAGTGGTACCTCATTGTGGTCTTGATTTGCACTTCTCTAATAATGAGTGACATTGAACATCTTTTCATGTGTTTGTTAGCCATTTGTAAGTCTTCTTTGGAGGACCAAAGCAATCTACAGATTCAATGCAATCTCTATCAAGCTACCAACGGTATTTTTCACAGAACTGAACAAATAATTTCAAGATTTGTATGGAAATACAAAAAACCTCGAATAGCCAAAGCAATCTTGAGAAAGAAGAATGGAACTGGAGGAATCAACTTGCCCGACTTCAGGCCCTACTACAAAGCCAGTCATCAAGACAGTATGGTACTGGCACAAAGACAGAAATATAGATCAATGGAACAAAATAGAAAGCCCGGAGATAAATCCACACATATATGGATACCTTATCTTTGACAAAGGAGGCAAGAATATACAATGGAGAAAAGACAATCTCTTTAACAAGTGGTGCTGGGAAAACTGGTCAACCACTTATAAAAGAATGAAACTAGATCACTTTCTAACACCACACACAAAAATAAACTCAAAATGGATTAAAGATCTAAACGTAAGACCAGAAACTATGAAACTCCTAGAGGAGAACATAGGCAAAACACTCCCCGACATAAATCACAGCAGGATCCTCTATGATCCACCTCCCAGAATACTGGAAATAAAAGCAAAAATAAACAAATGGGATCTAATTAAAATTAAAAGCTTCTGCACAACAAAGGAAAATATAAGCAAGGTGAAAAGACAGCCTTCTGAATGGGAGAAAATAATAGCAAATGAAGCAACTGACAAACAACTAATCTCAAAAATATACAAGCAAATTATGCAGCTCAACTCCAGAAAAATAAATGACCCAATTGAAAAATGGGCCAAAGAACTAAATATGCAATTCATTTTTATAAGTATTCCATGTATACTTTAAAGACGTATATTCTAGGGACTTCTCTGGCAGTCCAGTGGTTACAGCTCCACACTTTCACTGCAGGATGTGCAGTTCCATCCCTGGTAGGGGAGCCAAGATCCTTCACGCTGGTCCCACATGCTGTGTAGTGCCGCCAAAAATATAATAATAATTTTTTTAATGCATGTTCTTTAATTTTTAGGTGTAGAGTTCTACAAATGTTCATTAAATCAAGCAGGCTAACTAATGTTGATTAAAGTTTCTTTAACTTTCCTTATTTTAGGCTAATTTATCCATCAATAATTGAGAGAGTTATATTGAAAATTCATACAATAATGGTGAATGTGTCAGTATCTTGTTGTAGATTTGCCATAGTTTGCATTACATATGTTTATGTCTATTTTATTAAGGCCATACAAGTTGATATTGCTGATCAATTGGAAATTTTATCACTGTGTAGTAATTTTCACTTTTTGATGATATATTTTTGTCTGATATTAATATTACTATAATACTTTTTGGTTATCATTTGCCTGGTTTTTGCCTTCTACATCTATTAATTTTGAAACTCTCCATATGTTTATTTATTTATTTTTAAAATTTATTTATTTTTTTACACGAACTCCCAAACATGAACCCCCCTCCCACCTCCCACCCCACATCTTCCCTCCAGATCATCCCCATACACCAGCCCCAAGCATCCTGCATCCTGCATTGAACATAGACTGGCAATTCATTTCTTACATGATAGTATACATATTTCAATGCTGTTCTCCCAAATCATCCCTCCCTCTCCCTCTCCCTCTTCTTCTCCCTCAGAGTCCATAAGTCCGCTCTACACATCTGTATCTCTTTTGCTGTCTTGCATATGTTTATATTTTAGAATTTTCTTTTGTAAACAGTATTTATATTAGGAGCTAGTTTTTTCTTATTTCAATTTGTCATTTAATTGGTGAGGTTAATCCATTTATATTAATTGTGATTACTACTAAATCACAATTGATTTCTACCACCTAATTTCAGACTATTTGCCTTATTTCCCCCCTCCTCTCTTACTTCATTTATAATTAAATCTTTAAATCTCTTTTGTTATTTTTACTCCCACCTCCCACCCCACATCTTCCCTCCAGATCATCCCCATACACCAGCCCCAAGCATCCTGCATCCTGCATTGAACATAGACTGGCAATTCATTTCTTACATGATAGTATACATATTTCAATGCTGTTCTCCCAAATCATCCCTCCCTCTCCCTCTCCCTCTTCTTCTCCCTCAGAGTCCATAAGTCCGCTCTACACATCTGTATCTCTTTTGCTGTCTTGCATATGTTTATATTTTAGAATTTTCTTTTGTAAACAGTATTTATATTAGGAGCTAGTTTTTTCTTATTTCAATTTGTCATTTAATTGGTGAGGTTAATCCATTTATATTAATTGTGATTACTACTAAATCACAATTGATTTCTACCACCTAATTTCAGACTATTTGCCTTATTTCCCCCCTCCTCTCTTACTTCATTTATAATTAAATCTTTAAATCTCTTTTGTTATTTTTTAAATCTCCTACTTGTCTTTCATATTACATAACACTGTTTGTGTTTGGGTTTCTTTTCATTTATCTTTCTGTTCTTGGCATACAGTTTTCTTCCAGTATCTGTGGGTTTACATCATGATTTCTGAAAAATTAGTAGTCATTGTCTTTTCAACATTGTCTTTATTCTATTGTACATATTCTATTCTATTCTAGCCCTTCAAACTAATTAGACATAAGTTATCTCTTCTCATTCTAGTCTCCATGTTTCTTAACTTTCTCAAATTTTCCTACTCTTCTCACATAAGGTAATTCTTTCAGGTATACCTTCTAGTGCATAAGCTGTTTCTTCATACACATCTAAATTGCTCTTTAACTCACTCTGAACCTGTGGCCAGTCTAGTTCCTCTTAAGAGAACCCTGTTAATGTGGGAATTTGGGATTTTATTTCTCCAACTTTCAGAGTTTCAGATCTTTTCCTGGCATAGTAATGCTAATCTAAGCATCTGATCTCTAGTCTACCTCCCAAGCGTTTGTTTATAGTTCACTGCTCTCTCCTGTGGTCTTAGATCCCTTTTCTTTCAGTTTTTTTCAATCCTACTTGAGCTTATTTATATCTGAATAAGGACTGAGCTCTAGTTAGCTCTGGGCTACATCAAAAGTTATGATTATTGTCATATATCCAGAATCTAGTTTTTTACATCAAATGTCTCTTCAAATGATCTATTCTGCTATATTGCCAGAAACAGGATACCCAATCTGCAAAATGAGATTTTGGATATGAAAATTATATTATTAAAAAGATACCAAAAGTTCAAGTTATCTCACTTTGGTTTACATAGAATTATACAAATAATTGCGGAGAAGGCAATGGCATCCCACTCCAGTACTCTTGCCTGGAAACTCCCATGGACGGAGGAGCCTGGTAGGCTGCAGTCCATGGGGTCGCTGAGTCAGACACGACTGAGCGACTTCACTTTCACTTTTCACTTTCATGCATTGGAGAAGGAAATGGCAACCCACTCCAGTGTTCTTGCCTGGAGAATCCCAGGGATGGCGGAGCCCAATGGGCTGCCATCTGTGGAGTCACACAGAGTCGGACATGACTGAAGTGACTTAGCATACAAATAATTGAAACAATGAACAGAAAAAATTATTATAGTAAAAATAAAAGTGGAATTTCTTCATCCATCTATTCTTTTTTTTTTTTTTTTTTTAATTCTCATAGCTGTCAAGACACCATGGGATAGGTCTGTTTCCTAACCAAGAACATACATATTTATATAAACAGAAAGCTGGAAATAAACGTTAACTTTGTGTGTGTGTGTGTGTTAGTCACTCAGTCATGTCTGACTCTTTGTGATCCCATGAACTGTAGCCCACCAGGCTCCTCTATCCATGGGATTCTCCAGGCAAGAAAACTGGAGTGGGTAGCCATTCCCTTCTCCAGGGATCTTCCCGACCCAGGATCAACCTGGGTCTCCTGCATTTCAGGTGTATTCTTTACCTTCTGAACCACCAGGGAAGGCCCATTACAACACTTTTAAGCTTAGAAAACATTTTAAATAAAATTTTATATTTTAATATTACTGATATTAAATGTTATTGCTATTAGGGTTTATAAAGTGCTTTTATATCACTTGATCTTCACAACTTTCTGAAGGAATGAACACCATTTTTATCCTCAGGTTATTGTTGAAAAAAGAGCCAGTGAGATCAACTGATTCTTTGAAGGTGACACAGTGACAGAGCTGAGACATGAAGCCAAGATTACTAACTCCATTTCCTGGGCTCTTTCCACTACAATGTCTTGAAGAAGATTTTTTAAATATTATCTGAATTAACCTAGATGGAAAAGATTCTCCTGTCCTCTGGAAACTTGGAATTTAAAAAATGGAAATTTTTTTAAAAAAAGGTAACAAAATGATAACATATATTGATATATATAATTACCTATGCAGCAATGAAACTTGCAAACCAAACTTGACAAGAACAGAAATATGTCGATGCAGCCATACTTTTTATTAATATTCTAATCAAAAGCAAAGCAATGAAATTGTGCAGGATAACATTCATTCAAGTACAATATTAAAACATGTATAAATCAGCAGACTCTGATCATTCCGAACTTTTGAGCTCCATTTCATAAGTATGTTACTAATTACGGCAGGAAGCTAAAAGAAAGCACTCCTACAAGAAGGCCTCAGTAAGGATGACTAAGATCAGAAGGTTCCAAACTCTAAATTATGTATCTCCTCAAAAGACTCCCTCATAGCTCAGTTGGTAAAAAATATGCCTGCGATGCAGGAGACCCCAGTTCAATTCCTGGTCAGGAAGATCCTCTGGAGAAGGGATAGGCTACCCACTCCAGTTGTCTTGGGCTTCCCTTGTGGCTCAGCTGGTAAAGAATCTGCCTGCAGTGCGGGAGACCTGGGTTTGATCCCTGCGTTGGGAAGATCCCCTGGAGAAGGGAAAGGCTACCCACGCCAGTATGCTGGCCTGGAGAATTCTATGGGCTGGATAGTCCATGGGGTCTCAAAGAGTCGGACACGACTGAGTGACTTTCACTTCANTGCAGTGCGGGAGACCTGGGTTTGATCCCTGCGTTGGGAAGATCCCCTGGAGAAGGGAAAGGCTACCCACGCCAGTATGCTGGCCTGGAGAATTCTATGGGCTGGATAGTCCATGGGGTCTCAAAGAGTCGGACACGACTGAGTGACTTTCACTTCACCTCACTTCAAAAGATTCTATTTGATTCTGTGATCATCCCAAGTCCTAGAGGAAACTGAGGGCCCTGCTATGCTCCTTCCAGTTGCCTCCGAGAGAATAAAAATTAACTGGACCCAGGGTCTGTTCTCTCATTACCCAACTCATCACCGAAGGCCAGATAAGATCCCCCAGTAAGGCTCCCCTCGGCACTATCTGAAATCTCTAAATAACTCTGAGGCTCAGGAGACTGGTCTTCATCTTGTTGTGCCAAATGCTGGAAACCAACCACCTTCATCATAGGTTCTGAGGTATCAACCATATAGGAAGACTGTCATAATGTCATTCAGAAATAAAAGTACTAACTGATGGTTAGTGCTGCTGGGGGAGACTAAAGTGATCAGTGTTGAAATATGATGCAGCATAAATGCTCTCCGGTTCAGTCCTAGCCCAGGGCAGTCCGTATTTACCTCAGTAAAGGCACAGAGCCTACAAACTAAGTGCAGAGCTTCTGGGGTCCCCGGGAGAACTGTCTGACACCACTTACCGGACAACTTCCACTTAAAGAATATCATCCTCAGATGCAAGTAGCAGAAAAACAAAAGACTTCCCTGAGGTTACAGTGTGAGTCAGAGGAACCCCTGGACCAGAACTTACCTGCTAAACAATGGCGCCTACTTCAGAGGAGCTTAGAGACTAAGAAAAGAATGTTTATAACCTGCTCTTCCTATCCTGTAACCATTCTGAGCTATTTTTCATGCTACCGTTTAGCCCCTTTGTCCATGGGATTCTCCAGGCCAGAAAATTAGAGTGGGTAGCCTTTCCCTTCTCCACAGGATCTTCCCAACCCAGGGATCAAATCAGAGTCTCTGGCATTGCAGACAGATTCTTTACCGTCTGAGCCACCAGGAAAGCCCCCTTAGATCCCTAGGGCCCCTGACTTTTAAAGACACTTTCACTAAACTCAGGGAAATACACTGCATGCATGCTTTCATGCTAAGTCACTTCAGTCATGTCCAACTCTGTGCGACCCTATGGACAGCAGCCCACCAGGCTCCTCTGTCTACAGGATTCTCTAGGCAAGAATACTGGAGTGGGTTGCCATTTCCCTCTCCAGGGAAATATACTAAGCTTTGCTNGCTTTCATGCTAAGTCACTTCAGTCATGTCCAACTCTGTGCGACCCTATGGACAGCAGCCCACCAGGCTCCTCTGTCTACAGGATTCTCTAGGCAAGAATACTGGAGTGGGTTGCCATTTCCCTCTCCAGGGAAATATACTAAGCTTTGCTAAATGTTACTGTATACATAGCAACGGGCATATTACATTAAAACCATACAGAAATACACTGAAACGTGGAAAAAAAAGAAACGTACATATTTATGGGTTCATACACTGGTAGTTTACAAATTTAGTATCAGTAAAGGTTTAAACTCGAGGCTGCAGCTGTCCAGAAATGCACGCATGGCTCACAGTCACACGTGCCCAGTGGCTTCCGCACGGGATCGTCCGGGCAAGGGCAGCTGCTGAGTATGATGGCAGCACAACGCTGCACAGACACACCCAGGCACCACGTGCAGATCTGCATTTGCTCCAAGAATCCTCCCCGAAGTCACGTATGTTTATTCCCCATGTAAATTCAGGACTGGATTCTCACAGTTTGGCCCAGTGCCCCTGCAAATTGCTGCTTCTTTATCATTCACAATGCCACAGCTGTTCTTGTCACAAGGAGGACAAAGACTAGAAAGACAATCCATTTAGTCTTCACCCCTAGCTGTTACTTTTAAAAAGGAAAGAAGAAAGGCTGGGGGGGGCGGGGGTGCTGCTTCTTTTTGTATGTTTGTTCGCGTGCTCTTGTCTGTATGCAACATGCTCTCGTATCAGCCCCGTTCTTGACACTGCACAGCCACCCAGAATGGTCTAAACCAAAAGTTCGCCTTTAATGAAGATAGACCTGGCCATTTCCCTCTTGAAGTGAGGCACCTAAGACAGGCTGAGGTAACTTTTACAATTCTGCTGGCCTGAGCTAAACAGGGACAAGCAGAGTGGGTCACAGGCCTGTTAATGTTTGTACACCATCAAGCCTGTTAGGATCGAAGCTTTGCTTTTACCAAACCTCCCCAGATCTGCACTGGGGTGCAAGACTTCCCCTGCTTCCATCTCCCCGTGCTGTTTGCCTTGCTCCCTCCGGAGTGCCTGTTTAGCCCTGCTTCCTTAAGGAACTGCTGGCTGATGAGAGAGACTTCAGAACTCCTTGAACAACTAAACAATTGGATCCCACCCTTCCTGAAGCCAATAAGGATGTTTGCAAAAACCCAAACAGCCCGGGGAGGTGTCAGGAAGCAAGCCGAGGAAGGCATGCTGTTTCTAGGCCAGAAACGGAGCAGAGATTTTATTCTGGTTTGCTTGTTTGGGTTGCGAGGGGAATGCGGCCCCTCCCAGGGAAACGATGACAGTCTACAGGCTACCATTCAGAGAGATGATCTCCGTCATGTCTGGCCAAAGCCTCAGGGGGGCCCAAGCAAGGAGACAAATGATGAAAGGATGTCAGAAATAATTGCTTACCTCGTATCAAGTAAAAGAGAAACAGGGGAAATTTAGAATAGACTTCACAACCTTCTGCATTGCAGGCAGATTCTTTACCATCTGAGCCACCAGGGAAGCCCCCTCCCACCCACTGGGACTTGGCAAATGCTTTGCCTACTTGGATACTGAAGACTTAACTTATTCTGAAAAAGTTATGAAGCTTTCGTTGCCAGAAAATGAAGAAATATGCTGTAGAACACATCACGGGCAGCATGCGGCAGCTTAGGCCAGACGGAGAAGCCCAGGGACTAGTCAAAGAGCACTGGGGCTTTCTTGATGGAAGAGTCGATGAAAGCGTTCTACTGCCCTTGCGGGTAAAACTGAGAAAGCCATTACAGAGGTGAGATTTGGATTTTATGAATTTTAGAGCTAAATGAGGGAGAAGGTAATGGCACCCCACTCCAGTACTCTTGCCTGGAAAATCCCATGGGGGAGCCTGGTGGGCTGCAGTCCATGGGGTCGCTAAGAGTCGGACAGACTGAGCGACTTCACTTTCACTTTTCACTTTCATGCATTGGAGAAGGAAATGGCAACCCACTCCAGTGTTCTTGCCTGGAGGATCCCAGGGATGGGGGAGCCTGGTGGGCTGCCGTCTCTGGGGTCGCACAGAGTTGGCCACGACTGAAGCGACTTAGCAGCAGCAGAGCTAAATGATGCCTTAAACTTCATCTAAAAGAACTCTTAAGCTTTCTAGATTAATTATTCACTGGAGACAGTAAATCCCGCTGAAGCAATCAATGGGTTGGATTGAATGAGACAAAGGAACTTAAAAGACAGGAGGAAACTCCCTGTTTCCAGTGCCCAGATAGTGACTAGAGCTGCAGGTGGAGGGAAACCCACCAGGTGTCAGGCGGAAAGTAAAAGGACGCTGGAGTCATAGAGCCACAGAATTGGGCATGCCAACTAAGACAACTCTTATAAGGAATCATGGAAGGGGAGTATTTTTAGAGTCCTTTGCTTTTCCTAAAGTTATTTAATATAAAATCATTACAACAAAAAATTAAAATAACAAAATTATCACAATTGGACTTTCATCATTATTACATGAGTATGTTACATATGCATGATCAGGCATGTCCAGCTCTTTGCCATCCTATGGACTGTAGTCCACTGGGCTCCTCTATCCACGGGATTTCCCAGGCAAGAATACTGGAGTGGGTTGCCATTTCCTTCTCCAGCAGATCTTCCTGACCCAGGAATTGAACCCACGTCTCCATCTTATCCTGCATTGCAGGCAGATTCTTTACTGCTTGAGCCTGTTAAATGAATAGAAGAATTTAGTCTGAAATCATCAACTTAAGTGGTCAAGAGTTCAAATTGTCTTCCAGGGTCCAAAAAGAAACAGACATGCAGTCACCTGAGCCCTCAGCTGGGGTCACCCGTGGCTTCCGCTTCATGAGGGAGCTGAGCTTTCCCTTTCATCCCCACTTCCTAGTCATGAGCTCCAGCCCCTGCTCATCACAGCCACTTTTCCCACATTCCCAAAGCATGCTGAACTCTGAAACTGAAGATCTTCACATACACGTGAGATTATCAGAATAGGAGAAATAGAACTTCATTATGATCCATACCTCAGCCTCCACTCTCGTCCCAACCTACTGAAAAAGGAATAAAGTAAGCCTTGTTCCCACTCAACCTCAGCCATCACACCTCGGACCCTCTGCTTTTCAGAACCACTTGAGCTCCTGGGGTTCTAGTTTTTGCTTTCAAGGAGGAAAGTAAGAGAAGGAAATATTGAATCCCAAATAACCTATACTGTTGTGAAATAGTGCTCCATAGGAACAAAGTAGCTTGGAGATTTCTCAAAATATGTAATAGGTTCTTTAAAAAATTATGTCAAACAACCCTTGGATATATTGAGGCCAAAGCAGGTTTAAAGGCTTGGGTCTTAGAATATTCTGTAGACTAAAACATTTCCCCCTTAAACACTCTACTGGTACCCCTTCTTTCAACTGGGCTCAGAGAATGGTGTTTCTCTTTTCTTTTTTTTCTCCTATAAGCCTTATTAGTTTCTCTCTCAAATCAGGCTTAAAACAGTTAACTAAGGGAAAAAAAAATTCACAGGTTCAATTTCCTGAGCTGATGTCATGAACTAGTAACATATCTGATCACGAAATCACAACCAAAATGAACCACAAATTTCACTTTGCACAGCTTCCTAAGACAGCACATGGCACACGGACAGTGATTTTCAATTCCCTGGGATGTCGCCTAAGTTCATACCAGTGGCATTCAACTTCCACAGAGTCTTTTGTGTGAAAAACGATAGATTTCCTTACACGTCAAAATGCTCACATATCCATGCTAGCAAAGTATATTTGTACCTGACAGCTGTCATGGGCTAAATGGTTTTCTTCCAAAATTCGTATGTTGAAACCCCAACCTCCAGTTCCTCAGAATGGAGATGGAATCTTTAAAGAGGTGGTGAAGCTGATGTGAGGTGGACCCTCATCCAATATGAGAGATGTCCTTACAGAAAGAGGCCATGAAGATACAGAGAGAGACAGCAGACACCGTGCTCAGAGGGAGGAGCATGTGGAGAAGCAGCAACAGGACGGCCGAGGAGAGACGTCTCAGAGGAAGCCAACTTTGCTGGCACCGTGATCTTGGACTTCTAGCTTCCAGAAGTTTGAGGAAAATGTCTGTTGTTTTAGCCACCCAGTCTGGGCCCTTAGTTAAGACAGGCGGAACAAACTAGTGCACTAGTCATCTCTGGCACATAAGGAGGACGTTTGGAAATTTTCAGATTTCCTCAGCCACGTTCAATGGGGTGGTTGGACCACACGAATTTTATTGTGCCAGATTGTTTCGTGCTGATCCTAATGGAACACAGATCTCCCCACTAAGTGCCTAGCCTGGCCCAGAAATATAGAAAAGGGTGGGTAACTGGAATTCTCAAAGGAAGTGAAGGCAGGAAGTTAGTTTATTCTCTCAACTCAAATTAAAATCAAAATGAGAGAAATTAATTCCCAAGCACTTCATTCCTCTTTTCCCCTTTGTCTCTTTTCCTTTCTTAATCCATGTTCTTATCTGCAAAATGAATGTTATAAACTCTAGTCCAAGCTGTAATAAGAAAGGTTGAGTTAATATACTTGAGTGCTTCTCAAATGACAGAAGAGAATAAAATAGTATAGGCTAGGGTCCAAAAGGATGGAGGAAGTAGAGGAGATAGCTAATATCTATGGCGATCTCACCATGTGAAATAGTCTGTCCTAAGTATTTTATATGGCTCATCTATCTGTTTCATTAAAATCTCACAATAACCTAGTGCGGTGGGTAGTATTATTTGTATTTTACAAATGCATTTGTAATATTCAGAAGGGTTAATTTGCTGCTCAATTCAAGCTGCCAGTAAACAATATATTTGGGGACCCAGAGATCCCAGCTCTAAACTACTATGGTCTGTCCCAAGTTTAAATTTTCTTATTCTAGCTGATAAATTCATGGCAATTTTGCATAGTAATTTGATACTTGTGTCCACATACAACAGAGACAGACGTTATTAATGGATGTAAGCATGTGTAGCCTTCTTCTTCTCCAATTGGCAGGGCAAATAACAGCTGGCAGAAGAAAAGAATTTAAAAAAAAAAAAAAAACAGGAAGGCAGAGGAAAAGCATATTCATCCACCACAGTGAAGCGCTGCACTGGCAAGTATCAGATGCAACAGAATTTTGAGGGACTG
>SJYX01012540.1:446698-457764 GCA_006410675.1 Oreotragus oreotragus | reverse complement strand
AACCCTGGAAGGACACTGTCAATCAGTAGAGCTTAGGTTACGAGTTTAAAGCAAACGGCACCAGGGCTTCAGTGCCTAACAAAACAAAAGCTTTCTACTCACACAAAGGCTGATGGACTCTGATTGGAGGCTGACTCTCACAAGAGGTGGCACAGAACCCATGTTTCTTCTCTCTGCAGCACCTGCGTGACAACACAAGCCATCAGGGTCAGCCAAGCCAAGAGGAGACGCACATTGGCTCTGCCCCACAACTGCCAAGGGGCTGAGACAGGCGGTCTTCCTGCCTCTCGAAAGGGGGGAAACCTGGAACTGCTGTCGGAACTGAGTCACGTCTGCCGTGAAGGTGGCTGAGAGCACAGAAAGACAGCCTCACGATTTGAAGGGAAACACCGTGATAGGACTCAACGTTTCGGGCACGGTAGCATGTGTATGTGGCAGGATGGATGATCACTTAACGAGGAGTCTAAAGCCTTCATCACAACGATGCGAGCCCGCATGTTAAGTGCATGAGAGCATGCATGTCAACTCTTTGAGACCCCAGGGACTATCACCCACCAGGTTCCCCTGACCATGGGATTCTCCAGGCAAGAAAACTGGAGTGAGTTGCCATGATCCTCCAGGGGATCTTCCCAACCCAGGATTGAGCCCACATGTCTTATGTCTCCAGCACTGACAGGCGGGTTCTTTACCACTAGTGCCGCGTGGGAAGGCGCACAAAACTGCAGGCAAGTGTTGCTCTCCACAAGCACCCAACAGGCAGTGATGGCAAAGGCACCTGGACTCACTCAAGGCCCTGGGAGGTCCACCTACCAGGTCCCAAGAGAAGTTGGCAGCTGCTGCAGGACTTGACAGCAAGTCAGTTCTGAAGCTGCTTCAGGGGCTGATTTCTACTTTAAGCTTGAGAAAAACACAGGAGGTGACAATACATGGCCCAGAGACAAATGGAGTTTTGAGTCATGCCTGGAGCTTGCCCCTGGGGTGGTATAAGCATGGAAGGTCCTAGAAGCTGAGAAATGCTGCTGCCTGGGGGAGCTGATAAAATCTCTCATTTGGGCTCATCCCTGGGTTCAAAGCACAAGATCTGACTCCATTCATGAGACATGAGAGCAGACAGATTAGGTTTCCGTGGGAGCAGGTATCACTGAGGGCTCAGTGCCACCCACACGGAGAACACTGAGAGTGGCCAGGGGTGAGGAGAGAGGACCTTTTTTATCTTCATGGTGAAATGGGATGGTGTTTCTCCATTTGCTTTTTTCCTTGAGAGACTGGGGAAGGACCTTGATTACTTTTCATTGCTCTTTTGGATTTTGACATTTTAAAATTTTATTTTACTGAAGTATAGTTGATTTACAATGTTGTGTTAATGTCTGCACAGTAAAGTGATTCAGTTATACAAAAATATGATTTTTCCTATTATTTTCCATTATGATTTATTGATAATAGTTCTCTATGATACACAATAGGACCTTGTTTATCTGGTTGACCAAACAGACACTGAGCTACGCGGGGCCCTGCCACAGCTGGTATACACACATTTTCTTGTCTTTAAGGAATGACCAGCATGTACAATTTCCACCTTTACAAGGCTATATCACAGTCAGCTCAGTCTAGGCTTCCCAGGTGGTGCTAGTGGTAAAGAACCCACCTGCCAGCATGGAAGATTTGAGAGACACGGGTTCAATCCCTGGGTCAGGAAGGCCCCTTGGAGGAGAGGATGGCAACCCACTCCAGTACTCTTGCCTAGAGAATGCCAAGGAGAGAGAAGCCTAGCAGGCTACAGTCCCTGGGGTCACAGAGTCAGACACAATTGAGTAGGCACCTTGGATAATGGAATCAAATGCCCACCTCAAAATGTTTCTATCCATCGAACAAATTTGTATCATACATGGCTTCATGCCACGTGCTCTTCTGGATTCTGAGGACTCAAGAGTTCTCAAGAACATCCCTGTCCTTGTGGAGCTTTCATTCCAGTAGAGGGAGTGAATGCTGAAAAGCAGGCAAACACAGGAGTGTGACGGGTGACTGGATAAAGTCGATGACTAAGGCCACAAGTAACAAAGAATAGTGGGAGATTGTGCCCTTCCATGTGCAAGTCAAAGAGGTGCCCTCAGCAGAGGGAACGTTTCACACGAGACCAGAGGGCTGAGGGCTAGGAGAGGAGCATCCTAGGTGAAGGCAGGGAGTTCAAGGTCCTGAAACCAGCAGTTGGGTGCAAGGAGAATGCCAAAGGATTCGGATCTGACTCCAAATGCCTTGGTGGAGTAAGCATTTGGAGAAAACTAAACATGCACATGGGCTTCCCTGGTGGCTCAGCGGTCAAAGCATCTGCCTCCAATGCGGGAGACCTGGGTTCGATCCCTGGGTCGGGAAGATCCCCTGGAGAAGAAAATGGCAATCCACTCCAGTATTCTTGCCTGGAGAATCCCATGGATAGAGAAGCCTAGTAGGTTACAGTCCACAGGGTCGCAAAGAGTCCGACACGACTGAGCGACTTCACCTTCAAACATGCACGTATAACCTCAAAGAGGTAACCTTACTGCATTTAAAGTATTTTAGTTGTGTTTATAGAACAGCTGGGGAAAGGGGGAAATTCATATGACAGCACCTTTCAAATACATACAGGTCTGAGAAACCAGTACATGGCTCAGCGAAAGGATACTGGATTGGGGGGTGGGGGGGATTGTAATTCACACCATGAAATCATCAGCAAGCTACCAAAGGTGCCATCCATCTCAGCTCCTATGATCGGTGGTGGTCTTGATCTCAACCCTGAATGTGCCTTTTTCTATTTGTTTGCACGAGTCACTGAACCTCTGAAATAGACTTTGAGAAATATGCAAAATGAAAGTAAATGTTTGCCAGGAGCATTATGGGGTTTTCCTTCCATCAATCATTTATGTACCAAATATTTATGCAGCACCTACCGTGTGCCAGGCACCAGGCTGGATCCTTAGGATGGGACAATGAGCAGAACATAGAAGGGTCTGGCTGTCAAGTCCACAGTTCAGTAAACAGAGACCCTGATCAAGGAAACAGAAATGACTGCAGAGAACCACAGTGAACTGGAGAAAACAAGAAGTCACTGCAGGGAGAGACTCTCAGCCTGAAAGAGCAGAGTAGGTTGTCTAAAGAGCCAACATCCTTTTATAAAAAATAAATTAAATAATTATTATTAAAGGGACTTTCGTGGTGGTCCACCATCCAATGCAGGGGACATAGATTTGATCCTTGGTCAGGGAACTCCAGTACTCTTGCCTGGAAAATCCCATGGACGGAGGAGCCTGGTGGGCTTCAGTCCATGGGGTCACAAAGAGTTGGACACGACTGAGCGACTTCACTTTCACTTTTCACTTTCACGCATTGGAGAAGGAAATGGCAACCCACTCCGGTGTTCTTGCCTGGAGAATCCCAGAGACGGGGGAGCTGGTGGGCTGCCATCCTTGAGGTCGCACAGAGTTGGACACGACTGAAGCGACTTAGCAGCAGCAGCAGGGAACTAAGATGGGCTTCCCTGGTGGCTCAGATGGTAAGGAGACCACCTGAAATGCAGGAGACCCAGATTTGATACCTGGTCAGGAAGATCCCCTGGAGAAAGAAATGGCCACCCACTCCAGTATTCTCGCCTGGAGAATTTTATGGGCAGAGAAGCATGGCGTGCTACACTCCAGTTCAGTTCAGTTGCTCAGTCGTGTCCGACTCTTTGAGACCCTATGGACTACAGCACGCCAGGCTTCCCTGTTCATCAACAACTCCCAGAGCGTGCTCAAACTTATGTCCATCAAGTCAGTGATACCATCCAACCATCTCACCCTCTATCGTCCCTTTCTCCTGCCACCTTCAATCTTTCCCCAGCATAGAGTTTTCTCCAATGAGTCAGTTCTTCGCATCAGGTGGCCAAAGTATTGGAGTTTCAGCGTTAGCATCAGTCCTTCCAATGAATATTCAGGACTGATCTCCTTTAGAATTGACTGGTTTGATCTGTTGCAGTCCAGGGGACTCTCAAGAGATTTCTCCAACACCACAGTTCAAAAGCATCAGTTCTTCAGTGCTCAGCTTTCTTTATAGTCCAGCTCTCACATCCATGCATGACTACTGGAAAAACTGTAGCTTTGACTAGACGGACCTTTGTTAGCAAAGTTATGTCTCTGCTTTTTAATATGTTATCTAAGTTGGTCATAGCTTTTCTTCCAAGAAGTGTCTTTTAATTTCATGGCTGCAGTCACCATCTGCAGTGATTTTGGAGCCCAAAAAAATAAAGTCTCTCACTGCTTCCATTGTTTCCCCATCTGTTTGCCGTGAAGTGATAGGGCTGGACTCCATTTAGTTTTCTGAATGTTGAGTTTTAAGCCAGCTCTTTCACTCTCCTCTTTCACTTTAATCAAGAGGCTCTTTAATTCTTCATTTTCTGCCATAAAGGAGGTGTCATCTGTGTATTTGAGATTATTGATGCTTCTCCCTGCAATCTTGATTCCAGCTTATGCTTCATTCAGCCCAGTTTCTCATGATGTACTCTGCATATAAATTAAATAAGCAGGGTGACAAAAAGCCTTGATGTACTCCTTTCCCAATTTGGAACCAGTCCATTGTTCCATGTCCAGTTCTAAGTGTTGCTTCTTGACCTGCATACAGATTTCTCAGGAGGCAGATAAGGTAGTCTGGTATTCCCATTTCTTGAAGAATATTCCACAGTTTGTTATGATCCACACAGTCTAAGGCTTTGGCATAGTCAATAAAGCAGATGCTTTTCTGGAACTCTTTTGCTTTTTTCAATGATCCAACAGACATTGGCAATTTGATCTCTGGTTCCTCTGCTGTTTCTAAATCCAGCTTGAATATCTGGAAGTTCACGGTTCATGTACTGTTGAAGCCTGGCTTGGAGAATTTTGAGCATTACTTTGCTAGCATGTGAAATGAGTGCAATAGTGTGGTAGTTTGAACATTCTTTGGCATTGCCTTTCCTTGGGATTGGAATGAAAACTGACCTTTTCCATTCCTGTGGCCACTGCTGAGTTTAACAAATTTGCTGGCATGTTGAGTGGAGCACTTTCACAGCATCATCTTTTAGAATTTGAAATAGCTCAACTGGAATTCCATCACTTCCCCTAGCTTTGTTCCTAGTGATGCTTCAAAAGGTCCACTTAACTTTGCATTCCAGGATATCTGGCTCTAGGTGAGTGATCACACCATTGTGGTTTCCTGGGTCATGAAGATCTTTTTTGTACAGTTTTTCTGTGTATTCTTTCCACCTCTTAATATCTTTTGCTTCTGTTAGGTCCACATTGTTTCTGTCCTTTATTGTGCCCATCTTTGCTTGAAATATTCCCTTGGCATCTCTAATTTTTTTTTTTGAAGAGATCTCTCGTCTTTCCCATGCTACTTCATTTCTTTATTTCTTTGCACTGATCACTGAGGAAGGCTTTCTTATCTCTCCTTGCTATTCTTTGGAACTCTGCATTCAGTTGGGTATATCTTTCCTTTTCTCCTTTGCCTTTCACTTCTCTTCTTTTTACAGCTGTTTGTAAGGCCTCCTCAGACAACCATTTTGCCTTTTTGCATTTCTTTTTCTTGGGGATGGTCTTGATCACTGCCTCCTGTACAATGTCATGAACCTCCATCCATAGTTCTTCAGACACTCTATCAGATCTAATCCCTTGAATCTATTTCTCACTTCCACTGTATAATCATAAGAGAATTGATTTAAGTAATACCTGAATGGTCTAGTGGTTTTCCCTACTTTCTTCCATAGAAGTCTAAATTTGGCAATAAAGAGTTCACGATCTGAGCCACAGTCAGCTCCTGGTCTTGTTTTTGCTGACTGTATAGAGCTTCTCCATCTTTGGCTTCAAAGAATATAGTCAATCTGATTTCAGTATTGACGATCTGTTGTTGTCCATGTATAGAGTCTTCTCTTCTGTGGTTAAAAGAGGGTGCTTGCTATGACCAGTGCATTCTCTTGGCAAAATTCTGTTAGCCATTTACCTGCTTTGTTTTGTACTCCAAGGCCAAATTTGCCTGTTACTCCAGGTATCTCTTGACTTCCTACTTTTGCATTCCAGTCCCCTATAGTGAAAAGGATATCTTTTTGGGTGTTAGTTGTAGAAGGTCTTCTAGGTCTTCATGAACCATTCAACTTCAGCCTCTTCAGCATTACTGGTTGGGGCATAGACTTGGATTATTGTGATATTGAATGGTTTACCTTGAAAATGAACAGAGATCATTCTGTCATTTTTGAGATTGCCCCCAAGTACTGCCTTTTGGACTCTTTTGACTATGAAATTTACTCCACTTCTTCTAAGGGATTCTTGCCCACAGTAGTAGATTTCCTTCTCTAGATATAATGGTCACTAGAGGTAAATTCACCCATTCCAGTCCATTTTAGCTCACTGAGTCCTGAAATGTTGATGTTTACTCTTACCATCTCCCTTTTGATCACTTCCTATTTACCCTGATTCATGGACCTAACACTCCAGGTTCCTAAGCAATATTAGCCCTGGGATTTCTTTGGAAGGTATGATGCTAAAGCTGAAACTCCAGTACTTTGGCCACTCACTGGACTTTGGCTGACTCACTGGACTTTGGTTGACTCACTGGAAAAGGCTCTGATGCTGGGAAGGATTGGGGGCAGGAGGAGAAGGGGACAACAGAGCATGAGATGGCTGGATGGCATCACAGATTCGATGAACGTGAATCTGAGTGAACTCCGGGAGATGGTGATGGACAGGGAGGCCTGGCGTGCTGCAATTCATGGGGTTGCAAAGAGTTGTACATGACTGAGCGGCTGAACTGAACTGAACTGATGCAATATTGTTCTTTACAGCATCGGAGTTTATTTCCATCACCAGTCACATCTACAACTGGGTGTTGTTTTTGCTTTGGCTCCATCTCTTCATTCTTTCTGGAGTTATATCTCCATTAGCAGTGGAGATTATTCTTCTCCAGTAGCATCTTGGGCACCTACCAATTTGGGGAGTTTATCTTTCAGTGTCATATCTTTTTGCCTTTTCATACTATTCATGGGATTCTCAAGGCAAAAATACTGAAGTGGTTTGCCATTCTCTTGTCCAGTGGACCACGTTTTGCCAGAACTCTCCACCATGACCCATCCATCTCGGGTGGCCCTACACGGCATGGCTCATAGTTTCATTGAATTAGACAAGGCTGTGGTCCATGTGATCAGTTTGACTAGTTTTCTGTGACTGTGGTTTTCATTCTGTCTGCCCTCTGAGGGATAAGAGGCTTAAGAGGCTTATGGAAGCTTCCCAATAGGAGAGATTGACTGTGGGGGAAACTGGGTCTTGTTCTGATGGGTGGGGCCAAGCTCAGTAAATCTTTAGTCCAATTTTCTGTTGATGGGCAGGGCTGTGTTCCCTCCCTGTTGTTGACCTGAGACCAAACTATGGTGGAGGTAACGAAGATAGTGGTGACCTCCTTCAAAAGGTCCCATGCCACACTCAGTGCCACTGACCCTGCAGCAGGCCACCACTGACCAATGCCTCCACCAGAGACTCCTGGACACTCACAGGAAATACTGGGTCAGTCGCTTGTGGGGTCACTGCTCCTTGCTCCTAGGTCCTAGTGTACACAAGGTTTTGTTTGTGCCCTCCAGGAGTCTGTTTCCCCAGTCCCTACCATCTTGCTGGGGCTTCTCCTTTGTGCTTGGACATGGGGTATCTTTCTTTGGTGGGATCCAACATTTTCCTGTTGATGGTTGTTCAGCAGTGAGTTTTAATTTTGTAGTTCTCACAAGAGATGAGTGCACATCCTTCTACTCCACCATCTTGCTTTCATCTTGGGCTACAGTACAAGGGGTCACAAAGAGTAGGACATGACTAAGTGACTAACACACACAGGAAACTAAGATCCCACATGCCTTGGGGCAACCAAGCCTGGATGCCACAGCTAGAGAGCATGTGCACCTCACTTAACCAAGACCCAGCACAGCCAAAATTTTTTAGAAAATAAAAAATAAAGGGCCAACATCTTTACTGATCTAATGGAGGAGGGACAGGGGAAAAACTAGACAAAGAGAAGTGAGTAACTTATGCAAAAAAAAACAGCCAAGTCAGCTCCAGAATTCATGAGATGGGTATTGAGTTCGAAGACAACAGTAAGGTTGAAGATGGTATGAAGATGGATAGAAGATAACAGTGACATCCATATAAGGGTTGTTTCTTGTACTGAGAAGCTGAAAACCTCCAGACTCAAGAGGAAGGGTGGAAAAGCAATATACCCTAATTCTGAGGTTTCTGGGGACCAGATAGATAATGGTTCCTTTCACCAAAGCAGAAAATCCAGGAGGAAGAAGGAGGCTGGAGGCAGAGCACAAGTTCAGTTTGGATCACCATGAAGTACCCTTAAGACACAAAATGTCAAGTGGGCAATTGGACAACATGCATCTGGAACTCATAGAGACTGCTGATCCAGAAACTCAACTGTAAGGGTCATTGTCATATGAACGGTGCTTAGGGATGGCAGCAGTCATGAGCACGGACAAGCTCTCCCTGTAGGAGTGGAGCATGAAGGAAAGGAGCTCTGAGAGGAAACCTGCGAGGTAGTACAAGCTGCGACAGCCAGGCAGAGGAGGGTGAGCTGGAAAAGCAGACTGAAAAGAGCCTGAGGCATGGGGAGATAGAAGTGTCTGGTGTCAAGGGCACCAATGGGAAGGCACAGGTGGAGACCAGCCCTGTCAGATGCTGCTAAGAGAATGCTGTAACTGGGCAAAGTGTACTTCCCTGGAGGCCCAGTGGTTAAGACTTTGCCTTCCAGTGTAGGGGTGCAGGTTCAATCCTTGGTCCATGAACTAAGATCCCACTTGCCAAGGGGCCAACACAAAACATAAGCAATATTGTAACAAATTCAATAAAGACTTTAAAAATGGTCCATATTTTTAAAAAAAAAAAAATGGGCAAAGGACTTGGACACTTCTCCAAAGAAGAAACACAAGTAACCATCAAGCACGTGGAAAGATGTTCAACATCATAACTGTTAGGGAAATGCAAGTAAAAACCACAAACAGATACTACCTCCCACCCACAGAAGCTGAGAGAGGCCTGGAGAGGGCCTTTCTCAGAGAAGGAACCAACCTTCAAGAAGCTGGTCTCTGACATCTAGTCTCCAAAACTGAGATCACACATTTCTGCTTCTTTAAGCCATCCAGTTTGTAGGACCCTATTACAGCAGCCCTACAAACTAATACTTCACCTTCAAGTATTTCCATCCTAACCTATAAAGGTTGGCTCTTCACATCAGGTGGCCAAAGTATTGGCGCTTCAGCATCAATCCTTTCAATGAATATTCAGGGTTGATTTTCTTTAGGACTGACTGGTTTGCCCTCCTTCCAGTGAGCCGACTCACTGGAAAAGACCCTGATGCTGGGAAAGATTGAGGGCAGGAGGAGAACGGGGTGACAGAGCATGATATGGTTGGATGGCATCACTGACTCAATGGACATGAGTTTGAGCAAACTCTGTGAGATACTGAGGGACAGGGAAGCCTGGAGTGCTGTCGTCCATGGGGTCACAAAGAATCAGATACAACTGAGTGACTGAACAACAACAACTTATAAGAACTGATTTGGGCAAGGACACTTGGATCCAGGGTTCCCATCTGGTCTGGACAGCTCATAAAGCCCAAGAAAGAGAAAGGCCTGGAGAAGCTTCTGTCTTCTGGGTGAGTCACCACAGGTAGATGGTTCCACAAATAAGTAAAGTCTATCACTTGTTACTTTTCACCACTGTCAAGTTTACAAATATCATCTTACACAACCCTCGCAGCCTCATGCAGAGTTAGTATTACATTCCAAAGAAAGAAACCAGGGTCCAGAGCCATGAATTGTTCCCAAGGCCAGACAAACATCAGACACGTGTGTGTGTGCAGGCGTGTGCATGCGCGCTCAGTCGCTCAGCCTCATCGGACTCTTTGTAAGCCCATGGACTGATCCATGGGATTTCCCAGGCAAGAATACTGGAGTGGTTGCCATTTCCTTCTCCAGGGGATCGCCCCAACCCAGGCATGGAACCAGCTTCTCCAGTGGCTCCTGTATTGGCAGGCGGATCCTTTAGCAGTGAGCCATCTAGGAAGTTAAATCCAGGTCTGTCTGACTCCATCATCCAGTCCATTGCCTGAGTCTCCCAGAGGCTGCCGGCCTACACCTTCTCCAGAAGGGAGGGGGCGCTGACATGAGGGCTTCTTTCCTTTCCATTGCTGCTTCACAACAGTTGCTTCCCCCGCTTCTTGTTAAAAATCCCAGACTTTGGGTTAGTGCTCTTTCTTGCTTTTACATGTCATCTTCCCCTGACAACCGTCCCAAGCTCCCTGGAGGAATGTGTGAGCCCACAGTGACGTTGCCCCTGCCCCATCTACCAGTCTCCTTTCTCTTCAGGTGCTACCAGCCCCGTTCCTTCTCTGTTCCCCACACACACCCAACATTCCCCAGCCTCCTGGCCTCTGCACTTGCAGCGCCCTCCACCTGCCCCATTCTCTCTCAGCTTTGCTGGGAGGAAGCCCGTCTGCTCCTCCCAAGGTGGCTGAACGTCCACCTGACCAAGCCCCTGTGCTGTCTACCCGCATTTTCTCATTCACTCAGGTTCAAATGTCAATCACCTGGCTTGGGCTCTGAGGTGGGGCAGTGATGAAGACCAATTCCTGATCCATGGAGCTGGTGCCCTGGTGAGAAGGAGGGGTGAAGGCTCACAGGACAGCACTGAGCCAGAGGTCAACCCTTGTCTGGTGAGGTCCACGATTTCCATTCTTGGTGTGATTCTTGACTTTATGAAGAAAAAGCCTAGACTCCCTTCTAAAGGTGTTTGTCTCATGTCTGCACGCTGTTGCCAAGGAACTACTGATTATGAGAAGTATTCAAAGCCCACATGTAATTTCAGGTGAGGTCATGAAATGGGCTTGGATCACGTGTATACCGTCTGAGAGCTTCTCCTCCGATTCCGCACAAAGGCAGCAGGCAGGTGGAGGCCCTGCGTCCCCAAATTCCGGACAAGAAGTCCTAAAGCTGAGTGCGCAAGAGGGACAGGTCAAGTCCACCCCTGGGGGAAGGGGGCCTGCTTGGGGCG
>SJYX01012540.1:434819-446637 GCA_006410675.1 Oreotragus oreotragus | reverse complement strand
GGGAGAAGGGTCAGAGGCAGGTCTGAACTTGTCAAGCGTGAGGAACATAGAAGTCAGATCAAAGACAAATGTGCATATGGCCTTCCCGGGTGTCTGTCACGGGCTGCACTGCATTGCGTGGGTCTGGCAGCCTCAGTGAAGCAGGTGGGCGGGCTGCTTCTCCCTGCTGGGTGGTAGACTTCTCTGCTGTTAATCTGGCCTAGCCCCATCCACCCATGGTTCCCACCTGATCAGGGGGACAGGCCAGGCAGTCTTCTTAGATCTTGCCCAGTGACTTCCCACCCCTGAACCCAGGCCTGGCCAAAGCAGAGCCTGTGAACTCGCTGCACCCACCTAAGGAGATGCCCAGGCCCCGAGTCCAGGATGGCTGTAGCCTGTCTCTGGGCTGGGCGCCATCATCCCAGCCGGCTGTGAGCCAGGGTGGGATGCCAGCAGGGTGTTCCCATCACCTGTTTCCCTCGAGATTGCTGTAGCTGTCCCCTGGGGTTGGCATGCGCAGTAACGTCCTGTCTTGTTGGTTGAACAGGAAGATCCCAGTGTCTGAATGACGTCAGTCCTGCTTTCAGTCGCCACTTGCACAAGATGCCCAGCACTGAAAGTCGTGCTGCTGCGAACAAGGGATCCTGTGAAAGCACCAGCCTTTTGTGCCTTGTTGGGGGACCCCAGTGACTCAGAAGTGCGTGTGGATGTTCAGGAGTTTGGATCGGGGAGGGGAGGGGAGGGGAGGGTGAGTCGAGGAGGAGGCGGGGCTCAGAGGAGAGCTGGGGGAGCTGACTGCGGTTTCCACGGAGGTGACCGCCGCCCGTGAAGCAGCCACACGGTGAATGAGGTTGACAGTGTGTGAAGCAGAAAATGTCACCAGCAGAGGAGAGACGCGGTGAACTTTCGTTCCGATTAAAATGAATGAACTCAAGGAGAGAAAATCCTTGCACTGTTCCGAGGACCGCGCAAGGTTAGGGTGTGGGCCAGACGCCAGCGCTCTGCCCGATGTGATCCGCTTCTGTGCGCCATGCTTGTTCACGGATGAGGTGGAAATAGATACAGAAATGCTTCAATTACTGGGATGTCGTCAGCCTCCCGGCCTTTGGACTCCACGCTCACAGGCTCATTTTCCCTTTTCCATTCTTTGCAGTCACGACCCGGAGCCGCACAGGAGGCCGAGACCAGACCAGCAGCGAAGGAGCAGCGATGGGATGGCTGACCGGCTGGCGGCCAGGGGTGCTGGCGTCTGTACAGTTGCGGAAATCAGCAGGCAACCCTCTGAAATGTCTTCTTATGGACAACACAGGAGGAGGGGGCAAGCCCCGGACAGCAGTTAGGGAAGGATTGCTTCTGAGAGGATCCAACCACAACGTCTTAGGAACAGTGCGGCCAAGCCCCGCAGGATGGGTCCCTGACGAGGGTGGGAGAAAGGGACATCACCCGCCAAAGCAGGGGGTGGCTCGTGGTCCACCTCTTCTGGGCACGTCCACCTGCTTACACACGTGCTCTCTGTTCACTTACCTCCCTACAACCCTAAAGGAACAGATGCTAAAGTGGACCACACCTGCTGGGGAGAAATCAGGCCGCCTATTTCCTTTCTGCAATTATTACCCTAAAAAGTCAGTGCTGTGCTTAAGTCATGTGGGACTCTCTGCTGTCCCACAGACTGTAGCCTGCCAGGCTTCTCTATCCATGGTGAGTCTCCAGGCAACAATACTGTGAGTGGGTTGTCATGCCCTCCTCCAGGGGATCTTCCCAACTCAGGGATCGAACCCAGGTTTCCCACATTGTGGGCAGAGTCTTTACTATCTGAGCCACCCGTGAAGCCCAAGAATGCTGGAGGTGGGTAGTCTATCCCTTCTTCAGTGGAGCCTCCCAACCAAGGAAACAAACCGGGGTCTCTTGTATTGCAGGCAGATTCTTTATCAGCTGAGCTGCCAGGGAAGCTGGTAAATACCTGACACTAGTAACCTGAAGTGAAGTCTTAGGAAGGAATGTGGGCAGGGCATGTGGACATTAAGTCATGAGCCAACAAGAAGTCCTGATGGAAAAGAAGGCAAATGGATCACAGGATGAGAGGGAGACTGTTACTGCAGGAACATTTTTGAGATGTTTGGGATGCTGAGATGGCTGTTAGCAGAGAGCTGAGGAGCGTGGCCTTCAGAAGCCTGAGGAGTAGAGAGGCAGGTGAGGAGCTGCCCGGAGAATTAGCACAAGAGACATAATAGTAAGGGACACCTTACACTACACTTACATCTCTTAAGTGAAGAACCTCTTGATGAAGGTGAAAGAGAAGAGTGAAAAAGTTGGCTTAAAACTGAAGGTTCAAAAAAATGAAGATCTTGCTATCTGGTCCCATCACTTCATGGCAAATAGAAGGGGGAAAAAATAGAAACAGTGACAGACTTATTTTCTTGTGCTCCAAAATCACTGTGGACGGTGACTGCAGCCATGAAATGAAAAGACATTTCTTCCTAGGAAGAAAAGCTATGACAAACCTAAACAGCATATTAAAAAGCAGAGACATTATTTTGCTGACAAAGGTCTGTATAGTCAAACCTATGGCTTTTCCAGTAGTCATGTACGGATGTGAGAGTTGGACCCTAAAGAAAGCTCAGCACCAGAGAACTGATGCTTTCAAACTGTGGTGTTGGAGAAGACTTTTGAGAGTCCCTTGGACTGCAAGGAGATCAAACCAGTCAATCCTAACGGAAATCAGTCCTGAATATTCATTGGGAGGACTGATGCTGAAGCTGAAGCTCCAATGCTTTGGCCCCCTGATGAGAAGGGCTGACTCACTGGAAAAGACCCTGATGCTGAGAAAGATTGAAGGTGGCAGGAAAAGGGCATGACAGAGGATGAAATGCTTGGATCACATGGCCGAGTAGATGCACATGTAAACTCAGGGAGATAGTGAAGGACAGGGAAGCCTGGCGTGCTGCAGTCCATGGAGTCACAAAGAGTTGGACACAACTGACTGACCACAACAAAGTGTGATGGGAACAGGTAATCCTAACTGGCTCATCCAGACTGCTCTGCGATTGTGTGAGTGTTAAATGTGCCCCAAGGGAGCTGGGGCAGAAAAGGGAGAACTAGACATGAAACTACCGTGGTCTTTAGAACTAGACGCTGCACTGGTGTCATATGGGCTAGCCCTCAGGTTTACTTTGAATCAAAGGACAGTATTTTTTAAAAGATAATCTATTAAAACTCATTGCAACTTTGTTCAGAGTCTTGGAACAGTGCCTCTGTGGACAGGTGATGGAGATCACGCCGCTTCCACTCCCCAGGACAGCCTGCAGCTGCAAGCAGCCTCCCCTCCATAGGGATGGGCATCCTCCTCCCTTAGGGACAGCTTCCGACCAGTTAGATGAACAGCCCCAGCACTGCCTCCCTGTAGGGACAACCTCTTCTGAATTTCAAAGCAAGTGTCTATTGCCTTTTCATGGGTACTGTTTCGTTTCCTGACTATTGCAAGTTCTTTCAGACATAGAAGAATCCCACACCTCCTAACGCCCTTTACCTCCTTGCTTTTCAATCACTCTGTGAGCAGAGGCTTTGTAATGACTTCAGTCCTGCACCCCAATTCCTTTCCAGTCCCAAGAGCTAAGAAATAGCCATTTCGATGTCTGTGAGTTTTAAGGAAAACTAGCGTTTTCAGTCAGTAACAACATACACAAACTGTGTTTGAAAGGGAAAAAGTACTCTGAGAATGGATATTAATAACAAATAACTGCCCTTGCTATTTGTTATTTGGGGCTTCTCTGCGGGCTCAGACGGTGAAGAATCTGCCTGCGATGTGGGAGAACGGGTTCAATGCCCAGATCAGGAAGATCCTATGGAGAAGGGAATAGCAACCCACTCTAGTATTCTTGCCTGGAGAATGCCATGGACAGAGGAGCCTGGCAGGCTACAGTCCATGGGGTCACAAAGAGTTGGATACAACTGAGTGACTAAAACACACACACACATACACACACCTTCTGTGTGAGCCATGAGTGTGGCCTGAGAAGGTGGGGAATATCCACGGTCCTCCAGAGGAGGATCCACGGTCCTCCAGAGGAGTCTGAATCTTTGAGTAAACATGATTTGGGTTCAAAGTGAGACCCACCTGGAGTTCCCTGGCAGTCTAGAGATTAGGACTCCCAAGTTCTCACTGCCAAGTCCCAGGTTCAATCCCTGGTGGGGAAACTAAGATCCTATAAGCCTTGCAACACGGCAACAACAACAAAAAAGAGACCCTCCAACCACATGGCTTTCCTGTGACTGTAAGAGCTTGTGAGGCTCATCCCATGCCTGTTACCTCACTCAGTTCTCACAGGGTTCAGAGAAAGCTATGGTCCTATTTAATCTACTTTGACCAATGAGCAAATGGAGAACCAGAGAAGTTAGGCAACCTGCCCAAGTTTGCACAGCTCTCAGTAATGAGATGAAGATGTAAGTTCAGGTCTGATTCCAAACCAGGCACTTTTTACAGCCCACAGTTTTACTTCATCTTGATCTCTGATGGGGAGAGGTGAAATGGGCAAACTTGTTTCTACAGCAAGAAGCAGAGAAGTCATCCAGTGTGGTTTTCATGTCTCTTTTCTGTTTTCAATAACCACAACTGTGATATTGTGATCAATTCTCTGGAACCACATGTCTTCCTAAGAAGCAGAGGCTTGTAACTCAAGAATCCACTTGGCCCTGGCCCCATAAACGGTCTGCCACCCTGGTGCTGCCCAGGAATGAGGTGCATTGCTGGGTCATGGCCCAGCGGGGTGCAGGGTCTGCTTGTGAGGCTGAGTGGGGACCCCTCCCCCCATCTCCCTTCCCCACGTTCACAGGTCAGCTTACTCAACGCATGCGAAGGTTTCATGTCCAGATATTAATAGCATCCAGTCAGCCAAAATTTGGCTGCAGGGTGATCCTAAGACTCTTGTGGAAGACATTGCTGTCCCCAGGCTTTAGTTTCAGTGTGTGCTGAAATATGTCTGACTCTTGGTGACCCCATGGACTGTAGCCCACCAGGCTCCTCTGTCCATGGGGTTCTCCAGGCAAGAGTACCAGAATGGGTTGCCATTCCTTTATCCAGGGGATCTTCCAGACCTAGGGATGGAACTCGGGTGTCCCACATTGCAGGCAGATTCTTTACTGTCTGAGCCACAAAGCCCCCATCCTAAACTGCACCCTCCCCCTGCCCCCAACCGAGCGTACACAATGGAACAGGCAGCTCTTCCAACCTTGGAAACACCACCACCATGAAGCAGGCTTTCATCCTGAACTCTGGAAACAAAATCTCCATGCTTTGCTTCTTCACAGGTACTAAGATCAAGGGATAAGAATATACAGTCTGGGGTTTAAAGTTTTTAGGGGGAATCAGAAGACCTACTTGTTCACTTGGAAATTTCCTTGATCACTCTTAAGACTATTCTTAATTGCAAAAACAACTCCATGAAGATGGCAGCTTTCTGGTTTCCTTCCCATATGTGGAGATGGTCCCTCCTGGTCTAGCACGGGACCCTTTTTCTGGGTGGGATTCACCTGAGACAGCACAGGGGTCCAGGGACCTGCATTCAGAGACAGAGCTGTAGTGCAAGGCTCTGGAGGCTCCCAACAGACCGTGATAGAAACCTTATTAACTTTTCATTCATTTTCCAGCACGAAGTACATGGTCAGTTAGGGGAAGTAACTTTCAAAGTGCAATTTGCATCCACTGCAGGACTCACACAGACTTTCAGAACAAGGAGACATCTTGGAGCTGGCCTTGTCTGCACCCATCTTCCAGGGAATTGCAGACAAGCCACACCAGCACGGAAAGCACTCAGCACTCACTCCCATGTGGGTCCTCAAGGTGCCAGGAGGTCCACACGTGGGGTGAAGCCCACTCCCCAAAACACTGGAAAGCGGGAAGTAGAGAAGGAAGCAAAGTAGAAATGAACCCAAGTGAAGCGAACAGCGATGATAACAATGATCATTTATTGAGCACCGTCCATATGCCAGGCACTCGATTTGGAATTTAATACCTCAAATAATGAGATCTTCACACTAACCTTATTATCCACGTTATGAATGATGATGCCAAGGTTCAAAGAAGTCCCAGTAAGCAACTCTATGGCGTGGCAGAGCCCAGATCCCAGCCAGTTCTTTCCATGACATCACCTACTCTTTCTTGAGGCCAGAAGCCCAGAGCCCCCAAGTGAAGGTCAAAGTCACTTATACCTGGCTTCTTCCCTAAGATCATCTGCAGGCTTCCACAAAATTTAATCAGGAAAGACAACATCTTAGCCTGGTGGGAGCTCCCTAGGAAGAAAACGTCTTCTAAAGCATAGGCTCAGGGTCTGGCGTCTCACTGGCAAAGGTCCTATTTTAAAATCAAGTGCATGTGACACGCTTGCACGATGCAACCAATTACAAGATCACTTTAAGCCACACCACTTTTAAACGAATCTCCCTGTGTCAGTGTTGTCGAGGTCAAACACACTGACGGAAATCTTGCCTGTAGCTATGACTGCTAAGACCTTGTTAACGCCTGTCTGTTCTTTTGGAAGGTGTTGGTATATGTATACAGCTAATCTGCAGAGGAGGCGCATGATGACATTTGCCTTTGAACTCTCTCTGAAAAACGAATTTGGCAGCCTTGTGGTATAACTAGAATTGCACAGATGTGCTCACTGTAAACACGCACGTTCACGCTTGCCATACGCATTGTGGAGTTGCCTATAAACACCTCTTTTTTCTGCTCTGGTACTGGAATACCCTGTGTTCTTTAAAGTCACACAGCATTCAGTTTTCTTCACAAACTTTTGAACATCGATTTTTCACTGGCTGTTTTGGTTTTGAATTTAAGAGAGCGTTTTCTTTTCTAAAGGAAGTTGAAGCAATGAGACAAGGCCATGCTGGCGGAGCGAGGAAGCAGAGGAAAGGGTGACAGAGAGCAGTTTGCAGCCAGGAAGAAGGTGGACGGAGGCACGGAGGCTTATCCTCCACGCTTGGAGGCCGAGCACCGCTGCTGGGAGAACAGGGCTGGTGGCCCCTGGTCCGTATGGGGAACGGTCTCCTGTTAGTTCTCAAATGCTGGGAAATGCCCACCGACTTCCCACTGGCTGCCCAGAGCGTCTTTCTTGGCTGCGGCTTGGATGACATTTTCCTTAACCTTTTTAACAAACATGGCCTGAGGACCACGCTGTTTGGCGAAAGACTAAATTTCAGGGAAAAAATGGCTAGCAGGGGAATTATTTTGGAGCCTTCAGCAAACGTCACTAATCACCATGATCCCAAAACATAACAAACACCAATTAAACCCAGGGCATCTGGGGAGACTCAATATTTGTGGATTCACTTCTCATCTCCAGGCACCATCGAACAGCAAATTAGGCACATTTCTATAGACCCAATGTGATTACTTTTCCAATTCCTCTGTGCCATGGCCTCCCCTGTGTCTGAACTTGTCAGACCCTTCCGGTGCCCTGAAGAGGGGCCCCCTCCGGTGATGTCAAGGAAATGGGAAGTCTAGAACTGGCCCTCTTGAGAACTCCCGGGAAGGGAGGCATGTGCTTCCCAGGTCTCCCTCAGGGTCCCATGGTCCCTCACTTGTGGGTGGTGACTGATCTCTGAACAGGCTTCATTCTCCTTTCACTGAGCTGGTGTCCCCAGGACTTGCAGCACCCATGAGGGCACCCCAAGTCAGAGTCTCTGCTGTGCTTGACTGTATCTCCCCAGAATCCATATGTTAAAGTCCTAACCTCCTCACCCTGTACCTGGGAATGTGACCTTATTTAGAGAGAGGGTTTTTAAGCAGATAATTACATTAAAATGAGGTCATTATGGTAGGTTCTAAGGAGAATTGGGCAGCAGAGGATGAGATGGTGAGATGGCATCATCAACCCAATGGGCATGAACTTGGGCAAACTCCAGGAAAAGACCCTGATGCTGGGAAAGATTGAAGGCAAGAGGAGAAGAGGGTGACAGAGGATGAGATGGCTGGATGGCATCATCAACTCAATGGAAATGGGTTTGAGCAAACTCCAGGAAATGATGAAGGTCAGGGAAGCCTGGTGTGCTGCAGTCCATGGGCTTGCAAAGAGTGAGAGATGACTCAGTGATTGAACAACAGTTCTTTGTGTACCCAGCTAATAAAGTTTTTGAAAAAAAAAAAATCTGGAAAGCCTCTTTGCAGTGGGCCCAGCAGGTTTCTGGATCTGATTGCTACTAACAAATAGCCTTTTAGCGAATTAAGTGTCAATGAATCAGAAGCTTATGGATCATGTTTTAGCTGAAACAAACAAAGGATCCAAAATTTATAAGAAAAGGTGCTTGGCAAACTCTCTATAATCTGTTGAACCCAAGCATTTGAAAAATAGTTTGATTAATTTTGCCAACTCAAGAACCCTGCCAATTTTCTACTGTCCATAAGTATTTCCTAGCATTTTTCCAGATTGGATTTCCTATCCATATTTCTAAATGTTCTTGGCCACCCTGCCGATAATTATTTGGAGTAGCTCATATGCATGGGGGTAGGATGCCTCATTCTTTGAGAATCAGTCCAAAGTTATACTAACTTTATATGGTTTTATAGCTCACAAAATTCAAGAAATCACTTCATTTCACCCTCCCAGCTGTATCCTAGGGTCATTCCATTTTATCTCCTCCCACAGATTAAAAAAACTAAGGCTCAGAAAGGGTAAATAACTTCATCACAGCTGTGTGCTCAGTCGTGTCTGACTCCTTGTGACCCCATGGATGGTGGCCCATCAGGCTCCTGTGTCCATGAGATTCTCCAGGCGAGAATACTGGAGTGGGTTGCCCATCAGGCTCCTGTGTCCATGAGGTTCTCCAGGCGAGAATACTGGAGTGGGCTGCCACTTCCTTCTCCAGGCGATCTTCCTGAACAGGGATTGAACCCATGTCTTCTGCGTCTCCTGCACTGACAGGCTGACTCCTTACCACTGAGCCACCTGGGAAGCCCTTCATCACAGTTATCTGATCAAAAAATGCAGAACGAGGACTCCTGATCCCAAATCGACACCATAAGAATGCAGAGTGCGCTGAGCTCTCAGCCTGCTCTTACGAAGCTCTTTCTGGGGAAGGGAATCTGTGAGACTCTTCCTGGAGGAAAAGGTGCCCTCTGAAAAAGCAGACGAGGCCCCCCAGAATCAGGAGAGAAGACTCAAGCTCCAGGCCGCCCGCGGTAACTGGCCCCATGGTGGGTACTGCCCTCTGCCCCTGCTTCTGTTTCCACCACGTCAGTCTCCCCAGAATATTTTGCTGTCTACCCGGCCCCTTAAAACACAGATAAGATGACTCATCATTGGGTAACTAACAGAAAGCAAAAGGTTTCTGGTATGAGACTANGAATCAGGAGAGAAGACTCAAGCTCCAGGCCGCCCGCGGTAACTGGCCCCATGGTGGGTACTGCCCTCTGCCCCTGCTTCTGTTTCCACCACGTCAGTCTCCCCAGAATATTTTGCTGTCTACCCGGCCCCTTAAAACACAGATAAGATGACTCATCATTGGGTAACTAACAGAAAGCAAAAGGTTTCTGGTATGAGACTATGCCTGTGAAAGAAGTCAACCCAAGTGCCAGCTATACCAACTCAAGAACCCTGCCAATTTTCTACTGTCCATAAGTATTTCCTAGCATTTTTCCAGATTGGATTTCCTATCCATATTTCTAAATGTTCTTGGCCACCCTGCCGATAATTATTTGGAGTAGCTCATACGCATGGGGGTAGGATGCCTCATTCTTTGAGAATCAGTCCAATGTTATACTAACTTTATATGGTTTTACAGCTCACAAAATTCAAGACTAACACTTCATTTCACCCTCCCAGCTGTATCCTAGGGTCATTCCATTTTATCTCCTCCCACAGATTAAAAAAACTAAGGCTCAGAAAGGGTAAATAACTTCATCACAGCTGTGTGCTCAGTCGTGTCTGACTCCTTGTGACCCCATGGATGGTGGCCCATCAGGCTCCCATGTCCATGAGATTCTCCAGGCGAGAATACTGGAGTGGGTTGCCCATCAGGCTCCTGTGTCCATGAGGTTCTCCAGGCGAGAATACTGGAGTGGCCTGCCACTTCCTTCTCCAGGCGATCTTCCCGACCAGGGATTGAACCCATGTCTTCTGCGTCTCCTGCACTGACAGGCTGACTCCTTACCACTGAGCCACCTGGGAAGCCCTTCATCACAGTTATCTGATCAAAAAATGCAGAACGAGGACTCCTGATCCCAAATCGACACCATAAGAATGCAGAGTGCGCTGAGCTCTCAGCCTGCTCTTACCAAGCTCTTTCTGGGGAAGGGAATCTGTGAGACTCTTCCTGGAGGAAAAGGTGCCCTCTGAAAAAGCAGACGAGGCCCCCCAGCAGGAGAGAAGACTCAAGCTCCAGGCCGCCCGCGGTAACTGGCCCCATCCTGGGTACTGCCCTCTGCCCCTGCTTCTGTTTCCACCACGTCAGTCTCCCCAGAATATTTGCTGTCTACCTGGCCCCTTAAAATACGGATAAGATGACTCATCATTGGGTAACAGAAAGCAAAAGGTTTCTGGTATGAGACTATGCCTGTGAAAGAAGTCAACCCAAGTGCCAGCTATGAACTGAGCCAGTGGTGTTGTCAACAAAGATATTCCGCCTGCAGTCAGCTGACCCACTGAATTACCCAAGTTCTGTACGTGGAGGAAGTGATAAAGTGATGGGTCTGCCTTTGTAACACCTCCCAGCTTAATATTCAGCGGGTTAATTAATGTTCTGTTTACATCCCACTTCCATATCATTAATAAAGATGTTCAATAGAGCTGAACTCAACGCCCATCTGCATGCATAACACCCCACCAAGTGCCCCTCCCCCGGACGTGGCCGTACCCACTGCCGCCGGGACCCAACACCCTGAGAGTTCTCATGTTTAAAACTCCCGGAAGTGCCTATTCCGTGTCCTGACACCAGAAGTGGGTTGTGCTGGGGCCGTCTGGGGCACTTGACAGCCTGCCCGCTGCTAGGACTCATTTTGCCGGAGGGACGGAGCAGGAACCCCAAAGTGACCGCCCGGCAGGCCACCCTCGGGGGCCAGGGGGCAGGCGGGCGTGGAGCCCAGGAGCCCCACCTCCAGGGGCCCCTGCAAGATCTCAGAGCAAGAGAAGACACAAGGGAAAACGGAAAACCTGTGAAGACAGGGGCCGCCCCCACCCCGGCAGCATGACTCGATCCTGCACAAGACAGCCCCTAGGGGGACTATCCGCATACGCTCCGACAGCCACGGACTTAATATTCAGCGGGTTAATTAATGTTCTGTTTACATCCCACTTCCATATCATTAATAAAGATGTTCAATAGAGCTGAACTCAACGCCCATCTGCATGCATAACACCCCACCAAGTGCCCCTCCTCCGGACGTGGCCGTACCCACTGCCGCCGGGACCCAACACCCTGAGAGTTCTCATGTTTAAAACTCCCGGAAGTGCCTATTCCGTGTCCTGACACCAGAAGTGGGTTGTGCTGGGGCCGTCTGGGGCACTTGACAGCCTGCCCGCTGCTAGGACTCATTTTGCCGGAGGGACGGAGCAGGAACCCCAAAGTGACCGCCCGGCAGGCCACCCTCGGGGGCCAGGGGGCAGGCGGGCGTGGAGCCCAGGAGCCCCACCTCCAGGGGCCCCTGCAAGATCTCAGAGCAAGAGAAGACACAAGGGAAAACGGAAAACCTGTGAAGACAGGGGCCGCCCCCACCCCGGCAGCATGACTCGATCCTGCACAAGACAGCCCCTAGGGGGACTATCCGCATACGCTCCGACAGCCACGGAGCTGGAGACCCCTGCGTCCCCGGTGCTCGTGGCTGGGTGTCTGCAGCCACATGGTCCCTGGG
>SJYX01012540.1:399518-433215 GCA_006410675.1 Oreotragus oreotragus | reverse complement strand
CCGAAGAATCGATGCTTTTGAACTGTGGTGTTGGAGAAGACTCTTGAGAGTCCCTTGGACTGCAAGGAGATCCAACCAGTCCATTCTGAAGGAGATCAGGCCTGGGATTTCTTTGGAATGATGCTAAAGCTGAAACTCCAGTACTTTGGCCACCTCATGCGAAGAGTTGACTCATTGGAAAAGACTCTGATGCTGGGAGGGATTGGGGGCAGGAGGAGAAGGGGACAACCGAGGATGAGATGGCTGGATGGCATCACGGACTCGATGGACGTGAGTCTGAGTGAACTCCGGGGGATGGTGATGGATAGGGAGGCCTGGCGTGCTGCGATTCATGGGGTCGCAAAGAGTCGGACACAACTGAGCGACTGAACTGACTGACTGACTGAAGTCTAGCTTAAAGGTACGATCTTTCGCCTTTTGCCACGGCTTACCTAATAGCTCAGTTGGTAAAGAATCCGCCTGCAATGCGGGAGTCCCAGTGTCCTTGGGCTTCTCTTGTGGCCCAGCTGGTAAAGAATCTGCCCACAGTGCGGGAGACCTGGGCTCGATCCCTGGGTTGGGAAGATCCCCTGGAGAAGGGAAAGGCTACCCACTCCAGACCTGGCCTGGAGAATTCCATGAATTGTATAGTCCCTGGGGTTGCAAAGAGTCGGACACGACTGAGCGACTTTTGCTTCTAACTTCTGATATCAGATATAGTTATCACCTTAATTTGTCTTAACAAAGTAGCCCTCCCTGGAGGGCTGGCGCCTGCCAGGGAGGAGGAGGGCCCAGACCACTGATCATGCTTCTGACTCACAGAAGATGGACTTAAATGGATCCAGGGTTGCAGGCCCCTCACAGGTCAGCACTGATGAGCTCGGGGGCAAGAAGGCGGCAAGGCCTCGAGGTCCGGGCAGGAGACGGGGTGAGCGTCGTGGGATCCTGTGTGGCCAGGGCCGTGGGGCGCGCCCTGGGACTGTTCTGGACCATCCCCCAGTCCTGTACATGGTCCCCGTCAACGCCCTCCGTGCCTCCCAGCCACGCCGCGTGTGCCGGCCCCTGGGGAAATGAGGCTGTCTCAGGCCTAGTCCTGGTGTCACGAGTACCTGCTGGGGACCACATCACTTCAAATCCTCACCCAGGGCATCTAGCCCGGGGGTGCTCCCTGCACCGTCCCCAGCAGACCCGCCCTGGGCAGAGGAAAGCACCCCTTCCCAGCCGCCCCCACTCCCTCCAACCTGAGCCACCTCTGGGTCCAAGGGCTGCCTAACCCTCCTCTTGCCCTGCTGGGCCTGGAGCCAGTCCACAGCCGCTGCCATGGCGGCCCCTCGCCTCCCTGTATCCCCACCCATCCTGAATCCTCGGCTCTGACATCAGTGCTGTGACCATGCACAGAGGCTGCCGCTTCATTGCTGGGCAGCTGCAAGTGCCCGGTCGGCACTGATGCCAGGAGCTGGGTCTGCCCACCCTCAGGACCCTGCCTTCTTCAGGCACACCTCGAGCCAGACTCACAGGTGGCTCCAGAGATGCTGTGTCCAGGGAGGCCCACGGAAATGTACATAAATCCATCAAAACGATGGCCCACAGTATCCCTAACACCCGCCTCAAGCAGCTGACATCTCTGCGTTGTTGCCCAAATCAGAGGGCATTCTGTTTAACGCATTGAAAGCAGCACGTGGACCTGCCCACCGTCTGGAGACCAGAAGCCCCTGATGGAAAAGACAACTGTCCTAACAGCCCTTCATGTGTCACCCCCTCCATTGGCCCCTGCTGACAGCTCCCAGCTGAATTCCACTGAAACTGATGACGAGAGGAATTCTCCCTCAAAGCCCTGTCTTGGAATAGCCTTCCTTTCTGTAATGAGAAGCACTGGAGATGAGAGAGTTTCCACTCTGTGCTGCTTTAAAGCCTCTGTGTTTTGGTAAATACACATGTGCTAGTTGCTCAGTCATGTCCAACTCTGCAACCTGCGGACTGTAGCCTGTCGGGCTCCTCCATGGGGATTCTCCAGACAGGAATCCTGGAGTGGGTAGCCATGGCCTCCTCAAGGGGATCTTCCCGATCCAGGGGTTGAACCCTGTTCTCCCGCACTGTGGGCAGATTCTTTGCCATCTGAGCCCCCTGGGAAGGCGTGGTGAGCCTGTGGTCTCTCGCAGTTTCCTTGGAGGGAATGATCCATCGAGCCAGGGCCTCAGAGCTGGGGTGCCTGGAGGACTCACACTTCCTCTCAGGAAAACTCACGTCAGCGTTTGCACTCACAGAGACCCTGTTACCACGAGAATTTGTTTTGAAGGGAAATATGCAGAGAAGGAGTAAAGGAGAGCCTGAAAGGAGAACACGAGCCTCCCAAGATCTCTCGACTCTGGGGACCCAAACTCAAAATTCACACACATGGCCTCTGAGCAAAGGCTTCCCAAATGGAAGTTCAAAGACAAAGGAGACTTCCTCTTGGGTGTTTCTGAGCTCAGCAAAATGGGAAGGTCCAGGGGTCCTCAAGGGGAAGATCAAATTCTAAAATACCTCGCTCTCCTGGACTCAGCCTGCCTGCCAGGCCTGTAGCGCACGACTGCGTCTCCATTTCCCACCTGATGCAAGAGCTCCTGTCTGATCACGGGCCGCAGGATCAGTGTCAAGGGGAACTGCTCTATGAAAGCTCATTCAGCAAGAGAAATTAGTGAGCTGCTCAGGAGCAGGAAAAAAAAAAAAACCACTTGAACCATCAGGGAGGCCCCAGTCCAAGCTCTTACCTGTATTGATTCAGTTAACCATCCTGCAACCCTTTGAGACAGGGGACATTCCCATTCTACAGATCAGAAAACTGAGGCAGGGGAGGACTGGGAGCTGGCACAAGTCACCCCCCTGGTACGAAGCAGAGCCTGGATACAAGCTGTGCCCCCTGCCTGCACACCCACTCCACACAGCGGGCTCAGCCAAATGTGCTGATCGGCCAGCGTGTTCTGATTCTCTCTTTTTCCCTTTGGTCACTTTCTGGCTCATATTTGGGAGGTCAGGGACAGGGTCTGATAGATGAATCACACCAGCCCCCAAGGAGGACACCTACTCAGGAAGGAAGGCTGTTAGAGGACCATGTGTGAGAGGGGAGCGCCTCCTGGGGTAGGGTGCTGAGATGCCAGTGCTGGTCTCGTGGCAGCAAGACGTCACTTGGGCTGTGGGACACAGGACCTGCACTGCTGAGGGCTAGGCAGGGGAGACGTCCTGCACACCCTCTCAGCAAGTGGACATCTTGGGAAGGCACCCTGTTGCCCAGGCTGGGCTGCGGGCCACAGATGCCAGTGTTCCCAGGAGTCTCTGTGTCTCCTGAATCTTCACGCAAATGAGATCTTTCCAGTCATCTCTTAAGTTGGTAAGAAATCAAGAGAAGCAGAGCCTGGATACAAGCTGTGCCCCCTGCCTGCACACCCACTCCACACAGCGGGCTCAGCCAAATGTGCTGATCAGCCAGCGTGTTCTGATTCTCTCTTTTTCCCTTTGGTCACTTTCTGGCTCATATTTGGGAGGTCAGGGACAGGGTCTGATAGATGAATCACACCAGCCCCCAAGGAGGACACCTACCCAGGAAGGAAGGCTGTTAGAGGACCATGTGTGAGAGGGGAGCGCCTCCTGGGGTAGGGTGCTGAGATGCCAGTGCTGGTCTCGTGGCAGCAAGACGTCACTTGGGCTGTGGGACACAGGACCTGCACTGCTGAGGGCTAGGCAGGGGAGACGTCCTGCACACCCTCTCAGCAAGTGGACATCTTGGGAAGGCACCCTGTTGCCCAGGCTGGGCTGCGGGCCACAGACGCCAGTGTTCCCAGGAGTCTCTGTGTCTCCTGAATCTTCACGCAAATGAGATCTTTCCAGTCATCTCTTAAGTTGGTAAGAAATCAAGGAGAAGATTATTGTTTGTCCATGGTTCAAAGCTTGAAAATGAAACAAACTCTGAGCTGATAAATTCAAACCACAAGACAAAAATGTTTAAAGAGAGAAATTCAGACCTGAGAGATTAAAGGATGTCACAGTTTCTAGAAGCGTATAGTTTCTAAATTTGGAAGGGACCATAGAGATTACTTCCCTGGTGGCTCGGACGGTAAAAGCATCTGCCTACAATGCGGGAGACTTGGGTTCGATCCCTGGGTGGGGAAGATCCGCTAGAGAAGGAAATAGCAACCCACTCCAGTATTCTTGCCTGCAAAATCCCATGGATGGAGGAGCCTGGTGGGCTACAGTCCATGGGGTCGCAAAGAGTCGGACACGACTGAGCGACTTCACTTCACTTCATAGAGATTACTAATCTGGCTTCCTCGTTTTCCAGATCAAGACACCGAGGTCTGAGGTTTAGAGTAAATCCTCTGAGCTGGAATGGAGCAAAACCGGTCTCTGAGCTCACGTCTTCTGCTGCAGATCTACGTTATTCTCACTCCACCTCATGCTCTCAGATGAGCCCCAGCGTTAGACCAGGGCTCATGCTTTCTGAATCAGCCGCTTTCTCTAAGGAATAAGACACTCATTACCAACTCTATGTTTGCTGAGGCTACTCTGGTGGCTCAGTGGTAAAAACCGCAATGCATGAGATGCAGGAGACATGGGTTCAAACCCTAGCTTGGGAAAATCCCCTGGAGGGGGAAATCGAAGCCCACTCCAGTGTTCTTGCCTGGAAAATTCCATGGACAGAGGAGCCTGGTGGGCTACAGTCCTTGGGGTCATAATGAGTCGGACACAACGGAGCACGCACGTGCACACACACACGCACACAGGTATTTATTAAGCGATTATGGTGTGCCAAGCAGAACTAGACACCACGAGGGGGACATAATTGTGAGAAGTATAAAAATATTATATTTGCAGTTTTACAATGTGTTAATCTGTGTGACAGTCAGAGTCCAGATACAGAACACATCATCACAGGGATCCCTTGTGATACACTTTTATGAAACTAAATACACATACGCACGTACACACACACAACTGTGTGCTTGTAAAACTGAAAAATCTGAATAAGGTCAACTGATTGCAGCAATCAGTTTCATAGGGGGAATACAGTTGTGCAACACATAACAGCTATATAACACGGGGGGAAATGGTTAAGGGGTGTATGTATCTCTTGGTATTATATCTTACAACTGCATGAGAATCTACAATCATCTCAAAATGAAAGTTTTAGCATGGCCAAAATATAGGTCACTGACAACACCAGGTGTTGACAAGGATGCAGAGCAACAGGCACCCTCATTCATTGCTGGTGGGCACGCCAAGCAGTGCGGCCACTTGGGTGGTGTCATGCAAAACTAAACACACTCTTCCCATATGACCCAGCAATCACGCTCCTTGATATTTACTCAAATTAGTTGAAAATTTATGTCACACAAAGCCCTGTACATGAATGTTTATAGCAGCTTCATTCATAATTGCCACAACTTGGAAGCAATAGAGATGCCCTTCAGCAGGTGAGTGAATAAAACAACTGTGTGCATGCAGACACTGGAATCATTGGTTCAGTTTAGTCGCTCAGTCGTGTCCGACTCTATGCAACCCCATGGACTGCAGCACCCCAGGCTTCCCTGGAGTTCCATCACCAACTTCTGAAGCTTACGCAAACTCATGTCCATCAAGCTGGTGAAGCCATCCAACCATCTTATCCTCTGCCGCCTCCTGCCTTCAATCTTTACAAGCACCAAGGTCTTTTCCAGTGAGTCAGTTCTTCACATCAGGTGGCCAAAGTTCTGGAGCTTCAGCTTCAGCATCAGTCCTTCCAATGGATATTCAGGACTGATTTCCTTTAGGACGAACTGGTTTGATCTCCTTGCAGTCCAAGGGACTCTCAAGAGTCTTCTCCAACACCACAGTTCAAAAGTATCAATTCTTTAGCACTCAGCTTTCTTTATAGTCCAACTCTCACATCCATACATAACTACTGGAAAAACCATACCTTTGATGCAGCTATAAAAAGAAATGAGTTATCAAGCCATGAAAAGACATGGAGGAATCTAAAACGCATATCATTAAGGCTTCCTAGATAGCATTAGTGGTAAAGAATCCTCCTTCCAGTGCAAGAGATACAGATTCAATCCCTCAGTGGGAAAAATCCCCTGGAGGTGGGCTTAGCAACCCACTCCTGTATTCTTGCCTGGAGAATCCCATGGACAGAGGAGCCTGGTGGGCTACAGTCCATGGGATCACAAAGAGTCGGACACAACTTAAGTGAATGTGAAAAGGTTACATATTACATGATTCTAATGACATGATATTCTGGAAAAGGCAAAACTATGGAGACAGTGAGATAATCAGTGGTTTCCAGGGGCTTGGGGAGAGGGAAAGGGATGAACAGGTGGATCACAGAGGATTTTCAGAGCAGTGAAGCTACTCTGTGTGAAAACATGATGGTAAATACAGGTCACTGGACATGTATCAAAACCCATAGAATGTACACCACCATGAGTGAGCCCTGACATCAACCGTGGATGATGATGGGTCAGTGTGGGTTCATTAACTGTAACAAATGTTCACTCCAGTGGAGGGTGTTGATGATGGGGGAGGCTGTGCATGTGTGGGGCCAGGGGGTCATGGGAAACCTCTGTAGCTGCCTCTCAAATTTGCTGTGAAAGCAAATCTGCTCTAAAAAAACAGTCCTTTAAAGGGCATATGATTTAAGTATCAGGATTGTAATGATCTGAAGTGATTTCGTATCGACCATCTCAATTTACTAGCTCCCACCATTGATTAGAGGTAGAGTGATTACCGTGAACCTCAGTCTGGGATGCATCCCATGGACGATGGACAGACGCAGGGCGTGGACAGGTCAGTGGGGCCCTGCAGCCAGGGCAGGAGGTGCAGGGAGAGCCAGACTCCAAGGTGCGGGAGACGCCTGAGCAAGCGTAGAGCAGAGTGGAGCAGGGGGCTGGGCAACAACGGGGAGGCTTTTCCAGCCACTGTTTAGAAGCAGCTGGCGAGAAGCCTGGAGGAGAGATTGGGGAAAGAAGGATGAACACGAGGTTGTGAGTTTTAACTCAATTCTAACAGAAGTAAAAACAAGGAATCACTAAAGCGTGGTGTGATTGTTTTCCAACTGCTAAATGTAGAACCCTGATTTCACAGAAAATCCTCAGAGGAGACCAACTCCGTGACACAAATGACAGAGGGCTTCTTGCTTTAGCGTGGGAGCATCTTCCCAACCCCACGCAGCCTCGAGTGTCCTCTGGCTCAGCATCCCGAGAGTGTGCAGGGCTCAGAGTCGGGCTGGGGACGCCTCTGCCCAGTCCCCAGGGAAGTGACGGTGCAGAAGGTATTTAGATCTGCTGAGTCTCATCTCCATCTTTTCTAAAACGAGGGATAACAACCCCGTTCTCACAGGCCAGACAGGCCACGTGGCTAGACACGACTGTAGCTGAACTGGACACAAGGACCGCAGGACGGAGGTTTCACCTGGCGCTGATGGTCAAGAGTCACCTACACATACAAGAACGTGAGGCCTCGGTCTGCAGCTTTCAAATGGAATGAAATAGAAGACGGTGTGGAGATCATTCAGTTCCACTGCTCCATTACACAGATGAGAACACCAAGGTCACAACAAGGTCAGTGTAGGTGAAAGAAAGAGGGGAGAAAAGGGTCCATCTGGGTGGTTCTAGCCTTGTCAGTAAACAGGAGCTCAGCTCATTGTGTGCATTTAGTAGTCTCTCACGTTAAACACATGCCAAACAAGAGAAGCATTTTTTCTGGGAACGAAAGGAGAGCACAAGATTCTGCAAATATGCCCACTGGTTTTTCCTTCCTAACATCAGAGAATCTGCTCAACATGCGGGACAAAGGACTGATTCGTTTGTAGCGCTAGTGGTAAGGAACCCATCTGCCAGTGCAGGAGACGCAAGAGGCAAGGATTGATCCCTGGATGAGGAAGATCCCTGGAGGAGGAAATGGCTGTCCACTCCAGTAGTCTTGCCTGGAGAAGTCCATGGACAGAGGGGCCTGGAGGGCTGCAGTCCACTGGGTTGCAAAGAGTCGGACAGGACTGAGCGACAGCACACACCTGCTGAACTTTATTTGTATTTGAATTCTTTCTATTGCAAAAGGTTTGAGGCAGCAGTAAAAACCCAGACACTGAGCTGAAAGCACTGAAAACTAGGCAAAATCAGAAACAAAGGATGAAAGAAGTGAATGGGTTGGCAGGACAACACACTGCCTGCTGAAGCATAACAACGTCAGCTACAGAACTCATTCCTGAGCTTCCTAGTAGGCCAGGCAAGTCAGGAAACACAGCAGAACTCTCACCATTCAGTGCTGGTGACAGGAAGTCCCCTGGTTTTGTGCCAACATAAATGAAGCCTCCAAAATTAATGCAGCAGGTGCTTGAAGTGAAAAAGTCACTCAGTCATGTCCGATTCTTTGCAACCCCATGGGCCGTACAGTCCATGGAATTCTCCAGGCCAGAATACTGGAGTGGGTGGCTGTTCCCTTCTCCAGGGGATCTTCCCAACCCAGGGAATCGAACCCACATTGCAGGCGGATTCCTTACCAGCTGAGCCACCAGGGAAGAACTACCAAACTGAGCACCTACTTTGTGTTGGGCCCTGTATGGTGACACTATCCTCTCCCATAATTTAATTGCTTCATTGACAACAGCAACACCACGATATGAGAACCCTCAGGATGCGCGGCCGGGGGGACCTCAGGCTTGAAACCTGGGCTGTGTGTAGGAGGTATCACAGGAAGCCCCACACTCGCTGTCTACTTCATGGGGAAGGGAGGGAATCAATTCACTCGGGCACCCTCATGCATAAACAAATAAATGCATGAATTCATAACACTAAAACCCATGCTCTGGAGCCCATGGTGTTTGGTTTGACTTGGAAGGTGATGAGGGTCCTGGCTGAGAGCCCTGAGCTGAGAGGGACCTCAGGGCTCAGTCTCCCCGCACCCACATCTGGCCGATAAGCAAGCCTGCGGATGTGTCTCCTGCATTTATTCACTTCTTCCTCTCCCGGTGCTGCCGCTATCCCGGCTCAGCGCTTCTCAAGCTCCTGAATGGCTTACGAGCCCCAGTCCTGCAGCAGCCTCAGGCTGGAGCTGAGCTGGTGGACTCACGCAGCCCTCCGGGGTCAGACTGTCTGCTCCAACCCGGGCCGTGTATGTACACGTTACTAGCATTGACCTCGAGCCAGGGGCCTGACTCTCTGAGCCTGGGGATGGGGTGACAAGGGGATGGGGTGACAAGAACACGGGGAGCCCCTCCAGGGGGCTGCAGGCCCCTCCACACAGAGCACTTAGAGGCCCGCATGTGAGACACACTCTGCAAGCCAGCGGGGCTGCCCCAGGCCTCACGCCTCCTCTGCTGGGGTCAAATTTGAGTCAGGCAGCCTTGCCAGAGGCCCCCGCTGCTCCCGAGATGGAGTCACATCCCTGGAGGGTCTTCTGGCTGCCCAGACCTACCTCCCCGGCCCCTCCTCCTGGACCACCCTCCTCCCAGCCTGAGATCCCCCCGGCCGGCTGGCACCCCCAGCTTCTCAGCCTTCCCTTGTGACCCGCTGGTTGAAACACTCCCATCAGGGACCCCAAACTCGTCCAAGAGATTCAGCCCACACCCTCCCACTCTCCCAGGTGTTCCCACTAGCCCGGCCCCTGATCCAGGCTGCAGGGTCCCCCCAGCACTGAAGCTGTTTACCCCGCAGCCCCCAGGGCGCGTCCCCCTGCACGTCTGTCCACACACCCCCGTGGACAATGACTCTATGCCGGCCGCCTACCTGGCGCGACATTTACCTGGTGAGACATGCACGCAGATGGCAGCGTGGGGGCTCCCCATGGCTGCTGTAACAGAACATCACGATGTGTTCTGGGGGGCAGAGGCTGATCACAGGGATCTCACAGCTAAAGCCCAGGAGTAGGCACGATTGGCTCCTCTGGAGGCCTGCAGACAGTCTGCTTCCCCGCACCCAGCTCCCAGCTGCCTGCAGCTGGCAACTCCCTGAAACTGTTCCTGCCCTCCAGTCTGCTTCCTGTCTCAGACCCTCTCCCCTCCCTCTTGCCAGGACCCTCGAGTGCACTGGGCGCCCGCATCACCCAGGACCACCACACCGTCTTCGACCCCTGCTCCGTCACACCCACCACGTCCCCTGACCAAGTAAGGTCACAGGTTCCAGGGTCAGGATGAGCACAGCTCCCACCCTCCCCAAGCAGGGATGACGGGGTGGGAAGGGAAGTCACCGTGTCACTCGCCTCATTGAGAAGGTGCCCCTCGAGGACGGCTCTGCAGTGCAGGGGAGGGTGCCAGGCAGACCAGGGCAGGGTGGCACAGGGAACTGGGAGGCAGGCGGTCAGCAGTGAGGCCAGAGATGGCCCCACCAGGAGCAGGTGCAGGAGGCAGGACAGGCAGAGCCCTGGGCCTGGAGTCCCAGGGGGCCTGAAGGAGTGGGGAGCCCTGGAGGAATGGAAACCCAACCTGCATGTCCCAGGTTGGCCCTGATGACAGACCCACGTGACCAGGGGGGACAGGAACAGCGGTGTCAGGCAGGATGCCGCCAGGTCCCTGGGAACAAGCGGTTCACCTCCAGGCACAGCACCCCCACACCCCAGCCTGCACTCCAAGCAGTGACACATACCCCCAAGAATCCGGGAAGCCGACCCTGATCTGTAACAAGAGGACCCCACAGGTCCGCCGGACCCCCAGCCCCTGCAACCCCCCAGGGATCCCCGTCTCCGCATGGACCGCAGGCAGCGGGAAGCAGCAGTGGTCTCCACGGGGCCCTGTAACATCCACCCCTCCCAGGCCAGCCGCCAAGGCCCTGAGGATAATTAGTCCCGAACCCGGGAGCAGATTGATCTTACACTGGGGATACTCCATCACAGGCCTCTTCCGATAGAACTCATTTAAGAGAGGGCAGGAACACTCCCAAAGGACAATTAATAGGCTTTCCATCTTGGAGTAATTTCCAGCAGGTGCCGCAGCCAAATTCACGGCCCCTCCCCCTCCCTGCAGCCAGCAGGGTTGGGGGTGGGGGGCACAGGTCACCCTTAGTGACTTAGTTTGAACAGGAAGGCTGCAGCCTACAGCTTCCATGGGTTCAGAAAAACACATTTCATCTTTCCAGCTCCTCTGAATTCTTCCCGCCCAAAGCCCGCATAGGTCCTGGCACCTTCTCAGATACACCTCAATTCGCAAAAGAAGAGCTTATTGCAGGCATTATAAACAGCGGGAGACGGGCGCCCAGGGATCCAGTCTGGCTTGCAGGAAAGTGATCGATGCCAACTGACCCACCACAGGCCTGTAACCCCGGGGGGGTCTGACGGGGTNTCATCACAGGGATCCCTTGTGATACACTTTTATGGAACTAAATACACATACGCACGTACACACACACAACTGTGTGCTTGTAAAACTGAAAAATCTGAATAAGGTCAACTGATTGCAGCAATCAGTTTCATAGGGGGAATACAGTTGTGCAACACATAACAGCTATATAACACGGGGGGAAATGGTTAAGGGGTGTATGTATCTCTTGGTATTATATCTTACAACTGCATGAGAATCTACAATCATCTCAAAATGAAAGTTTTAGCATGGCCAAAATATAGGTCACTGACAACACCAGGTGTTGACAAGGATGCAGAGCAACAGGCACCCTCATTCATTGCTGGTGGGCACGCCAAGCAGTGCGGCCACTTGGGTGGTGTCATGCAAAACTAAACACACTCTTCCCATATGACCCAGCAATCACGCTCCTTGATATTTACTCAAATTAGTTGAAAATTTATGTCACACAAAGCCCTGTACATGAATGTTTATAGCAGCTTCATTCATAATTGCCACAACTTGGAAGCAATAGAGATGCCCTTCAGCAGGTGAGTGAATAAAACAACTGTGTGCATGCAGACACTGGAATCATTGGTTCAGTTTAGTCGCTCAGTCGTGTCCGACTCTATGCAACCCCATGGACTGCAGCACCCCAGGCTTCCCTGGAGTTCCATCACTAACTTCTGAAGCTTACGCAAACTCATGTCCATCAAGCTGGTGAAGCCATCCAACCATCTTATCCTCTGCCGCCTCCTGCCTTCAATCTTTACAAGCACCAAGGTCTTTTCCAGTGAGTCAGTTCTTCACATCAGGTGGCCAAAGTTCTGGAGCTTCAGCTTCAGCATCAGTCCTTCCAATGGATATTCAGGACTGATTTCCTTTAGGACGAACTGGTTTGATCTCCTTGCAGTCCAAGGGACTCTCAAGAGTCTTCTCCAACACCACAGTTCAAAAGTATCAATTCTTTAGCACTCAGCTTTCTTTATAGTCCAACTCTCACATCCATACATAACTACTGGAAAAACCATACCTTTGATGCAGCTATAAAAAGAAATGAGTTATCAAGCCATGAAAAGACATGGAGGAATCTAAAACGCATATCATTAAGGCTTCCTAGATAGCATTAGTGGTAAAGAATCCTCCTTCCAGTGCAAGAGATACAGATTCAATCCCTCAGTGGGAAAAATCCCCTGGAGGTGGGCTTAGCAACCCACTCCTGTATTCTTGCCTGGAGAATCCCATGGACAGTCCATAGGATCACAAAGAGTCGGACACAACTTAAGTGAATGTGAAAAGGTTACATATTACATGATTCTAATGACATGATATTCTGGAAAAGGCAAAACTATGGAGACAGTGAGATAATCAGTGGTTTCCAGGGGCTTGGGGAGAGGGAAAGGGATGAACAGGTGGATCACAGAGGATTTTCAGAGCAGTGAAGCTACTCTGTGTGAAAACATGATGGTAAATACAGGTCACTGGACATGTATCAAAACCCATAGAATGTACACCACCATGAGTGAGCCCTGACATCAACCGTGGATGTTGATGGGTCAGTGTGGGTTCATTAACTGTAACAAATGTTCACTCCAGTGGAGGGTGTTGATGATGGGGGAGGCTGTGCATGTGTGGGGCCAGGGGGTCATGGGAAACCTCTGTAGCTGCTTCTCAAATTTGCTGTGAAAGCAAATCTGCTCTAAAAAAACAGTCCTTTAAAGGGCATATGATTTAAGTATCAGGATTGTAATGATCTGAAGTGATTTCGTATCGACCATCTCAATTTACTAGCTCCCACCATTGATTAGAGGTAGGGTGATTACCGTGAACCTCGGTCTGGGATGCATCCCATGGACGATGGACAGACGCAGGGCGTGGACAGGTCAGCGGGGCCCTGCAGCCAGGGCAGGAGGTGCAGGGAGAGCCAGACTCCAAGAAGGGGCGGGAGAGGCCTGAGCGAGCGTAGAGCAGAGTGGAGCGGGGGGCTGGGCAACGACGGGGAGGCTTTTCCAGCCACTGTTTAGAAGCAGCTGGCGAGAAGCCTGGAGGAGAGATCGGAGAAAGAAGGGACCAGACTCCAAGAAGGGGCGGGAGAGGCCTGAGCGAGCGTAGAGCAGAGTGGAGCGGGGGGCTGGGCAACGACGGGGAGGCTTTTCCAGCCACTGTTTAGAAGCAGCTGGCGAGAAGCCTGGAGGAGAGATCGGAGAAAGAAGGGTGAACACGAGGTTGTGAGTTTTAACTCAATTCTAACAGAAGTAAAAACAAGGAATCACTAAAGCGTGGTGTGATTGTTTTCCAACTGCTAAATGTAGAACCCTGATTTCACAGAAAATCCTCCGAGGAGACCAACTCCGTGACACAAATGACAGAGGGCTTCTTGCTTTAGCGTGGGAGCATCTTCCCAACCCCACGCAGCCTCGAGTGTCCTCTGGCTCAGCATCCCGAGAGCGTGCAGGGCTCAGAGTCGGGCTGGGGACGCCTCTGCCCAGTCCCCAGGGAAGTGACGGTGCAGAAGATATTTAGATCTGCTGAGTCTCATCTCCGTCTTTTCTAAAATGAGGGATAACAACCCCATTCTCACAGGCCAGACAGGCCACGTGGCTAGACACGACTGTAGCTGAACTGGACGCAAGGACCGCAGGACGGAGGTTTCACCTGGCGCTGATGGTCAAGAGTCACCTACACATACAAGAACGTGAGGCCTCGGTCTGCAGCTTTCAAATGGAATGAAATAGAAGACGGTGTGGAGATNAGGCCAGACAGGCCACGTGGCTAGACACGACTGTAGCTGAACTGGACACAAGGACCGCAGGACGGAGGTTTCACCTGGCGCTGATGGTCAAGAGTCACCTACACATACAAGAACGTGAGGCCTCGGTCTGCAGCTTTCAAATGGAATGAAATAGAAGACGGTGTGGAGATCATTCAGTTCCACTGCTCCATTACACAGATGAGAACACCAAGGTCACAACAAGGTCAGTGTAGGTGAAAGAAAGAGGGGAGAAAAGGGTCCATCTGGGTGGTTCTAGCCTTGTCAGTAAACAGGAGCTCAGCTCATTGTGTGCATTTAGTAGTCTCTCACGTTAAACACATGCCAAACAAGAGAAGCATTTTTTCTGGGAACGAAAGGAGAGCACAAGATTCTGCAAATATGCCCACTGGTTTTTCCTTCCTAACATCAGAGAATCTGCTCAACATGCGGGACAAAGGACTGATTCGTTTGTAGCGCTAGTGGTAAGGAACCCATCTGCCAATGCAGGAGACGCAAGAGGCAAGGATTGATCCCTGGATGAGGAAGATCCCTGGAGGAGGAAATGGCTGTCCACTCCAGTAGTCTTGCCTGGAGAAGTCCATGGACAGAGGGGCCTGGAGGGCTGCAGTCCACTGGGTTGCAAAGAGTCGGACAGGACTGAGCGACAGCACACACCTGCTGAACTTTATTTGTATTTGAATTCTTTCTATTGCAAAAGGTTTGAGGCAGCAGTAAAAACCCAGACACTGAGCTGAAAGCACTGAAAACTAGGCAAAATCAGAAACAAAGGATGAAAGAAGTGAATGGGTTGGCAGGACAACACACTGCCTGCTGAAGCATAACAACGTCAGCTACAGAACTCATTCCTGAGCTTCCTAGTAGGCCAGGCAAGTCAGGAAACACAGCAGAACTCTCACCATTCAGTGCTGGTGACAGGAAGTCCCCTGGTTTTGTGCCAACATAAATGAAGCCTCCAAAATTAATGCAGCAGGTGCTTGAAGTGAAAAAGTCACTCAGTCATGTCCGATTCTTTGCAACCCCATGGGCCGTACAGTCCATGGAATTCTCCAGGCCAGAATACTGGAGTGGGTGGCTGTTCCCTTCTCCAGGGGATCTTCCCAACCCAGGGAATCGAACCCACATTGCAGGCGGATTCCTTACCAGCTGAGCCACCAGGGAAGAACTACCAAACTGAGCACCTACTTTGCGTTGGGCCCTGTTTGGTGACACTATCCTCTGCCATGATTTAATTGCCTCATTGACAACAGCAACATCACGATATGAGAACCCTCAGGATGCGCGGCCGGGGGGACCTCAGGCTTGAAACCTGGGCTGTGTGCAGGAGGTATCACGGGAAGCCCCACACTCGCTGTCTACTTCATGGGGAAGGGAGGGAATCAATTCACTCGGGCACCCTCATGCATAAACAAATAAATGCATGAATTCATAACACTAAAACCCATGCTCTGGAGCCCACGGTGTTTGGTTTGACTTGGAAGGCGATGAGGGTCCTGGCTGAGAGCCCTGAGCTGAGAGGGACCTCAGGGCTCAGTCTCCCCGCACCCACATCTGGCCGATAAGCAAGCCTGCGGATGTGTCTCCTGCATTTATTCACTTCTTCCTCTCCCGGTGCTGCCGCTATCCCGGCTCAGCGCTTCTCAAGCTCCTGAATGGCTTACGAGCCCCAGTCCTGCAGCAGCCTCAGGCTGGAGCTGAGCTGGTGGACTCACGCAGCCCTCCGGGGTCAGACTGTCTGCTCCAACCCGGGCCGTGTATGTACACGTTACTAGCATTGACCTCGAGCCAGGGGCCTGACTCTCTGAGCCTGGGGATGGGGTGACAAGAACACGGGGAGCCCCTCCAGGGGGCTGCAGGCCCCTCCACACAGAGCACTTAGAGGCCCGCATGTGAGACACACTCTGCAAGCCAGCGGGGCTGCCCCAGGCCTCACGCCTCCTCTGCTGGGGTCAAATTTGAGTCAGGCAGCCTTGCCAGAGGCCCCCGCTGCTCCCGAGATGGAGTCACATCCCTGGAGGGTCTTCTGGCTGCCCAGACCTACCTCCCCGGCCCCTCCTCCTGGACCACCCTCCTCCCAGCCTGAGATCCCCCCGGCCGGCTGGCACCCCCAGCTTCTCAGCCTTCCCTTGTGACCTGCTGGCTGAAACACTCCCATCAGGGACCCCAAACTCGTCCAGGAGATTCAGCCCACACCCTCCCACTCTCCCAGGTGTTCCCACTAGCCCGGCCCCTGATCCAGGCTGCAGGGTCCCCCCAGCACTGAAGCTGTTTACCCCGCAGCCCCCAGGGCGCGTCCCCCTGCACGTCTGTCCACACACCCCCGTGGACGATGACTCTATGCCGGCCGCCTACCTGGCGCGACATTTACCTGGTGAGACATGCACGCAGATGGCAGCGTGGGGGCTCCCCATGGCTGCTGTAACAGAACATCACGATGTGTTCTGGGGGGCAGAGGCTGATCACAGGGATCTCACAGCTAAAGCCCAGGAGTAGGCACGATTGGCTCCTCTGGAGGCCTGCAGACAGTCTGCTTCCCCGCACCCAGCTCCCAGCTGCCTGCAGCTGGCAACTCCCTGAAACTGTTCCTGCCCTCCAGTCTGCTTCCTGTCTCAGACCCTCTCCCCTCCCTCTTGCCAGGACCCTCGACTGCACTGGGCGCCCGCATCACCCAGGACCACCACACCGTCTTCGACCCCTGCTCCGTCACACCCACCACGTCCCCTGACCAAGTAAGGTCACAGGTTCCAGGGTCAGGATGAGCACAGCTCCCACCCTCCCCAAGCAGGGATGACGGGGTGGGAAGGGAAGTCACCGTGTCACTCGCCTCATTGAGAAGGTGCCCCTCGAGGACGGCTCTGCAGTGCAGGGGAGGGTGCCAGGCAGACCAGGGCAGGGTGGCACAGGGAACTGGGAGGCAGGCGGTCAGCAGTGAGGCCAGAGATGGCCCCACCAGGAGCAGGTGCAGGAGGCAGGACAGGCAGAGCCCTGGGCCTGGAGTCCCAGGGGGCCTGAAGGAGTGGGGAGCCCTGGAGGAATGGAAACCCAACCTGCATGTCCCAGGTTGGCCCTGATGACAGACCCACGTGACCAGGGGGGACAGGAACAGCGGTGTCAGGCAGGATGCCGCCAGGTCCCTGGGAACAAGCGGTTCACCTCCAGGCACAGCACCCCCACACCCCAGCCTGCACTCCAAGCAGTGACACATACCCCCAAGAATCCGGGAAGCCGACCCTGATCTGTAACAAGAGGACCCCACAGGTCCGCCGGACCCCCAGCCCCTGCAACCCCCCAGGGATCCCCGTCTCCGCATGGACCGCAGGCAGCGGGAAGCAGCAGTGGTCTCCACGGGGCCCTGTAACATCCACCCCTCCCAGGCCAGCCGCCAAGGCCCTGAGGATAATTAGTCCCGAACCCGGGAGAAGATTGATCTTACACTGGGGATACTCCATCACAGGCCTCTTCCGATAGAACTCATTTAAGAGAGGGCAGGAACACTCCCAAAGGACAATTAATAGGCTTTCCATCTTGGAGTAATTTCCAGCAGGTGCCGCAGCCAAATTCACGGCCCCTCCCCCTCCCTGCAGCCAGCAGGGTTGGGGGTGGGGGGCACAGGTCACCCTTAGTGACTTAGTTTGAACAGGAAGGCTGCAGCCTACAGCTTCCATGGGTTCAGAAAAACACATTTCATCTTTCCAGCTCCTCTGAATTCTTCCCGCCCAAAGCCCGCATAGGTCCTGGCACCTTCTCAGATACACCTCAATTCGCAAAAGAAGAGCTTATTGCAGGCATTATAAACAGCGGGAGACGGGCGCCCAGGGATCCAGTCTGGCTTGCAGGAAAGTGATCGATGCCAACTGACCCACCACAGGCCTGTAACCCCGGGGGGGTCTGACGGGGTCCCCGATGTCCTTGTAAAAAAAATAAATGGGCCAAAGAACTAAACAGACATTTCTCCAAAGAAGATATATAGATGGCTAACAAACACATGGAAATATGCTCAACATTACTCATTATCAGTGATGATAATCAAAACCATAATGAAGTACCATCTCACACCAGTCAGAATGACTGTCATCAAAAAGTCTACGAACAATAAATTTTGGAGAGGGTGTAGAGAAAAGGGAACCCTGTTACACTGTTGGTGGGAATGCAAACTGGTACAGCTGCTATGGAGAATAGCGTGGCGATTCCTTAAAAAACTGGGAATAGAACTGCCATACGACCCAGCAATCCCACTGCTGGGCATACACACCAAGGAAACCAGAATTGAAGAGACACATGTACCCCAGTGTTCATTGCAGCACTGTTTACAATAGCCAGGACTTGGAAGCAACCTACATGTCCACTGGCAGACAAATGGATAAGCAAGTTGAGATATACATATACCCAATGGAATATTACTCAGCTATAAAAAAGAACACATTTGAGTCAGTTCTAATGAGGTGGATGAAACTGGAGCCTATTATATAGAGTGAAGTAACTCAGAAAGAGAAACACTAATACAGTATATTAATGCATATTTATGGAACTTAGAAGGTCAGTAATGACGATTCTATATCCAAGGCAGTAAAAGAGACACAGATGCAAAAACAAACTTCTGGACTATGTGGGAGAAGGCGAGGGTGGGATGATTTGAGTGAACTGCATTGAAACATGTATATTACCATATGTAAAATAGATGACCAGTGCAAGCTCAATGCATGAAGCAGGGCACTCAAAGCGGTGCTCTGGGACAACCCAGAGGGGTGGGGTGGGGAGGGAGACGGGAGTGGGGTTCATGATGGGGACACATGTGCACTCATGGATGATTCATGTTGATTTATGGCAATAACCAGCACAATATTATAAAAAATTATCCTCCATTAAAATGAATTAATTAATTAAAAAAAAAAACCTCTGATAGTTAAAATGAAAGGGGCAGGAAGAGACAGTTGGTAAAAAAATAAATAAAATAAAAAAGAACCATCCTTTTATTTTATTTATTTATTTATTTAGCTTCAGGAGCATTAGAAGCCCAAGCCCAGTCTCAGTCTAACCCTGACGCTCAGCGGGGCCTGGCTTGGGTCCAGCATATCCTCCAGGCCTCCTGGAGGAGGCGTAGAGCAGAGTTCCTCCACGGCAGCTCTGCCAACACCTCGGGCCAGGTCATTCTCCAGTGGGAGCTGTCCTGGGCATGTGGAGGGCATCCAGAGGCCCCTTGGTGACCACACTCTGGAGACCGGCAGCACCCCCACCCCCAGTACATGTGTGTGCTCAGTCGCTCAGTCATGTCTGACCCTTGCAACCCCACAGACTGTAGCCCACCAGGCTCCTCTGTCCATGGGGCTCTCCAGGCAAGAATAGTGGAGTGGGTTGGCATTCTCCAGGGGATCTTCCTGACCCAGGGACCAAACATGGGTCTCCCGCACTATGGGCAGATTCTTTACCCTCTGAGCCACCTGAGAAGCAGTGGCAACCAAAACTGGCTCCAGGCATGGCCCATGTCCCCCGGGGGCAGAGCACCCCAGTTCAGAACCACCGGTTTGGGGGAGGGAGAAGGGACACGGTGCCTGGTGGGCCTGCAGACCCAGATGGTGTGTCTAGAGCTCGAGGGTGCCAGGGTGGGGATGTCCTTGGCCAGCATTCCTGATCTGGCCGCTTCCACAGATGCTGCGAGACGTGAGGGAGGAGGGGGTGAGGGTGCCCCAGGAGAAGGGCCCACGTGGAAGGGCTGGGCAATCCAGGAAGGCACCATCGGACCCCCACTTTTCAGCCCGCAATCTTGTCATCAGTGCGTTCCCTGCAGAGACGAGGCCTTATCAGGACCAGACACCAGGTCAACAGACACCCAGAGATACGTGCTGCTGTAGCCTTGTAGGTATCAGCAGACTGGGGACCAGGCAGTTGCCCGTCAACAGGGCACCAGCTGAAGAATCCACTCACAGTGACGTCCTGTGACGACATTCCCAAATGCACCAGATCTGTAGATGCTGATGGGGGGTGGACCCCAAGACAGACTTGAGAAGAGCAAGACGCAGTCGTGACCACAGCCCCCCTCCACCCCTGAAACACGAAAACGTGAGTCCGAGTCCATGAGTGAGCAGAGCCTCTCGCCTTTCACTGGAGTCACTTCTGGAGGGCTCTGAGAGTCTTCAGCAGGAAGGAAATGATTGCCAGTGTGTCTATCTGTTCCTACTCTGAATATTTGACAGTGTACATGCAGACTTTTCCAATAAAATATGTGCGATTCAAAAATACAGATTTTTTACATTGTTGTTGTTCACTTACTCAGTTATGTCCAACTCTTTGTAACCTCATGGACTGCAGCTCACCAGGCCTTCCTGTCCCTCACCATCTCCCAGAGTTTGCCCAAGTTCATGTCTATTGAATCAGTGATGCCATCCAACCACCTCATCCTCTGCTGCCCTCATCTCCTCCTGTCTTCAATCTTTCCAGGCATCAAGGTCTTTTGAATCAGCTCTTCCCATTAGGTGGTCAAAGTATTGGAGCTTCAGCTTCAGCATCAGTCCTTCAAATGAGTATTCAAGGTTGATTTCCTTTAGGACTGACTGGTTTGATCGCCTTTTTTTAACATACAGATATGCAAATCACATTGGACATTACATATCTAAAAATAAGTGTAATCTTGGTTGAAGAATAAAATGCTAAGGACCCCCTTACAATTTCTCTTCATTCTTATACCAGTTTGAATCCTTCTGAGCAAAGAAGTTCACCCACAAGACAGGAAAGTGATTCAGATCTTTAAAAAGAAGGCGCTTCAAGGTGACCCAGGAAAAGGCAATTTAGCTGAAAGTAGTTGGCAACTGAGCTCAGCTGGCAGAGCCCTGAGGTCTCTTGCCTTTAAATTTAATGTACTTTTTAAGTCCTTGGTGCATGCTAATTCTTGATAAACAAAGTTGAAACAGTTGGTGAGTTTTTATGTGACTATTATATTATCATGAATGCTTATTCAGGATTAATACACAATGACACAATACAGAAATCTGCTAACATTCATTGACTAGAAGGGGAATTTCTACCAACGCCATGAACATTCTTTGCTGGAGGTGAGTCTGACAAAGAAGGGGCAGGATCAGATGAGCATGCTGCAAAATTGGTAAGTCCAAAGATTACAACTATCTATTTATTCGTTTTTATTTCAAGGAGTAATGTAACTGTGTAGTGTAACGTAACTAGTTGCCTGATTCAATCTCAGTTTCTTCCAAAGTACTAAAATGGCAATCTCTTATTATATCAACTGTCATATTTTCGATAAAGGACAGAAATGGTATGGACCTAACAGAAGCAGAAGATATTAAGAAGAGATGGCAAGAATACATGGAAGAACTGTACAAAAAAGATCTTCACAACCCAGATAATCATGATGATGTGATCACTAATCTAGAGCCAGACATCTTGGAATGTGAAGTCAAGTGGGCCTTAGAAAGCATCACTACGAACAAAGCTAGTGGAGGTGATGGAATTCCNCTGACTCATTGGAAAAGACTTTGATGCTGGGAGGGATTAGGGGCAGGAGAAGGGGATGACCGAGGATGAGATGGCTGGATGGCATCATGGACTCGATGGATGTGAGTCTGAGTGAACTCCAGGAGATGGTGATGGACAGGGAGGCCTGGCGTGCTGCTATTCATGGGGTCGCAAAGAGTCCGACACAACTGAGAGACTGAAATGAACTGAAACACCATCCTTCAGGTGCTGCTAAATCGCTTTAGTTGTGTCTGACTCTGAGACCCTATGGCCTGTAGCCCACCAGGCTCCTCTGTCCATGGGATTCTCCAGGCACGAATACTGGAGTGGGTTGCCATTTCCTCTTCCAGGGGATCTTCCTGACCCAGGGATCAGACCCAGGGATCTTTTATGCCTCATGCATTGGCAGGTGGATTCTTTACCACTAGCATCACCTAGGCAAACGCCATCCTTCAGGCTGATGCCAAGTTGATGGCTCAGAAGCTAAGCAGGTAAAGACTCATTCACAACAAAGCATGAAAGGTGCACGTTCAAGTACAGTCCTGTGACCACAGTGCTGTCTGCTCTCTCAAAGGTGTGGGTAACTTAAAGTGTCACCAGACTTCCACAAAATGATTGACTCTGAACACTCAGCTGTGTACTTTAAAGTGTGCTTGGAGGGATGCATCCCAGAACATTGCTGTTTATTTTGAAATGGGGATCCCACTCTGGAGTTTTCTGCTAATTTAGGGCTTATGCCCCACAACCACTGGATAACATGAGATGACGGTATCCGCTCTTAATACTCAGTTTCTCTGAGAAGCCCAGAATCCTGGTGGTGCAACTTAGCAGCTGATTTAAAAAAAAAAAAAGTGTCCGTTTCTCCTTCTGTGCGTGGACATTTAAGCGCATGGCCTATTTGCCAGGACGCAGTTCTAAGATGATTCTTCTATGTCAGACCCAGAAAATCACAAGCCCGGCTCCTCAAGCTCACCTCGCAGTCACCATAGCCCTGGTCTGTTTTTCCCCCTACAGGTCAGGGCGGATCATTCCTGGTTTTTCAGATAAGGAAACTGAGGTTCCAGATGGCTCACCTGAGACCACACTGAGCCAAGTGGCTGAGGCGGGTCTCCCGCTGGGAGAGGGGGTCCATGTGTGCCCCTCACCACATCCAGCTGACTCGGTATCCAGAGCAGATACCGTTATCTCATATTATCCAGCGGCCGTGGGGCATGAGCCCCTCAAGAAGCCGAAAACTCCAGAGCAGGATCCCATTTCAAAAGCAGCAGCAGGGCTCTGGGATGAAGCCCTCCAAGCACACTCTAATGCTGTTCGTGAAGCCCCTTTGGAGAGACGGGGTGTCCCGTCCTGTCCCGACAGCCCGGGGCTGAGGACCCTGGAGACAAGGTGTCTGACCGTCCATTTGCCGGCGTTTCCCCACACCTTGCTGGCCACCCCCTGGCAGCATCTGTTTTGCCAGAAAGAGGAAGAAGGCTGAGGTCGCTAGCCTGACTGCTGGCTTGATGCTCCATGGTGCCTGACTGCTGGCTTGATGCTCCATGGTGCCTTTAGAGCTTGGGGAGTAGACGTGAGGGCCGCCACCCTTCACATCCCGGGGGTGAGAAGCCTCTGACTCTGCAGAGACATCATCCTGTTTTTCTCCCATTCTTATAGCCCACGTCATGGTCAGGGTGGCCCAGCACCGCACCGGGGCCCTGCTTCTCCAGGCAGACCTGTGGGGCGCTTGGGCCCTGGCAGACGATGACCCTGTTGCCTCCTTTTCTGTGTTGGGGGAAAATGAGGCCATTTAAAGAGTCTGTGCGGCATCAGCCCCACTGATGAACCCAATGAGCTGGAACCCCAAAACAGATCACAGGTTGGTTTTAAGTCTTCCCAGAGGGAAAGGCAGAAGAAATATGTTGAACATGGGTTCTCTTGGTTTGGTCTGGAAGAAACTTTTATAAGGAAAAAGGAACTAGAGCTGACCTCATCCCTTTTGCTTCCTGCTAGCCAGCGACCCCCAGGCAGGACCCATCCATGAACTCGGGCACATCTGGAATTCTTCCAAGATGCCCAGCCCCATCAGCTCACAAAGTGCCGACCGGCCACTCTGCAGTGCTGCCCGTGGGCACAGGGGCTGAGGCATGGCACACTTCACTGCAGGCCCACGTGTGTGTGCATGCTGAGTTGCTCAGTCGTATCCAACTCTTTGCATCCCTGTGGACTGTAGGCCACCGGCTCCTCTGTCCATGGGGTTCTCCAGCCAAGAATACTGGAGTGAGCTTCCATGCCCTCCTCCAGGAGAATCTTCTCAACCCAGGGGAGATTTATAATTTATAATTATGCCTCCCACCTTGAAGGTGAGTTCTTTACCACAGTGCCCCCTGGGAAGCCCATTTCCCCAACTTGTGACTCAATTTTGGGAACCCTTCTTACTTGCTGTCTGGCCCTGCTCTTACAAGGGTTGCCAGGGCTCGCTGCCCACCCTGAATAATTGGTTTCCATGGTTCACTCGGCTCTCACCTGGCCAGACTTCCACCCATCACATCCATGCCATTCAGGCTGTCACAGCAAGAAGCCAAACATCTCAGCCAGGATCCTTCTTGGGCCTGAGTGCCGTTCCTTCTCGAACCGAGCCCAGGGGCTGCAGGACGCTGAGGAGGCCGCGAGCTGGTGAGGCCACCGTCACCAGGGCGTGGCCTGTGTCCTTCCGCTCCTCTCTGCTGGGCACACATGCACGCATGTGTGCACATGTACACGTGTGCACCTATGCATGTACTTCAATGCAATACACACCACGTACATACACATGCACATATGCACACGTGTGTGAGAACACAATCACACAGCATACACATGCAAACAACACACACACCACCGGCACCACTTGCACACATGCACCTGTGCAGCAGATGCAAAAACACACGTGTACACACGTGTCCATACATGTGCACACAATACACACCACACACACAGGCCCACACACACGTTTGCTGCTCTCCATTCTAAGTCAGGCGTGGCAAGCCTACACAGTGTTCCAATTTGAAACCAACCCTGCCCAAAGGCCCCCGAGCTGGCTGACATTGTCCAGGTAAGCCACTCTTCCCACAGGGACAGAAAAGTCTAGTATTTATTGTCCAGACACGACTGGGCTATTTTCCAAGCATTGAGGTTACTTGATTTTTTTCCCATGAGGTTTAGAATGTGTTGAATAAATGAAATGATCTAGTTGCACAAACTCTGGCAAGTCATTTAAACTCTCTGTCCTTCTGTTTCTTCCCTGTAAATAAGAGAGTGACACCCACTTCCCGGGGACGCCTGTGGGCGACAGAAACGGGGCTGGCACTGCTCATCCACGTGTGCAGCTGAGCTCCCAGCAGCCTGCCGATGCCTCATGATGGAGAAGTTCTCGTCAACAGCTCTGCATCAGGTGCTGGGGTCAGGGCGCCTTCACCTACGAAGCACCAGCCCTTGTACCAATGAGAAGCGTGTGCAGCAAGTGGGCAACAGGGGCCCAGCTCCCCTTCGACCCTAAACCCTCAAGGTCAAGGTGCCAGCGCCTCCCCCGGCACAGGCTTGTCCAGCCCCCAGGTCACTGCCTTTCCTATACTTACCACCCAGACCTGCCCTTAGGGACCTCATCTCTCCTGCAAAGTTGTGATCACGAGAGTGGGTGGGATGAACAAAGGGAAAAAGGCTGGTGAGCACAGGAACTCAGTCTAGAGACACCAGCTGCCAACCACAGCAGAACTTCTAAGTGGGGACAAGTCCAGCTCTGGTGGGGTCTGAATCTTAAACCCTTTGGGAGATGCTCTTTAAGGAAATGGGCATAAATAATAAAAATAAAAATAGGAGTCAATATGAAGATCTGCTGGAAAAGGGATAGGCTACCCACTCCAGTATTCTTAGGCTTCCCTTGTGGCTCAGCTGGTAAAGAATCCGCCTGCAATGCGGGAGACCTGGGTTCGATCCCTGGGTTGGGAAGATCCCCTGAAAAGGGGAAAGGCTACCCACTCCAGTATTCTGGCCTGGAGAATTCCATGGACAGAGGAGCCTGGCAGGCTACAGTCCATGGGGTCACAGAGTCGGTCACAACTGAGCAACTTTCACGTTCATAAAGATTTAGGAATATTTAGATTTTGAATATGGATTTAGAAAAGGCAGAGGAACCAGAGATCAAATTGCCAGCATCCATCAGATCATACAAAAAGCAAGAGAGTGCCAGAAAAACAACTGCTTCATTGACTATGCTAAAACCTTTGGCTGTGTGGATCACAACAAACTGTGGAAAATTCTTCAAGAGATGGGAATACCAGACCACCTTACCTGCCTCTTGAGAAACCTGTATGCAGGACAAGAAGCTTAAGAAAATCTGTGATAAATGTAGATAGTGTATTAAAAAGCACAGATATCATTTTGCCAACAAAGATGCATATAGTCAAAGCTATGGTTTTTCCAGTAGTCCTGTACAATTGTGAGAGCTGGACCACCATAAAAAAGGCTGAGCACCGAAGAACTGATGCTTTCAAACTGTGGTGTTGGAGAAGACTCTTGAGAGTCCCTTGGACTGCAAGGAGATCCAGCCAGTCCATCCTAAAGGAAGTCAATCCTGAATATTCATTGGAAGGACTGATGCTGAAGCTGAAACTCCAATACTTTGGCCACCTGATGGAAAAAGATGACTCATTGGAAAAGACCCGGATGCTGGGAAAGATTGAAGGCAGGAGGAGAAGGAGATGACAGAGGATGAGATGGTTGGATGACAACACTGACTCAATGGACATGAGTTTGAGCAAACTCTGGGAGACACTGGAGGAGAGCAAAGCCTGGTGTGCTGCAGTTCATGGGGTCTCAAAGAGTCAGACATGAAGATTAAAGTGTAGTTAGATGAGAAACAACAAGTCACTGGAGCGTGGAGTCCCTTTCTTCTGGGACATCCTGAACCAAGTGGTCCCTAAGGCTCACGGAAACACCCCCTGACTGAGGCCAGGCTTTACTCCATGCCTGTGACCTCAACCTGGCTCAGCCAGCGCTTACACGGCCACTCAGTGGTGTCTTCACAGTAAATCCCACTCTGCATGTCTTCCAGGGACTAGGCTGCCGCCCTGCCGGCACAGGTAAAGAATGATGTCAACTTAGGCAACAGCTGGGGTTATCCACGATTGTTAAGGGTCCACCTGCAGGTTTGAGGGGAGGAAGTGAAGTCAAAAAAAAAAAAAAAACCTAAATTTTTATTAAGTGAACCAAATCGAAAATTTGAATTCTAAATTCTGAAAAGCAGGTGAAATCATTGCTGGATTACGGCTTGATATTTATCCCAACTAGCCTGTGGGTCTTTGATAGCCTGGGTTTGCAGGGCAGTGGACTGGCCCCCAGGGTGGACCCAGCTCACCTCTGATCTGAGGGCTCAGGCCCCTCCGCCAGCACCTACCTCTCCCAGGCTGCCCGACGGTCCACAAGGACCACTCCCCTGTCCTGACTCGCCACCCACTTGCACTTATGATACTCACAGTGCCACTTGTGATGGTCTTTCCAAAAGCGTCACTGCAGAATGCTTCAGAAATCTATGCCAGAGCACTCATCTGCTCCGCCTAAACTACAGCATAGTAGGTGAAATGAGCATGCCCTCCCCACAGCCTTGCCACCTGCAGCCCCTGGGACACGCACCCCCCTCCTCCACCTCACCTCTGACCCCTGCACCTGGGCAGATTCACTCCCATGACCTCAGCAGGACGAGGGTCCTTCCTCTGCTGAGTCACGTGATGCTTACTTCCACCACCTCCTGGCGACTTAGATCACAACTACACAGATGCAGAGTTCACCGGACCTCCTGAGATGGCCAGCTTTCCAAACTCAAGTTTCCTGAAATACCTAGGATTCTGGCATGGGGTAGGGGATGAGTGTAAAGAAGATAAACACGCCTTTGATATGAAAGAGCTATTGAAAACTGCAAATTTTGAAAATCATTTATGAGAAAATGTGTTCTAAAATGTGTTCTTTTGAAGAGTGGCATTGGGCATCTGGAGGTGCCCATGTGAAGGTTCTCCGACAATTTGTTCATGCTTCTGGTGTTGAGGTTCCCACAACAGGAAAGCAAGGGGGACTGCAGCACGGCCCCTAAGCTTCATCCAGAACTCACGGGGGTTCGGTCAGTTCAGTCGCTCAATGGTGCTCACACTCATGTCCATCAAGTCAATGATACCATCCAGCCATCTCATCCTCTGTCATACCCTTCTCCTCCTGCCTTCAGTCTTTCCCAGCATCAGGGTCTTTTCCAAAGAGTCAGTTCTTTGCATCAGGTGCCCAAAGTATTGGAGTCACAGGGGTTAGGTGCGTTTAAATGGGCACATGGAGGCACTTGTAAAAAAATTTTAAAAATANTTCTCCTCCTGCCTTCAGTCTTTCCCAGCATCAGGGTCTTTTCCAAAGAGTCAGTTCTTTGCATCAGGTGCCCAAAGTATTGGAGTCACAGGGGTTAGGTGCGTTTAAATGGGCACATGGAGGCACTTGTAAAAAAATTTTAAAAATAATAATAGTAAGTTAATTTGGGATTTTCCTGGCAGTCCAGGGGTTAAGACTTCTCACTTCCACTGCAGGGCTGGTGGATTTGATCCCCGGTCAGGGAACTAAGATCCTGCATGCTAAATGGCCAAAAATATAGTTTAAATAAATCAGCAAAGTATTCTGGCCTGGATTACAGGGAATAACCACTCTCTACCTGCCCCCTCTTACCTACAGCAGTCGAGTCACATTTACCTTGGGGAATAAGGCCTGCTGAGAAGCCAAGCTTCTGGAAGGGGCAGCTCTCAGACACCCAGACACATCAGCTCTCCTCCACGTGGCTTCCACCTGGGGAGTCACGCTGCAGCTTCTTGGCTGTGAAAGGCCCATCTTCACAGGAATGCCCTCCTGCTTCCAGCTGCCTCCGTTCCAGACTTGTCTGAGTAAGAGCCGCTTGTGCTGGTGGCTCCTTTGCATCTCATCAGCACTCAGTCTCAGAGAAGTGCTTCTCTTCTGCTCCCTCCTCCCCCAGCCCACCAAGAACTGCAAGTCCTGCCCACTGGCTTGAAATTTCCAACATTCGAATCTCCTCCAAATTAACAAACGTACTTGATCACGTAAGGGTGGGGCTTTATCCCATCTGCACATACGCTCTAATCAAAACTGTCCATGGGGCAGCATGCTTTGTTCCTGCAACCTGGAAGTCTCCACCCTGGTGACTTGATCGAATGTATTTTTAAAGGTAGAACAAGAGATGCTTGGCTAGAAAGACCAGAGCAATAACTTGCTCACCTTGAAGCTACACAGGACAGGCCTATGGTGCCTTCAGTCTGCCTCGCACAGACGCACAGCACGTAGGAAGCACCCTGCGCTGGTCTCCATCGGCCTGCGTTACAGCCCCTTCACCCTCCTCCCAACCTCCTGCAGGTACCATCTACCTGGCCTCCCAGTCCAATCTTGCCTCCTCTCCCCCATAGCCATCCTTTCTATGTGTAGTTGTTTTTAAAACTCTTAGCTCATGTAGCTCAAACGATAAAGAATCTGTCTGCAATGCAGGAGACCAGGGTTCGATCCCTGGGTTGGGAAGTTCCTCTGGAGAAGGGGATGGCAACCCACTTCAGGACTCTTGCCTAGAGAATGCATGGACAGTCTGGCGGGCTGCAGTCTGTGGAGTCTCAGAGGGTCGGATAAGACTGAGCAACTACCCCACACACACATGAGTTTAGAGGGAAAATAAAGTAGAGGTGACCTTCAATACCAAAAGCCTTGGGACTTCTTTGGTGGCCCAGTGGTTGAGAATCTGCCCTCTGATACAGGGTTCAGTCCCTGGTGTGGGAACTATTATAAGGTCCCACACACTATGGGACAATTCAGCCCATGTGCCTCAACTAGAGAAGTCCAGTCACTGCAACAAGGAGCCCATGTACGCCATGAAGACCCATTGCAGCCAAATATATTTCTACGGACTTTCCAGGTGTGCATCAGTAAAGAATCTGCCTGCCAATGCAGGAGATGTGAGTTTGATCCCTGGGTTGGGAAGATCCCCTGGAGGAGGAAATGGCAACCCACTCCCATGGACAGAGGAGCCTGGATCAAATGCCTCACAACTGTGTAATTGTTTCTAAAAACTCTTAGCTAATGTAGCTCAAATGATAAAGAATCTGTCTTACTCAGGTCATTTGGTTTGGTGATTAGTTTAAGGGTCTCAGGTTGTCTAAAGTGACTTAGAACCCCAACCTGACAATTCTGTGAAAAGAGTATCGATAAGTGAATGACAAATTGTGTTGATAGGCACGTGCCTGTCATTGATCTTTGCATATATCATAATAATTATAATCTCAATGAGCATGTGAAAATGGAAAACTATGCTGATCACATCTCACAGCTCTGAAGAGATTTCAGATCATCTACACCGTTGTTGGTTTAAAACCTTCTGAGTCAGGGTGTTTCAAAATGAAGTATATGTATCAGTCTTGGAGGTGAGAATGCTAATCTGAGAATATTTTCCTATTTGGGGTCTTCATTTTAAAAATCTTCAGAAGTAACATATTGTCTGGGTCAGACTGTCTAGAGGGATGTCCATTCTTGTTCCTTCTGTGCAGTTTCAAAGCTCAAGTTAGCATCTGAGCTTATAAGCCCAGTGATCACTTAAAGGTACATTACCTGTTGTACCTTTGATACGCTGCCTTTAGGTTGCCCTGCCCTCAGGCCAAAGCCCTGTAATCTTCCAGGTAAACTTATGTTGAGGGCCTTTGAACCAGTTTTAAAAACAAAATTTCTGTTCAGAAATAACAATTTACAATCAAGAAGCATTTTTTTCAAATCTTAAAGTTTTGATTTCTCAAATTATTTAACAGATTAAATTAACATCATAAAATCCACCAGCACAGTGGAGTGATGTGTAACATCTCAGCAAGAGACAAAGGGCTAGTGGTTAAGAGTGACGCTGGCTGGCTTCAAATACCAGCACTGCCACATTTTAACCATAGGGTCCTGGGTAAGGCACTTAACCTGTCTGGGCCTAAGTTTTCTTGACTGTTAAATGGGTGTAATCTACATGTCCCAAACATGACTTTCAACAAGAGTTCTAACTCTCCTCTACCCCCGGTACATGTCCTGTTGAAGTTGACGCAGTCTGTGAAGTTTTGGTCAATGAAATATTAGTGAAAGTGATGTGAGTGACTTTGGGGGAGAAATATTTAAGACCTGATGTTCCAAGTCTTTCTCCCCCTAGAGAAATGATCGTGCGTGTTCAAACTGATTCAGAGGCGACATAAGATGGAAACTGAGCCTTCATAAGCGACTCATGCACAAGAAAGAGATACCTGCTGACCTAAGCCATGAGATCATGGTGTTGCTTATTACCATAGCACAAGCCAGCCTGTTCTGATTAATACATTTCCCCATAGGGTGTTGTGCAATAAATGAAGTGTACAGAAACACTTAAAAAATGCCTAGCACGTAAAAGCTATATAAACATTTGCCAAAATTACTCAATTGTACTTATTTTGACACATATAGTTTTTCACCTTTTTTAAATGATGGCATCTCCTATTTTAACTGGCAGCAGCATTTCTTCCTAAATGGTCCACAAGACACGGGTGCATTTTAGATCCAATGAGACAACGTAGTATGATGACGATGATGATGGTTTTAGAGACTAGCGAGGAAAGAACAGAGGCCAAGTCTTAATATGTAAGCACCGTGTTCCCAATTCAAGGTACAGAAAGGGTTTTGCAATAGTTTGAGTAGAGGACAGTGGGGGAGGATACAGTCATCATAGGAAACACCAGTTTAGCACAATGATTGCATTTATATTTGGAGTAGATGCACTATTTGGATTCGATCTTTGTACAGACCAACGGCTCACTGAGTGAAAGTTGTTCAGTTGTGTCCCTCTCTTTGTGACCCCATGGACTAGGAGGTCATTAGTAGTGAGTATAACAGTAAATATACAAGAAAGGACTTCCGTAACTGCTTTCTAAAAATTGCTCAGTACTATATTAATATTTAGGGCTTTCCTGGCGGCTCAGACAGTAAAGTGTCTGCTTGCAATGTGGGAGACCCGGCTTTGATCCCTGGGTTGGGAAGATCTCCTGCAGAAGGAAATGGCAACCCACTCCAGTATTCTTGCCTGGAAAATCCCATGGACGGAAGAGCAGGGCAGCCCACAGTCCATGGAGTTGCAAAGAGGCAGACACGACTGAGAGACCCAGCGCACATACAACTGTGAGTGTGACCTTTTCCAGGAACAATAGTCTTCACAGATGTAATCAAGCGAACATGAGGACACTGAGGTGGGTCCTGGTCCCGCATGACTGGTGTCGAGAAGAGGAGAACAGACTCCGAGACAGACACACCGAGGGAAGAGAATGTGGAGAGACACGTGTGAGAACAGAGGAGAAGCCAGGCGACATGCCCACGAGCCCCGCAACGCCGAGGATTGCTGACAACCACAGAAGCTGGAAGGGGCGCGAAGAACCTTCCCTGCAGATTGCAGACGGAGCCACGGCCCTGCTGACACCTCGGCCTTGGCTTTGGCCTCCAGAACCCTGAGGCAGTACGTGTCAGCCACACCGCCGTGTTCCTTCCTTACAGCAACCCTGGCAAACTAACAGAGGCGGTAAACAGCTTTCTTCCCCAGCACAGTGCTCACTTGTGTAGTGGCGATTTTAAACTTTTGAACTTTTCAAGGGCACCGCCAAAAATTTCTGGTATTTGACAGTATCCTGCAAACATGAAATAATAGATAACAGCCGCCCAGACGTTCTCTTTGCCCTCAGATGCTCACATTCCTTCTTTTTTTAATTTTCATTTTGTGTTGGTGTTGGAGCACAGCCGATCAACAATGTCGTGACAGTTTCAGGTGAACAGTTGAAGAGACTCAGCCACACACACACATGCCTCCGTGCTAAGTGTGCTAAGTCACTGCAGCTGTGTCTGACTCTTTATGACCCTGTGGACTGAAGCCCCACCAGGCTCCTCTGTCCACAGGCTTCTCCAGGAAAGGAGAACCCTGGAGGGGTTGTCACTTCCTTCTCCAGGGGCTCTTCCCGACCCAGGCCTAGCACTCGGGTCTCCTCTGTCTCCTGCACTGGCAGGTAGGTTCTTTACCACTAGCACCACCACGGGAGCCCACACGTATCCCTTCTCCCCCCAGATCCCCTCCCACTCAGGCTGCCATGTAACACTGAGCAGAGTTCCCTGCACGATACAGTAGGTCCTTGTTGGTGGTCCATTTTAAATGCAGCAACACAAACACCACGTTCTTTCTAGTCACTAGCTGCACGCCCTCCAGACCCCTGTTCCTCCTCCAGCCTGGCTCCCTGCCCGCTTAGGAACAGACAGAGGCAGGTGACAGCGACAGCTGACCGTGGCCTGATTCCACCACCTGTTTATGCTCAGCCACACACACGTCACTCACTCAGCGATAATTCCTGAACACCTGCCACGTGGCAGGTGTGGCTAGAACACACAGACACTGCAGTGAACCACGGAGAAATCTTCTCCCAGGGAGCTTGAATCAAGAGAGTAGACTGACGGAGAAAGAGGCGAGAGGCAGCAAGACGAGATGGACAAACAGCTAGCTAGATAGACAGACAGTGAGAGAGATTGCAAATGAGAAAAATGTCAGGGAGTGATAAGTGTCGGGCACAAATGAAATGAAATCCACAACAAGGGCCTATTTATAGCACAAGGAATTATCAATATATTCAATACCATGAGATAACCTGGGCTTCCCTGCTGACTCAGTGAGTAAAGAATCAGCCTGCAATGCAGGAGATGCAGGAGACGTGGATTTGATCCCTGGGTTGGGAAGATCCCCTGGAGAAGGAAATGGCAACCGACTCCAGCAGTCTTGCCTGAAAAAATCCCACAGACAGAGGAGCCTAGTAGGCTACAATCCAAAGGGTCAGTGATGCCATCCAACCATCTCATCCCTTCCTTTGTGAAAACCTATAAGAATCTGAAAAATATATATGTATATAACTGTACAGAAAAGATCTTCACGACCCAGATAATCATGAGGATGTGATCACTAATCTAGAGCCAGACATCTTGGAATGTGAAGTCAAGTGGGCCTTAGAAAGCATCACTAAGAACAAAGCTAGTGGAGGTGATGGAATTCCCGTTGAGCTGTTTCAAATCCTGAAAGATGACGCTGTGAAAGTGCTGCACTCAATATGCCAGCAAATTTGGAAAACTCAGCAGTGGCCACAGGA
>SJYX01012540.1:334825-394276 GCA_006410675.1 Oreotragus oreotragus | reverse complement strand
GCTGGGGAAGGCAATGGCACCCCACCCCAGTACTCTTGCCTGGAAAATCCAATGGACGGAGTAGCCTGGTGGGCTGCAGTCCATGGGGTCGCTAACAGTCGGACAGACTGAGCGACTTCACTTTCACTTTTCTCTTTCATGCATTGGAGAAGGAAATGGCAACCCATTCCAGTGTTCTTGCCTGGAGAATCCCAGGGACGGGGGAGCCTGGTGGGCTGCCGTCTATGGGGTCACACAGAGTCAGACACGACTGAAGTGACTTAGCAGCAGCAGCAGCAGCAGCTGTCCGGGCCCCCATCAGAGCCAGAGCTGACCTCGAGGGGCTCATCATCAACGTCTGAGCTCTGCTCAACGCACCTCAGAGGACAGGAGCAGGAACGTGAGACAGACGTTTTGAAAAACCAGCGGTCAATTAGGAGAGACTGGGAAGCTGCTGGAGCTGCTGAGCAGGGGCTCAGTTCTAGGCCTGATGGACGTGATGATGGGGACAGGCAGGGAGGACGGAGAAAAGCTTCAGTGAATTAGTTCAATGGGCCCTGGACCAGGGTTTCTAACTCATCAGTTCTGATGAATGCAAACCTACAGTGGACAAAGTGTAATTAGCAAGTTCATTAAACTGTGACTAAAAGAGATAAAAAAACGAAAAGATGCCACCTCATAAAGGCTTTGGACATCATGCTCTCCTGAAGCACCAATGACCCAATTACTTCTGGGTCCACCTGTCCCAGGGGGACTTTAATTCCCAGAGGCTCCAACCTGAACAGAAGGGACCCAGTTATGCGATCATGCAGAGGCTATGGGAGAGGGTCAGCAAAAACTGATTTCCACGTGAAAAAAAAAAAGTTGATAAAGCACAGCTAGATGCCCCCATGTAAATATCACAGCATTTTTGGCTCTGGTCCCCTCCCCAAGCCCAGAGTGGTTGCCTGTGGTCAAGACACAGCAGCTCACAGATCAGAAAACACTGCATTTTTATCTTTTCAAAACCCCAATGTTTGAGACCAAACAGCTGTAGGCCATCAAAGAAAGAGCACCCAGGAGGTCTGTGGTAGAAAACCACCCTCTCAAGCCTCTGGCTCTGTCTTCCTAAATGAAGGCCAGAAGATCTCTCTCCAGCCCAGTTCCTTCCACCGTTTGGTCCATTTCTCACAGCCACCCTGATCCGCATGCATCTTGGTGTTGGTGCCTGTCCTCCACCGAAGGGCAAGTCCCTGCACACAGAGTTTGGCCCGTTTTTGTCTGCTCCACAATTTTTGAACCTTGCACCCGCTGGGTGCTCAAAGAGCTACTGAATTACACCCAACAAACAATTGAATGTCCAGCCCCTTGGTCTGGGCTTCCTGCAGCTGGAAGGACGGGTTGTTTGGCCCCTGCCAGCCTCTGTTTCCTTCAGGGAAAAGCTCCCTCCATCCTCCCCCAAAACCCACTCCCAGGAGCGACCAGCAGGTGCTCCCATCACGCCCGAGGCCTTGACACTGAACCGGGGACCTCCCTGTCCACCCAGGCGGGTCGCTCAGGGGTCTGAGCTCTCGGGTTTGATAACACCCCCCGAACAGCTGAACCGCGCAAAGAAGTCAGGGGCCCTGCTCCTCGGCTGGAGGTCGGCCGGAACCACCGAGGAGGACGTGCACAAGCACCCAGCAGCTGTTTCGGCAGCTTCGCAACAACGCACAGGTTTCCCAGCAGCCCTGCTGCAGAGTCCCTTTCGTTGCAAAACTGGTGATGCACGTTCAAGGCTGGCTCATGAGAAATCCGCCCCTCAATGCGCGCTTAGGCCAGTTCTACCAAGTACTTTTTAGTTACTTCTAAGTATCACTTCCCTTGCCAGATAAAGGATGTTTGTTTCAAAATCTACTACAAAACTGAGAACTGGCCAGTGCAAATGGCTCTAAATTTAGCAAATATTGTTCACCCAGCCCACGTTGCAATATTTCTCTGCCCACCCTTTTCGAGCCTGCCGGCGGCCGGAAGCCACAGCTGAGCTGGATCGTGGTCCCGCACGCCCAGGCGGGCCTGGCAGGTGTGGCTCCGAATGCCCCCGGCGCAGCGGCAGTGAGCTCTGGTCCCCATCCCGCTGACCTCGTCAATGACCTCCCCGCCATGGGTGGAGTTGCGGAGAACATCTGCGCATCTGCAGTTCACGTTTCAGCCTTCCCTGAAACCCTCCGGGGAGGACAGGGCGTCCTAACCCTGGCGCGGGCTGGAAACCCTGGCGCGGGCGGGCGGTGTAGACAGCTCATTCGTCCGGGGATGAGGGGTGTGGAGGACCCTGACAATTGGCCGCCAGTCCAGACCTTGCTCTTGACCCTCTCCCCCGCAGGCTGTGTTGACTGCCGATTGCTTTTACGCTCGGTGTCATTTTGCTGCAGCAAAATGCTGCCCACGTGCCCCTGTTCTGTGCCCAGCAGGTTGACTGTGTCTCAAAGTACACACAAGAGCACCTGATCGGGCTCAAGTGACGCCAAGAAGAAGAGTCAGGGGCGTCTTAGGCCGTACGGGCCTCGTGGTCATTAATGAAGGCTTTGAAGCTGGAGGGACTCTTGTTCCTCCACCCCACGCTGCCCCCTTTCAGATGACAGCTCCTCTCCTTTCTGTTCATCTGATCATCACTTATTTTGGATGTCTTCCCAAATGCTCCAAGGGCAGCCCGCGATAGCATACATCCCAAGGGGGCTGGGGCTCTGATCTCTAGGCCGCTGGACACAGGCAGAAAATTCCATGTGAAGTTAGCCAAGGTCGGCAATTAGCCAAGAGCGGGGGCGTCTATTGGAACAAGCCAGGTCCTCCTAACTAGACGCCCCTTTGTTCAGATTCACACTCCAGCCATTTCTTTCAAGGAAGAAGAGAGAAGGCTTGCTTTTCTTGAGCTGATTGAAGTTTTAATTTTAGAAAATGTTAAAGTTAGCTTTTTATGGAAGCAGGAAACGACACAGGAAGTCCCAGAAGTAACCAGAGGAAGCGGGGTTGAGAGAGGAGGAAGGAAGTGAACGCCAGGAGCATCTGATTGGCCACATGCAGGGCCCAGGACTCCTCCCACATCCGCCCCTCCCCTTCCTGAGCCTGAGCGGCAGCCCGTGAATTCCTTGCCGTGTTGTTAGACACAGATTCTGCTCGCCTTTCTTGCGTGTGCGTGTTTGTCCATTTACAGGTAATCTGGTTGCACAGCCCAGTTTAGACTCATCTTGTTGATTTTCCTTCCCTATTTATGAAATGTCAATGTTATTATTTTATTAAGGGCTGGAAAACAATTACGTAATTCAAGGGGTAAAGGTCTGAGCTTTTTAAATATACGGTTTATTTTGAGTATGACTTTGACGTTCATTTTATGTGCCGTATCAGTTTATGAACAGTCTATAAGGTTTTTCTGTTAGAGGAAATGGCAACCCACTCCAGTATTCCTGCCTGGAGAATCCCATGGACAGAGGAGCCTGGTGGGCTACAGTCCATGGGGTTACAAAGAGTTGGACATGACTGCGTGATTGACACATACTATAAGGTTTTTATATACATAGAGCATTTTATATTCACAATCCAGTCTCGAAAAGAGAGGGGCCCTATAGCTAATTTGTCTCAAAATCATTTCTATTAGTGGAAAAGGATGCTTAGGAGCCATTAGTTTAGAGGAGCCTCCAAAGTGCTGCTAAATTTCAACCAGCTGTTGAAAGAAGTGTCTTTCTCTAACCCCCATATGTGTTTGTTCGTGTGGGGGGTTGAAGAGCCACACACACTGTTCTGGAGTCAGGAGGGCATTCAGGATGAGAGGTCATGGGCAGCCCACTGTGCCTACACTTCGTGCACAATGAAAAGAATTCCCACAGCTCTGCTGTTTCAGCAGGACTGGGCCCCGAGGACCAGGTGGCCCTGGACTCTGAGTTCCATCCTCAGCTGCTCCAGACGAGCCAAAGAAGAGCCCACGGTTGGCAGGGGAAGGGGACATTTGGGAGCGCCTCGGCAGAGTCGATTATGTACTATCCCTCCTGCCTTTCGACCTGCCCGGTAACTGTCAGAGTGACCTTCCCGCCTGACCTTCCCTTAGGGGAGGGAGCCACCGCCCACTGGAGGCTGCAGCTCAGACTCCCTCTCCTACAGGCAGGCAGGCACGGCAGGTGGACCTTGTCGGCCTGTGAACCTGTCTGTAACATGAGACCTCCCCCTCTATTCCGGTGATGATGTGCCGCTGGGGTAGGTTTCCTGTGACCCAAATCATCTAGACCATAGGTTTCATTATTTCTGCACCTTATGCCAGCCTGCATTTGCTCTTCGGTGGCCACTGGCAGTGATGCTGCCAGGGGAGCTTAGTATTTCAGACCACACTTCAGGGCCTTGTTCACACGAGTCCGGAGTCACCAACACCACTGTTTCAGTTTCCCTACCAGAAGCCCTCTTGTGTGGAAAAGTGAGAACCTCCTAGAAATGAAAGAGGAGAAACTAAGGATAAGCACTGGGCCAGGGAGATTCTCACAAACGAAAATCATAGAGCGGAAGAGCGTTGCTTTGTTTCAAAATACAGCCACTGGATGCCTAGTTGACATCACAGCCTGGTGTTTGGCAAATATGTGTAAACCTAACCATAACCAGCTCGTAAGCTGTGCTAACCTCAGCATAACCGGCTCGTAAGCTGTGCTAACACAAGCATAACCGGCTCGTAAGCTGTGCTAACCCCAGCATAACCGGCTCGTAAACTGTGCTAACCTCAGCATAACCGGCTCGTAAGCTGTGCTAACCTCAGCATAACCGGCTCGTAAGCTGTGCTAAGCCCAGCATAACCAGCTCGTAAGCTGTGCTAAGCCCAGCATAACCAGCTCGTAAGCTGTGCTAAGCCCAGCATAACCAGCTCGTAAGCTGTGCTAAGCCCAGCATAACCAGCTCGTAAGCTGTGCTAAGCCCAGCATAACCAGCTCGTAAGCTGTGCTAAGCCCAGCATAACCAGCTCGTAAGCTGTGCTAAGCCCAGCATAACCAGCTCGTAAGCTGTGCTAAGCCCAGCATAACCAGCTCGTAAGCTGTGCTAAGCCCAGCATAACCAGCTCGTAAGCTGTGCTAAGCCCAGCATAACCAGCTCGTAAGCTGTGCTAAGCCCAGCATAACCAGCTCGTAAGCTGTGCTAAGCCCAGCATAACCAGCTCGTAAGCTGTGCTAAGCCCAGCATAACCAGCTCGTAAGCTGTGCTAAGCCCAGCATAACCAGCTCGTAAGCTGTGCTAAGCCCAGCATAACCAGCTCGTAAGCTGTGCTAAGCCCAGCATAACCAGCTCGTAAGCTGTGCTAAGCCCAGCATAACCAGCTCGTAAGCTGTGCTAAGCCCAGCATAACCAGCTCGTAAGCTGTGCTAAGCCCAGCATAACCAGCTCGTAAGCTGTGCTAAGCCCAGCATAACCAGCTCGTAAGCTGTGCTAAGCCCAGCATAACCAGCTCGTAAGCTGTGCTAAGCCCAGCATAACCAGCTCGTAAGCTGTGCTAAGCCCAGCATAACCAGCTCGTAAGCTGTGCTAAGCCCAGCATAACCAGCTCGTAAGCTGTGCTAAGCCCAGCATAACCAGCTCGTAAGCTGTGCTAAGCCCAGCATAACCAGCTCGTAAGCTGTGCTAAGCCCAGCATAACCAGCTCGTAAGCTGTGCTAAGCCCAGCATAACCAGCTCGTAAGCTGTGCTAAGCCCAGCATAACCAGCTCGTAAGCTGTGCTAAGCCCAGCATAACCAGCTCGTAAGCTGTGCTAACCTCAGCATAACCAGCTCAGGCGCCAGGCTTGGCCCCGATCTCTCTCCATGCCTCCCACCGATATGAGGATTTGGTTTCTCCCTCCCCATCATTGCGTGTGTCCGGAAAGGCTTAGAAGGAGATGCTGCGTGCTATTCTGCCTTTCCTGTCCTGTTGACAGAGAAACCGGCCTGTCAGTCCCTCCAGATGAGCCTCCGCCGTCTGCATTCTGTCCTTCCTAAGACGTCTGTGCCTTTTGGCAGCAACAGGTGTGTTGACTTCAGCTCGAACACAAAAACCCACTTTGGCTGGAGACCACATTCGCCCCTAGGTGAGCCCAATATGTGGCCCTCGCCCAGAGATGCCTGCCCTCTCTTTGCCTGCTCTGTCCTTCCCGATCTCTGCAAACACCTTCTAGAATTTGCCTCCCGCATCACACAAGGCTGCTTTCACTTCCCTCTCTGCGCACCCACCGCACTCCTGAAGGGCTCCAGCTTAAACCCATCTCTTGGCCTCCTTGCGGGCTCTGGTGTATAACTCAGTCTCCGGTGATGCGGTTTACAGATGGCATCTGATGTCCTTGAACTCTGGAGGGACAGGAGAGAGGAGCACGTGAAGTGAAGGCTATGCCAAAACCAGCTGATGGGGAGAGGGGAAGCGTGCAGCCCAGGCAGAAGACAGCACCTCTTCCCGTTGAAAGTCAAGTGAATGTGAACCTCCTGCAAGCATTTCATAATTTATATCTATAACCGCACATTTATATCCCAGTTACTCATCACCAGGGGAACCAGGATTCTTGACTGACATGTTTAATATAATAAAGACGAAAAAGAAAAAGAATTGCCAAGATACAGATCTCCTCTGGGGGTAGGTTATTTTCTAGGTGGTGAAGTAATGAGGTGACGTTTTCCAGGGATGGTTGATATTCTCTGTATGCCCCACCCGACCACCAGACCTTAGTTTGGTGGTCCTTCAATGGATGAGCTTCAGAAGGACCTGGAGGCCTGTGAGAACCCAGATCCCTTGGACCTCTCCCAGAATTTCCATTTCAGTGGGTTTGGGGAGGGTCCAGGAACCTGCACATTTCTCACGACTACAGATGCAGCTGCCAGCTACCACAGTTTGAGAACGGCTGCTTCACTCGCAAGGAGCAGGGTGCCGGGGAGCTGAGATTCCCCGCTTTGCCAGCGCACTAAACTCCCTCTACAGCCTCTCCTGGGGAAGCCCTTACTTGGTTTCCTCTTCATGTGAGTGTTCGAAACTCTAGGATTTAACAAAATGACATTTCAGCCAAGTTAAACGTTGCTCTGACAACATTCTAAATGATCTCAAAGAGACCCACCATGTATTTAATTTAGGTTTAACAGGGAAGTTTCACATGTTAATTAAATACCAGCTGATTGTGCAAGGCATACCCACTGAGGATTAACTATGTCACAGACGCAGACTTCTGACATAACTGCTAAATCTAGGACTTAACAGGTAATAACAAGCTGTCTCGTTAGAAAGAAATCAAACGGCTATGGAAGAAACCATTCTTATGGGTATTTTTCACTGTGTGACGTGTTGATGCATAGCAACAAACAGATTTGATTTGGGACCAACTTTCCAAACTACTGTCCTATTGCTGCCCTGTTGATTACGTTGTTCACACTGCAATGGGATGGCTCTTGCCCTTCCTTGCACTGACTTACCCACACAGATCTTAAAGGGAGGCGTGCTCAAGCCTAACCTTGACTTCTGCCTCAGAGCTCTGAAGAGTGACAATTAGAGCAGCACTGAGTCTACTGTCTACCGTGCTTGGTGTGCTCCATGAGATGGAGATTGTAACAGCCTTTTCCCAGTTAACGGAATGAGGACTCAGATGGTTTAGGAAGTCGATCAAGACCACACAGGAAACGAAGGTAAACTTGATAGCCTGATTCAGAGGTCTTCTGCTTAATCACTAAAGCTCTGTTGAACACTGAACAATTTGGATCTTATAAACTCTCTAACATATTTTGTTTCCAACTTTTATATGAAGTATAACAGAACAACTTTATATGGTATATAACAGAATATTATTAACATTTGCAAATAAAAGAACTGTGGCTCCGTGAAGTGGAGGGATTTGCACAAGTGCACGGAGCAAGTTCACAGAAACCAAAAATCTAACTCAGGTATTAATGCAAAGGCCCCTTCTGTACTCTATTATTTCCTTTGGGAAAGGGATTAATTTGCTTCACTCAATAATACATTAAGAATATTTACTAAATGCCCACTATGCCACTACATGCTGATAGAACATATCTGCAGTGATTTTTATGATTGATCAATTTGATTGGTGAGCTACTGTGAGTGCGTGAAGATGGTCACGTAGTTTTGGATACTCCTCCCACTAAGAGAAGGGAACCATTTCTCCTCCCATAGGCTTGAGGCAAGTCTCTGACTGCTTCGACTAATAAGAGTACAGAGAAGATGACATGAGGTCAGGTCTGGGCATAGCTTTGCTTCAAAAGGACTGGCAACTAGCACGTTGGTTTCCTAGAGTCCTGAGCCACAATGAAGGAGTCTGATAATCCTGCCTTAGAGGGTTTATGGGGAAGCCCTGAGATGCAAGGGGAGGAGGAGGGACCTGGTTGAATCCAGCCTTCCCACTATCCTTGCTAGGGTGCCAGAGCCCAAGGAGAGCTAGGGCCGTGGAGTTCTTTGCCAAGAGTTCCAAGCCCCAGGATCTTGTCTTAAATCCTCCCAAGCCAGTCTAACTGCCAGCTGAATATTAATAGGTAATCTCATTTGATGCAACATGGAACAGAAGAACCATACAGCTGAGCCCTGCTTAAATCCTTCACTTCCCAAATATGAAGCGTAATTTTAAAAATTTTAGTGTTCTAAGTCACTAACTTTTGGGTTAGTTTGTTATGCAGCCACGGGCTATTAGGTATGATGACATTCAAGAAGACAAAGATGAACCCAGGAGGGAACTGTTCATTGTTTCAGCAGAATGTAGAGGAAGTATAAAGGAATCATGGATTGTTAGGTTTGAAAATAAACTCTTATCCTTAGCCTCTCCCAGCAAAAGATTCTCAAAGAGGGGAAAAGATGGCTTCGGGGCAAAGATCAAAGATGTTAGTACAAGATTTTTATTAAGGCCTTAGGAGACCTAAGGTGGCGTTTCTTAGATCGTTTCAGACAGACAAATGTCCTGCTAAGGATGTCCAAGGCAGATGTCCTCAAAGATCTCCTCTATTAAAAAAAAAAAGAAAAGATAACTTCCAAGAATCTTAGGGTTGTGTTTCCAGAGCTAAAGATAAAAAAAAGGCCATTGTGACTTCAGGACATCTGTGAATGTTGAGGAGAGGGGCCCAGGAGACTCCACCCCTCCAGCTGACCCTTGCAGGTGTCATGCACAGGAGTCCAGCCATCTCACACCATCCAGAGCAGCCCACTTGCCACTTACAGCCCGTAAAGGAGTGTGTGTGAAGGAGAACAATTGCCAAGCCAACTCTACCCAAATTTCTGACTCACAGAATTGTGAGATATAAGAAAACGGTTGCAGTTTTAAGCCACTAATTTTGAAGGTCACTTGTCATGCATCAAGTGATAATTATGATGACATGAGCTTTCACAGAAAATGATAAGCCCTCCAAAAGCCAAACCGTCATTTTTATCTTCACCTTCTATGTATGTGCTCATAACCATAGCTGGTTCCACCAAGCTGTGACCTGCTCCTAACCACCTAATAACCAGATTCAAAAGTGTCTTACACTTTCTGTAGTGACAGACACTGCTGACTTCATCCTCCATGAAGCTCCTCTCTCCACTTCCGCCGCACATGGGACTTGTCATTCTCTCAGCTCCGCTTCTGTAAATAACGATCCTTTGTCCCTTTCTGTTTTCACTTCTCCCGCCCTAGCTTGAGCTGTCCTCTCTCTTACCTTGCTGGCTCCTCCTGAGGAGTGTAAAGAAGGTGCGTAGTAAGTGGGAGCATGAGGCTCTGACCACTGTTGGTTGTCCTTTCTCTGAGAGTCAGGGCTCAGAGCCAAAGAAAGCTGGCCGTGGAGGGCCCTCCTCTGTTCTCCTGGGCATGCTTTGAGACCTACAGACCGTAGGGTCACCATAGCAGGCCCCCCACCTGCTGGGGCCCAGAAACTCAGCCCATAAGTTCAATTTATGAAAAAAAGAGTAGGAAACTCATTTTGAACTCACACATAAGCCCCATGGGCTTCCTGATAGCTCAGCTGGTAAAGAATCCGCCTGCAATGCAGGAGACTCCGGTTCAATTCCTGGGTTGGGAAGATCCCCTGGAAAAGGGATAGGCAACCCACTCCAGTATTCATGGGCTTCCCTGGTGGCTCAGACAGTAAAGAATCCACCCACAGTGCAGAAGACCTGAGTTCAGCCCCTCGGTTGGGAAGATCCCCTGGAGGAGGGCAGGGCAACCCACTCCAGTATTCTTGCCTGGACAATCCCCATGGACAGAGGAGCCTGGGGGGCTACATTCCATGGGGTCACAAGGAGTCGGACACAACTGAGAGACTAAGCTCAACACAGCACAAGCCCCACCCCATTCAGTTTTTCCAGCAAAGAACAAATGCAACCCTATCTAAATTCTATGCATCTTTATTAATTCAGAATTTAGAGGGCAATTCAGAATGTCTGAAAATTCCCCAACATTGTCATCCTGAAAGAAACATCAGCAAAAATGCACTTCGTGCAAAACATCAGCCCATTGGTCTCTGAGGACAGAACTTGCAGGGCATGCCAACAGTCACTCCTGTGCAAACCAGTTTTTCCAGCAAAGAACAAATGCAACCCTATCTAAATTCTGTGCATCTTTATTAGTTCAGAATTTAGAGGGCAATTCAGAATGTCTGAAAATTCCCTAACATTGTCATCCTGAAAGAAACATCAGCAAAAATGCACTTCATGCAAAACATCAGCCCATTGGTCTCTGAGGACAGAACTTGCAGGGCATGCCAACAGTCACTCCCGTGCAACCCCTTAACTTCCTGAGACCAGGACTGGGAGTGGAGACCCCCACCAAGGTGCTCTGGGCTTGAGTTCACTGGATTTCTCCAGGTTCTGGGGGCTCAGCTCTGTCCTCCTCCTCCTTTTTCTTCATTCTTCTCTGTGCATGGGGCGAGGTGGTGGGGGGTGGCCTCCCTGGGACTCCCAGGGGTGCATCTATGGCTGTCCGAGCTGACACCAGCCCCGGGAAGACGCTGACTGCTTCATCCATCGCGGCTTCGGAAACGAGCCACAAAGCCTTTGAGGAGGCGCATGGCGGCCATATGTTTCCACGGCTACCTGTAAAATCAAGAGAACAAAGAAACAGAGCCAGGCCCACAGAGAAGGAAAGAGCAGCCTCTGAGCTGCGCAGCGCACCGAGCTCCATCTGCCCTCTGCCTGAAGGCTGGCCAGCCTCGGGCCGACAGCTCCATCCATGGCCGCTGATCCCCCTCCTCCAGGTGTGCTCCTCAGCCCTGAGCTGGACCCTAAGACCCCTGTGCTCTCCCCCAGGCCTGGCTCCATGCAGCGTCGCTCCCCACATCTGCCCTGTTGACTGGGTCCTCTCTGCAGCCTAGAAACCTGCCCTGGTTTCTCCTGCCCAGGAAATGGACAGGGAAATGCCTGCCTCCTTCTACCCGCCTCCCCATCAAGCTGCCTCTGCCCCGCCAGTGGGGCCAGGGCACCACCCACACACCCGATTCCTGCTCTCTGTCCATGCCCTGCAATCTGCACTCGCCGACCCCCTCACTGAAATGATTCTGTCTCCAACCGTCTGAAAGGTGACCTGTAGTGGGTTGAACTGTGTATACTCAGCCCTGTCCGACTCTTACAACCACGTGGACTGCCACCCGGCAGGCTTCTCTGTCCATGGGCTTTCCCAGGCAAGAATGCTGGAGTGGGCTGCCATTTCCTCCTCCAGGGGACCGTCCCAATCCAGGCACGGAACTGGCATCTCCTGTGACTCCTGCACTGGCAGGCGGGTTCTCTTACCTCTGAGTCACATGGGAAGCCCTGGGTTGAGCAGTGATCCCTGAAAATCTCGGTCCATCCGAAGGGTGTGAATGTGGCTGAATTTGGAAATAAGGTCTTTGCAGATGTCATGAAGTTAAGAGGAGGACATTATAGAAGGTTCTAATCCAGTGTAACTGTTGGTTCTTATAAGAGACGGAGAAACACAGGGAGAAAGTCATGTGCCGATGGTGGCAGAGAGTGGACAGATATGTCTACAAGCCGGGGAACAACACCGAGGACTGAAGTCACCGCCAGAAGCTGGAAGAAGCAAGGAGGGGTTCTTCCCTGGGCCTTCAGAAGAAGCGTGGCCCTGCTGACACCCTGATCTTGGACTTCTAGCCTCTGAGCGGTGAGAGGACAGTTTCTGCTGTCTTCAGCCACCTAGTTTGTGGTGCTTTGTTACAGCAGCTCTGGGAAGGTAATAGATGACCTCTTTCCAGCCCTTATCCTGTTCATCTTTTTTGAAAACTGGCCCTTTTCACAACTTTATCTTTCCTGAAATTCTCTCCATCATTGACTTTGCAAGACAGCTCTCTGGTTCTCCTGCCAACTCTCCGGTCACCCCTGGACGTTTTCAGTGTCGGCTTTCCCCCACGCTCTGTCCCGACCCCACTTTCCTTCTCATTTTCTTCTTTCCAGGCATGCGCATTTGGCTTCTGTGCACGATGACCGGTCTTTATAGCTTTCCTCTTTCCTGAGTTCCAAACCCATTTTTCCAAACATTGCCAGGCATTTCTACCACGTACACCTCATATACTACCCATCTGGAACTACACTCACTATTTGCAGATAGTAAATTTATTTCTGAATCAAAATAAGATGAAAATTCAGGGTTGATTTCCTTTGACTGGAAAATTCAGGGTTGACTGATTTGATCTTCTTGTTGTCCAAGAGACTCTCAAGAGTCCTCCTGCACCACAGTTTGAAAGCATCAATTCTTTGGTACTCAGACTTCTTTATTGGAGATAGAAATGGCAACCCATCCCTGTATCCTTGCCTGGAAAATCTCATGGACAGAGGAGCCTGATGGGCTGCTGTCCATGGAGTTGCAAAGAGTCGGGCGTGACTGAGCAACTAACACGGACACTTCTTCATGGCCCAACTCTCACATCCATACGTGACCACTGGAAAAACCATAGTTCTGACTACATGGACCTTAGTCGGCCAAGTGATGTCTCTGCTATTTAATGTGCTATCTAGGTTTGCCATAGCCTTTCTTCCAAGGAGCAAGCGTCTTTTCATTTCATAGCTGCAGTCACCATCCACAGTGATTTTGGAGCCCAAGAAAATAAAATCTGCCACTGTTTCCACCATTTCCCCATCTACTTGCCATGAAGTGATGGGATCAGAGGCCATGATTTTAGTTTCCAAATATTGAATTTTAAGCCAGCTTTTTCACTCTCCTCTTTCACCTTCAAGAGGCTCTTTAGTTCATCTTCACTTTCTGCCATTAGGGTGGTGTTGTCTGCATATCTGAGATTGATATTTCTCCCAACAATCTTGATTCCAGCTTGAGCTTCATCCAGCTGGAATTCTGCATGATGTACTCTGCATATAAGCTGGCGTGGTGCAGTCCATGGGGTCGCAAAGAGTCGGACATGACTGAATGACTGAACAACAACATTTCTGCATATAATTTAAACAAGCAGGGAAGACTGGCCTGGCACCTAACTCAAAGCAAGAAGCTAAGAATTCAGGGTTTGGGGCTAAGTCTGGAAGCCCCTTGAGGCCCAGCCCCCCTGGGATGGTGGTTGGGGCACAGTGGCTGCAAGTGTGTGTGAACTAAAATGTATGACATCCAGGAGCAAGGCGGCCAGGGGGCCCATGGGTGGACACAGGAGTGGCCTTAACTGCTATGTGAGTGCAGGCCCCAAAGCCACGAAGCCAGCCAGCTTCTGAACAGAGGGTGACCCCAGGTTCTTAGGGATTTTCGTGGACAGAAGGGAATGAAAGGCCTCAAAAGTGAGAAGGTGGAACTCTTGTTTTATAGACAGAGGGCACCTTCAGCAACCACCTGAAAAGTGAAAGAAACATGACTGTGTTTTTTGAGTTGGTAAAGTGTGTCACTGGCTACAAATATGTAAATATATGTCATATGAAATTCTACATCTAATACATGCCTCGCTTTGGCGTCTCATGTCTACCTTTATGGAGGTTTAGTCTAAGCCTCAATTTTAAAACTCAATCATAAGATTAACAATTTTTGGAAAAATCTGAAGCTATTATTTTAGCACCACGTGTGTTTTTATGAGTTAAGCAAAATCTTCCCCTTTTTCCAGTTTTGAGAGTGTTAGTTGCTCAGTCACGTCCCACTCTTTGCAACCCCATGGACTGTAGCCTGCCAGGCTCCTCTGTCCTTGGACTTCTCCAGGCAAGAATACTGGGGTGGGTAGCCATTTCCTTTCCAGGGGATCTACCCGACCCAGGGATCAAACTCTAGTTTCCTGCATCGCAGGCAGATTCTTTACCATCTGAGCCACCAGGGAAGTTTTACTCAGATAAACTTGACAAGTAAAAATGGTATATATTTAAGTTGCACAACATGATGTCTAGACATACATTATGAAATCATCACCAAAATCAAGCTAATTCACATATCCACCCTTCACATAGTTAAGTCTGTGTGTGTGTGTGGTGCGTGAACACATAAGATCTATGATCATAGCAAATCCCAGGTATGCAATATAACATTACTAACTATAGACACTGGTACACTAGACCTCCAGAACTTCTTCATCCTATGTAACTACTTTGTACCCTTGGACAATATCACTCCATTTTCCCCTCCCCCTGCCCCTGGCAGCCACCATCCTGTTTACTATCTAAAGATTCCGCATGTAAGTGATCTTTGCAGTAATCGTCTTTCTGGGTCTATTTCACTGAGCGTAATGTAGTTCAGGTCCATCCATGTTGTCGCAAATGGCAGAGTGTCTTTTTTTATGACTGGATAACATTTGCTTGTCTACACACACACACACACTCACACACTACTCACACTCACACTCGCTCACACTCACACTCACACTTTTCTTTACGCAGTCACTCTTCACCATTCACTTGGTTCACGTCCATATCAGGGCTGTGGTGAATAATGCCCCAGTGAATGCGGGAGTACAGAGATCTCTTCAAGCTACTGATCTCATTCCCATCAGCCGTATACCCAGAGGTGGGATTGCTGGGTCACGTTAATTTTTTGAGGCAACTTTATACTGGTTTCCATAATGGCTGTGACGTTTTATGTCCTTACATTCAAACGGTACACAAGACTTGCCTTTTCTCCACATCCTCACCAAGACTTCTCTTTTGTCTTTTTGATGACAGCCATCCTAACGGGTGTGAAGTGACATCTCACTGTGGGTTTGATTTACATTTCCTTGGTGATTAGTGATGTTGAGCATCTTTTCATACACCTGGCCATTTGTATCTCTTCTTTTGAGAAATGTCTGTTTGGGTCCTTTAGCCATTTTTTAATTGGGTAGGTTTTTTGCTAATGAGTTGAGTTCCTGATATTAATATATTCTGGATATTAGGAACTCAAACGTCTCAGATGTACGGTTCTTTCTCTCACCCCACAGGTTGTCTCCTCACTCTGCTGATTTTTTGCTCTGCTCTGCAGAGCTTTATAGTTTTACACAACCCCTCTTGTCTATTTTTACTTTAGGATCATCCAGAAATAAATCCACACATTTACAAGTCAACCAATCTTTGGTAACAATGACAAGAAAACACAAAGAAAAGGAGAGGTTCTTCAATAAAGGATCCTTTGTTGAATGCTTCCAGTGTGACCAGCTACATGCAGAAGAATGAAACTGGGCCCTTATCTCACATGATATACATGAATCCACTCAAAATGGATTAAAGACGTAAATGGAAGACTGGAAACTATAAAACTGCTAGAAGAAAACATAGGAAAGATTCTTGACAATCATGGACAATAATTCTGAGGGACATATCTATTTCAATGTATTTTCTATTTAGGTTTTGATATATACTTTATGTATTTGAAAATACTCAGCCTAAGCAAAAATTGGTTGGCATGCATTGAGTGAGTCCTAGATGTCACTCTTAGCAATGATCTTGCCAGTGCCACAAAAGACCCATGGTCTGAGAAATACACAGGCATTTAGAGACCAGTGGGGCCCAAGAGTGGACCACAGATCCATTCCTGAAACTCCAACATGTATGATCACAGAAAGTAGCATCACCAATCCGATTTATTGTTGGTGGTGGTTCAGACACTAAGTCATGTCTGACTCTGCAACCCCATGGACCGTACCCTGCCACGTTCCTCTGTCCATGGGCTTCGCCAGGCAAGAATACTGAAGCAGGTTGCCGTTTCCTTCTCCAGTCCACTTTATTAGGGGTCAGCAAACCAACACGGTAGTGGGGATTTGTGGTCCTAGTTTTTCATTAAGAAACAGGTACCACAGTTTATTGTCAGAGGATATATTTATTTAGAAGGGCCTGTGTACAAGATGTTTACACTGGTATAAAATGTTATTTGAGAACACATGGGTATATTTTGAATGCAACACAAATACTAACACTTAAGCTTTTCAGTGAAAGTATCAAATTAAAAGAAAAAAAAACTGTCCTAAGTATCAAACAAGTTAAATTTGTCTTTATTCTGCTTAGAAATATTACCATTACCTCCTGAAGGTTGAAGCTGAGGTCACACCAAACGTTGCTTTAAGAGCCTTTGTTAACATTGTATGTTTGGTTTTTCAGTAGATTTTATTTTCTAAAGATTTTTCAACACAGTTCAGTTCATTCAGTCATTCAGTCATGTTTGACTCTTTGCAACCCCATGAATTGCAGCACAGGAGGCCTCCCTATCCATCACCAACTCCTGGAGTTCACTCAGACTCACGTCTATCGAGTCAGTGATGCCATCCAGCCATCTCATCCTCTGTCGTCCCCTTCTCCTCCTGCCCCCAATCCCTCCCAGCATCAGAGTCTTTTCCAATGAGTTAACACTTCTCATGAGGTGGCCAAAGTACTGGAGTTTCAGCTTCAGCATCATTCTTTCCAAAGAAATCCCAGGGTTGATCTCCTTCAGAATGGACTGGTTGGATCTCCTTGCAGTAAGGGACTCCCAAGAGTCTTCTCCAACACCACAGTTCAAAAGCATCAATTCTTCAGCACTCAGCCTTCTTCACAGTCCAACTCTCACCTCCATACGTGACCACAGGAAAAACCATAGCCTTGACTAGACGTATCTTAGTCGGCAAAGTAATGTCTCTGCTTTTGAATATGCTATCTAGGTTGGTCATAACTTTTCTTCCAAGGAGTAAGCGTCTTTTAATTTCATGGCTGCAATCACCATCTGCAGTGATCGGAGGAAAAAGGAAAAGAAAATATAATCTGTGATTTGAAAACTAAAGTGGGACCATGAAAGGAAAACTAGATACTTAGTGGTAAGATGCAAAATTATCTCCGGTTTTCTATTTGGCATGAGTCACTCTGTAAACCTCCGAACACGGCAGCCTGGCGTGCACGGGAGGTGGGATGGCTCTGATTCCAGGCCAGTCTGGAGCCTGGGCTCACCACAAGTAGACCCTCTACTGGAGAACTGCTGAGAGAAGATCAGATGAGCTCTTCTCAGCGAGGCCCGCCTGGACCTGGCACCTACCCTCCGTGACGCTCCCTGCACATGCCCTGCAGAACCACTACCAGCTCACTGGGCACCTTTGTGAAAACTAGGAGAAGACATCCTTTCCTTCAAGTGGATGCAGCCCAGGGCACAGGTGGAGAGAGGGCAGTGGTCAGCCCACCAGCTAACATAACCCCCATCTGCACCCACTAAGAGGAGCCATGATCCCACTGCCCACGCGGGATCCCATCCACCACAGAAGCCCTTCCCATCTCCCTCCTCCACCACCAAATTCTCAGCCCACTTAGTTCAGCTAACAATGCAACACCGCAATTATTTGTTGGTGAGTCTGTTTCCCTGGATAAACTCTGAGCATTTTATAATACATTTAATAGGTAGAATAAATTATTTGATTGACATTTTATGGAATTGAATACAGCTTTTCATTTTAAAGGACAGATTACACCAGGTTCAACTGTTATTTTATTTCCAGGGAAACCCTTCAGGCTTTCTGAGCAATTTAATGTTTTCCCAGCAGACTTACCCAAATATGAAAATAGCCGCTGTCTAGAAGAGAGCGCTCACCCCAGCGATCAGGTGTGTGACTCTCATGAAGATGGGGCTCTAGTTCTCATGACAAATGGTAATAGTTATTAAATGCCTGCTGCGTTTTGGAAGACAACCAAACACCTGCCCCACACAGTGAGGACAGGAGGTGCTGAGAGGCTAAGGCCTGCCCCGAGGCCCCCACCCCTCCAGGCAACACAGAGCAGTGAGTGACCCCTCAAACTCTTCCGTGACTCACTGAGGAAACACTCCTTTCTGCTCCCCTCAGGCAAGACTGTAGACATCCTTCCGGAACCCTCTCTGGATGCATTTAAGGCCTTCCTGTTTGAAATTCCGCTGTCTGGATGGATACCAGATTAACCCCATTTACGAGCTGAGGACCTCTCGATTATTCCAGTTTGCTCCCTCCTGAGCTTCCATCACACTCAGAAGAGCTGCCCTTCCTGTGGCCTTTCATCTGGAGCGGTCTCAGTGCCTCGGGAGTTGGTGTGAACTTTCTTTCATAACAAGCCTGTCTGGGGGCAGCGAGTCCCACCCTGTAACAATGGGATAAAAAAGGTGCATGATCTGTTTCCTCTTGGCTCCTGCTGCCAAGAACGCATTTCCCAGGCCCTGCGCTAGGTTGCCATCCAGAAACCACAGCAGACTGTGAAGGCTGGATGTGAGAAGTCCACAAGCAACCTGTTGCCACAGGAAGAAAACCAGGCCTTTGGTTCATTCATCAGGGCTGCTCCGCCCTCCCTGGGTCAGGGGGGCCGGGGGCGGGGCTGTGCACTTGGATGGGTCTCTTAAGCTCCTGAGGTCTTGGCTTCCCCCCCCATGGCCTGGGGCACGTTCTGCCACAAAGCGAGAAGCAGTGGGGTTCCTCCAGCTTTCTTTAGTTCCCCACTCTGTGCCGCCAGTTCTGAAAAGGAAAATAAGGAACTTTCTTTCTCAAACAGTTGCCCTTAAGAACACAAGTTTCAGTGCTAGTCTCGCAAATCATCCGACCCTCTCCTTTTGCCATTATGGCCGATTCATACTGTTGTATGACCAAAGCCATCACAATATTGTAATTTCCTTCAACTAAATAAACAAAAATTTTTTAAAAAAGAACACAAGCTTGATCTATCTCTGAAATACTAGCAGCCCTCAAAACAAATGGAAACACTTTTGTACACAATGATTTGAATAGAAAATTTTAAGAGTGAGTCCAAGTGTACAGAGAGCCTATTTATCAATTCCTTCCTCTGAGATCTCCTCTGCTTTTCAAACTTTTGAGAAAGTCATTTTGGAAGATCATTTTGGGCTTCCTCAGTGGCTCAGCGGGTAAAGATCTGCCTGCAATGCTGGAGACACAGGTTCGATCTCTAGGTCAGGAAAACTCCCTGGAGAAGGAAATGGCCACCCACTCCAGAATTCTTGCCTGAAAAATCCCATGGACAGAAGAACCCGGCACGCTACAGTGCATGGGGTCGCAAAGAGTCAGACACTGCTGAGGACTGAGCATACACATCTCTCTAAAGACTTTTAAGGCACACGTTAGCCTTAGGAAAGGTGGAAATTAATTAGGCCTTAGAAATCACTTGTGACCTGAAAAATCCTACCTTTGGCTGTTCAGTAGGGTACTACATGAACGTATCTTTGCGCAGCGTAAACAGAATAGGTGAGATTTGATTTCTTGTACTTTGTGAGAGAAGCCCTGAATTCAATTTAAAATCAAAGTTCCCCAACACCGTCTTCTCCATCAAACTCCAATTAGTTTGCTTGGAAGTCCTCCCACGGGAGCACTTCCTGCAAAGACGGTGGTTTCCAGAAGGACCACGCAGGGCAGCCCCACGGTGAACATGCATGTTGTGGTAAACAGCAGGCATCGTGCCAGGTCCAGACCTGACCTCCTCTGCTCCGAGGTGGAGGCTTAACACTCACATTCATAGCAAAGGCCCTGACAAAGCAGCCAAGTGGGCAGACGCCTCCTCCCACCGCCCTGAGCCCGGGACACAGCCCCGCTCTGGAGCGTGGTCAAAGTAGAGTGCTCTCAGCACTCCTCCTCCCCGCCCGTCCGCCTTCTGAACACCGTCATGACGCCACCTGCTAGTTCCCAGAACAGAACAACCAAGCTTGGTGCACATAAATAGGCTCTGAGTTTTACCCAAGTCACTTCCCAGAGGTCGCTTTTGCTTGTGTCTTTATTTGACAGAAGGCAAAAAGGACAGAACCGAGAGAGGGCATTAGAACACTGCCCTGATGATATCTCACTTAACTGGGGGCCTGGGTGATGTGAAGGAAACTTCCTCTGAGCCAGTTATTCCTGTAAACACACAATAATCCCTGGTAACTGTGGATGTATATGCGTGCAAGTGTGAATTACTAATAAATGATTGTGCCCAGTTAACACACAGATACACACTCACCCATGCTCTCTGAAACTTGTAGATATGTAGCATGTTTTAATTCAGGAGGAAACAATTCAACCATTGCACTTAAAGGGGAGAACGCTCTAATCGTTCGTGTGACCATCACCAGCTTGTTACTGTAATCGAGCCCTGTTGTCTCCCCTGTTTAAAAGCACTTATCAACACTCCAGGAAGGAAAGCAACTGTTCTGACCACCGAAGTGTGGGGGTAATCCCTTTCAACTCGGCCCAAGAAAATGTTAATCCTTCGTATCCACTAATGGGTACTACTGGGCTGGTATCTCTCTCTACCGATGAGAGATATGAGGCTGGCCACTACCCTGCCACTGCTCCCCGCCCGCTGCCAGGAGGGGATGGGATTACCTACGATGCAAAGGAGCGTGTTCCAAGTGCTGGACGCCGTGGGCTGCAGCCCCGAAGAGGGAGTATGTGTTCCACCCTGCGCGGCCTCAGGGCCAGACCTGAGACGGGCAGGGGGAGGAGTCTCACCGCAGCCCCGAGGGAGGGCAGAGAGGACCTAAGGGAGCAGGGGCTTCAGAGCGGGGAGCCTGAGGCCGCTGCAGGAGCACCAGGGAGGAGTCCTGGCGTGTCTCGGTCAGGGTCCAGCCAGGCAAGCACAACCAGCGCAAGACCCACACGAGCAGAGGCTGAGAGCAAGGAAGGGAGGCCACGGCAGGACAGGCTTCCTCGGCACAGACGGGCAGAACCTCCGCGCTCTCTCTGGGGAAGCCTCAGCCCTGTTTAGGGGAGGAGGAAATGGCAGCCCACTCCAGTGTTCTGGCCTGGAGAATCCCGGGGACAGAGGAGCCTGGAGGATCCCGGGGACGGGGGAGCCTGGAGGGTCCCGGGGACAGGGGAGCCTGGAGGGTCCCGGGGACGGAGGAGCCTGGAGGGCTGCTGTCCATGGGGTCACACAGAGTCAGACACGACTGAAGCGTCTTGGCATGCATGCATGCATTGGAGAAGGAAATGGCAGCCCACTCCAGTGTTCTGGCCTGGAGAATCCCGGGGACAGAGGAGCCTGGAGGATCCCGGGGACAGAGGAGCCTGGAGGGCTGCTGTCCATAGGGTCACAGAGAGTCGGACACGACTGCAGCGACTTAGCAGCAGCAGCAACAGCCCTGTTTGTAAACCAGCTGATGAAGTCAGGCTCGCAGATGACTCAAGATCATCTCCCCACTTCAGGCCAACTGAGTAAAGGCCTTCGTGGTGGTCGTTCAGCCGCAGAGTCACGTCCCACTCTGTGCAGTCCCAGGACTGTAGCTGGCAGGGCTGCCCTGTCCTTCACTGTTTCCCGGATTTCGCTCCGATTCGCGCCCACTGGGCTGGTGACAGGACTGAACCATCTCATGCTCCGCCGCCCCTTCAGGAAGGCCACACCCAGACGAGGGCTTGAGTGGCCACAGCCTCGCCAAGCTACCATGGCTCCAGGTGCGGCTACCACTGGTTGTGTTGCCCAGAGACCGAGGCAGAGCCCGCCTAGGACTGAACCCTAGGCCTCCATCCCTCACGGCTCCTGCTGTGTCCTCAGGCAGCGCACCTCACGGCTCAGTGCCTCAGTTTCCCCACTATAACATGATGATGGCGTGCTTTATAGATGTGTTATAAGGGTTAAATTAGTCAACACATGTCAAGTGCTTAGAACAATTTCGAAACTAACAAGCATTCACGAAGTGCAATCCATTGTTATGATGTTATTACTATTATTTAAGGCGTTATCTGTGTGAGAGTGCAGGAGGCTAACCTGCCGAAAGCTACTTTGTTAAGTTGGCTGCAGAACCAGGATTAGAATTTGAAGGTCCAAGGATCCAATCTGTTGTGCTTGGCAGTGCATCGGTTTAAAGAAATGTGAATAGAATCCATTCCTTGTTGAAATTACATTCTAGCTGAAAATCTGAGGCAGACAGACAGGGGCCAACAACACATCTGCGTGGAGGAGGAAGGGGACGGAAGATGGAACTTGGGAAGTCCGAGTGGAGAGAGATTGCTTCCCCTCGGGGCAGTCTGGAGAGAGGCCCTGGGACGGGGTATTTCTGTTCTGGGGCTTAAAGAATGGGCTGGACCAGAGAGGCAGAGAGGAAAACAAAAGGAGGAAATGATAGCAGGGGGCCAAGTAGGCAAAAAAGGCACAAAGGCCAGGACTGAATGACGGCACTTGGCCAACAAGAAAGGCCCCGAAACTCACGCCTTTGACTCTAAGTGCCAGCTGGCGCTGGTGGTAGAGAGCCCACTTGCCAACACAGGAGACATAAGGGACGTGTGTTTGATTCCAGGGTTGGGACGGTCCCCTGGAGAAGGACATACTGGAGTCGCAACCCACTCTGATATTCTTGCCTAGAGAATCCCAAGGATAGAAGAACGTGGCGGCCTATAGTCCAGGGGGTCACAAAGAGTCGGACACAGCTGAAGCGATTGGGCACATTTGCACACTAGATAGCCATTGCTTCACTTAGGAAAGAATTGTCGCCGTCTCCAGCATAGAAACCCCAAAGCATAATCTCACGAGCTTGATACCACATCCAGAGATTAAAACACCTCCGCTCATGATTTTTCCTTTCAGGGAGTTAGGTTTCTCCTGGAATTTCTCCAGCTCCAGGCTTTCACTGAAGCAACAGATACAGCAGCCCATGCCCTATATTAAAAAAAAAAAAAAAAGCTTCACCAGTCTGGCACAGCTGAAGGGATCTTATTTTACAAAATCTATAATCAGAAAACATGGGTTTTGTCTTTTGTACTGGAGCTGTGATGGCATTAAAGGATTCAAGATTGCAAAACCTTCATGAATAATTTAGGGCCCTCAATCCTAGCAAGCTTTCCATGTGCCAATATCAGGCGCTGACATTTGAAGAAGGCTTAATGGTGCTGAGCACACCTTGACTCGGGATCATTTCACCCACACACAGGTGACCATGCTCCTCCAGGCTCTCTGTGTCACCTTACGCCTAAAATTAGAGTTGACTCATTTTTCAGTGCAATGGCATCCGTCCAGTGTATTGTAACAAACACTTATTTGACATTTACTTAGCACACCCCAGATAATAACTCATCAAGGAAATAGCAACCCACTCCAGCACTCTTGCCGGGAAAATCCCATCGACTGAGGAGCCTGGTGGGCTACAGTCGATGAGGTCGCAAAGAATCAGACTCGATTTAGCAACTAAACAGCAACAGTCCTCATAAGAAACCTCGGGCAGGAACCATAGTGATGCTCTTGCTGCAAAGGAGGCAACAAAAGCCCTGGGAAGCAGAGTCACTTCTCCAACTCACGCTTCCAGGAAAGGAAGAACCGGGATTCAGATGCTGGCCGTCTGGCCCCCGAGTCTATACCCTTACCCATCACAGCCCTGTCACATTGGTCATGAGAAGAGTAACAGAGGCATCCAGGGGTCCCCAAGCTTTTCCGCTACATGATCAGGAAGGGTCAAGACACTGGGTGAATCTCTGCCCACTTTGGCAAGTCTGTTCTCAGCCTGAATCCCAGCAGCAGTTATTCTTCCCATCAACCTGTGAATCAGAGAGTGCTCACCATCACCCCAGCAAGGCAACAACAAGTCGGAGAACAGAGCAAGCAGACGTTCACCATGTGCTGGATCAGCTCCGCGGCCCAGGGCAGAGAGAAGGGCCTTCCCAAGGCCACGAGGAAGCAGTGGGATAATTGTGGCTTCCCGGGTGGCGCCGACAGTAAAGAATCCGCCTGCTAATGCAGGAGACACAGGTTTGATCCCTGGATCTAGAAGATCCTGGGAGAAGGCAATGGCAACCTACTCCAGCATTCGTGCATGGGAAAGCCCATGGACAGAGAGGAGCCCGGCGGGCTTCAGACCACGGGGTCACCCACGAGGTCACAAACAAGTCAGACATGACTTAGGGACTAAACAACAAGCACAACAATTTACATCCCGTCTGTAGAGGAACAGCCCCACGAGTGCCAAGGGATGCTTCGTCCTCGGAATGAAGGCTGACTATCTCCCAACGCATACCGAAGACTCGATGCTTTTGAACTGTGGTGTTGGAGAAGACTTTTGAGAGTCCCTTGGACTGCAAGGAGATCCAACCAGTCCATTCTGAAGGAGATCAGCCCTGGGATTTCTTTGGAAGGAATGATGCTAAAGCTGAAACTCCAGTACTTTGGCCACCTCATGCGAAGAGTTGACTCATTGGAAAAGACTCTGATGCTGGGAGGGATTGGGGGCAGGAAGAGAAGGGGACGACTGAGGATGAGATGGCTGGATGGCATCACCGACTCAATGGACATGAGTCTGAGTGAATTCCAGGAGATGGTGATGGACAGGGAGGCCTGGTGTGCTTCGATTCATGAGGTCGCAAAGAGTCGGACACGACTGAGCGACTGAACTGAACTGAACCCTGGTTTTTCCCTAAAAGGTCATGAAGATTCTTGGATAAAAAGTAGCCAAATGCAGACCGGCATGGAACACAGAGAAAAGGGCCACCTTCACCTGGACCAGACAAGGAAAAGAAGAGGAACTCAGACCAGTGGACACGTCCTGCTGTCCAGTCTAGCTATGAGCTTTCACCAGTTCCTTGGAATAAAGGATTCTAGAGTTTACATCAGACTTGCATTATGTATGATTTATTATAGGAAGTCTTGTTATCATTAAGTTGTTAGGAAGAAAATCTGGCACAGTGAATTCACATAAAACAGAAATCAGTATTTCATAGTGATGAAAGCCAGTAGACTGGGGTTTATCTGGAATTGAAAACCATAAAAATGAATTTGGTTTATTTTAACATCATTTTAGGTTATTATCAAGCAGACAACACCCCAAGTATCGACAGGGGGCGAGGTCACAACCTATCTTACATTCTATTAATATATTCAATTCCTTGGTGCAATGACAAAGGCGCCGTTGTACAGAAAGTCAGAGCACTGCTTCCGAGTGTCCCCCCTAATATTTTAAAACGTGTACACATCACTGCCCTTGTCAACTGTCCACTCTTCACTCATTGGCTGAAATACCTCTATCAGAGGCTCACTTTTCAACGGCTATCAAAAGACTGCAACATCCACCAACATCACTGTCATTGACGTTATATAATCCTGTCTCTATTGCAAGACCCCCAATTTCATTTTGCAAATGTTTTGTATGCAGAACAATGTCCCATGTAATAAAGACCATGATAAAATAAGGAAGGTAGTTTCCATGAGGACTGGCTTCTGGCCTCCAAAACTTCTTTTACAAAAGGCTCACCTGATTGGGTCAGGCCCACACAAAATAATCTCCCTTCTGATCAACTTAAAGTAGACTGATTAGGGATCTAAACTACAGCTGCAAAATCCCTTCACCTTTGCCAACTTTTGTGGTTAAAAACAAGCTAGATTTCCTCAAGAGCAGGGAATTATACAAGGGGGTGGGTCACTGGGCTTTGAATTCTGCCCCCCACCCCCACCCCCCTTCATGTGGCAGAATAGCAAGGAATCCGTCATACATTTCCCACCCTGGGCCTATGGCTAACGTTGCATTGCAATGTGGAAATGAGCAGTCTGTCTCTCTGAAGAATATTGCTTATTGTTTCATCTTCTGCCCTTTTCAGTTATTCATTCAGAAAACATTTTCCTCCTGCCCACAGCATCCTGCTGCTGCACTGAGGGCTGGTATGCAAAAATGAATAGTCCTTGTTCATGAGGACATCACAACCATGACCCCTTGTCCTGTCAGCTTCAAAAGAGCAGAGTCAAGTGGCTCTTTTGTTAGTCAGCCTCTTAGTCAACCACCTTGCTACATTACTTGATGTTTTCCTGCTAAAACCTGCCTCTAGCAGGACTACAGAGGTGACTATTAAGCCTCGTTTTATAATGAGGAACCTGAGGCCAATGCCCAAACCAGATGTTTCAGGAAACCACTCTGACCTGCTCTGTGTTTAGTGAGAATAATGATCTGTTTTGAACCAGCTACCCAAGCACAGACACACAGATTTCTGTTCTAAAAATCATCCAGGATAAGGGGAAACCTGCTTCAACAGCGAACCGTTTGTGAGCACGTCAGGGCAAACACGAGCTTTCCTACCAGGCTGCAAGCAGAGCTGCAGGGCAAGGCTGGTAAGCCTGCACCCTGGGTTAGTCCCCCTACCCCTGGGCATCCCTGGAGCATGCGAAGCATTTCTCAGGTTAGTCGTCTGGGATTCGGCAGCTCAGGCCGATGACCATTTGCCTAGGAATTCTCAATCAGCTTAAGCGAACCCAAATCTTAAGCCAGCACACCTATTATCCGGCAGGGCAGCATGAGAGAGGCCCCTGCGATCAAAACCAGATCAGCGGCCCTGGAGCCGGCTCTCCCATGAGACAGCAGCATCCTGCTTACTCGCTCAGTCGTGTCCGACGCTTGCCACCCCTTGGGCTGTAGCCCACCAGGCGCCTCTGTCCGTGGGATTATCCAGGCAAGAATCCTGGAGTGGGTTGCCATGCCCTTCTGCAGTGGATCTTCCTGACCCAGGGATCGAACCTGGGTCTCCTGCACTGCAGGCAGACTCTTTACCGTCTGAGCCACCAACAGGGAGAGGTTATAAGGGGAAGACACGTTCAAGGTATTTTCCAAAAACAACTAATTGCTTTGTTGCTGCTCAACTTTGCATGCATTATGAGTAAATAAAATAAATTGCTTGATAATAATTATTGCCCTAAAAGAAAGAGGCATGTCTATATTTTGTCTAAGTACTCTGTTGCCCCAGGGAGGTGGTGAGGGAGCAGAGCTGTCAGCAGCTGCCAGACGGATGAATGGTTCGACGCTGCCATCACCTTCTATACCCAGCCTTGTGACTACAATAAATAGTAGGTAAGTAATACATTATATGTCATACACAAAGTTTTATATAAAAAGCATACACAATTATATATAAAGAAATAATATAAATACGTAATTATATATATTATGTAATTTATAATGTATAGTGGTAGATCCAAAGCTGCTTTAATAACAAATAAACTGGGAGAAGAAGAGAGCTGGAAGATAAATTCCTCTAGCCTATTTAAGTACCAAAATGCCTTGGTCTGTGGGTCATAACGCTCCCTTCTCTTGCCCTGGCTGACCACTGTGGCCTCTGGCCTGGCATCTTCTAAGAGCAGAATCTGATTGAGCACAGTAACTGATCAACTGAAGCAGCCATAGGGAAACAGCTTAAGAAAGAAAGTGGGCTTCCCTGGTGGCTCAGTGGGAAAGACCCCACCTACCGATGCAGGAGACACGGGTTCGATCCCTGGGCTGGGAAGATCCCACATGCCGCGGAGCCTGTGCCCTAGGGCTCAGGGGCCGCAACCGCTGAAGCCCATGCTCTGGAGTCCATGCTCCTCAACTCGAGGAGCCACAGCGATGAGAAGCCCAGACGCCCCGACACGAGTGGCCCCCGCTCATGGCAACTAGAGAAAAGCCCACACAGCAACAAAGACCCAGCATGGCCAAAAATAAACACATTAATGAAATTACAAAAGAGAAAAGAAACTGCTTTGCAAACACCCACGTCTGGATAATCACAGTTTAAAAAAAAAAAGAAAAAGAGAGATGGGGGAGGGAGTAGAGGAAAGAAGGAAGGGAAAGGAAGAGAGAAAGAAACAAAGAAAAAGGGAGGAAGGGAGGGAGGGAGGCAGGGAGGGAGGGAGAGAAAGAAAGAACGCTGTTTAAGTACTCGGAATTACGCTGCCAGGCTGTGGCGCTAAGCTCATTCAAAGACGTCTCCTATTATTACTCTTCTCATTTCCTGCAACTGAAGTCCACTTCCATTTTGGATGACATCAACAGAATGAGCCCTCCCCCCACGGAGCACAGAATGTTCTGTTGGTTCAGCATCCACTCCAGTCCCCTTCAACCATACAGTCGGTGCATCGGGATCTCTCATGGGGCCCACAGCAACAGGCCTGCTCTTCCTGATGGGGGAATGCAGACGTTGCAGAGCAGATGCCTCTGTAGATGCCCAGCCCTCTCCCCTAACTCCTGGTCCCCACTTCCCCTCCTTCCCTTTGTAGCAGCCAGTCACATTCATGCACCAACACACACACACACTCATGCGTGTGCCCAGGCACACGTGCACGCATGCCGCCTGCCTCCCCCATTTCCAGGAGAACTTAGTGACTGCTGTGGGGGCTTGCTGTGCATACACCTGTCAGGCCCAGTAGCTAGAGGCTTAGCTGGAGATCAGGAATGAAGATCACTATACTCAAGTGATAACAGGGGATTTTTGCAAGGCTACAGATACAATATTAATTATTTACCAAAAAAAAAAAAAATGACTTGCACCTGCATTCAAATGTAACTATATCAAATAAAATTTATAACATGCAGGTAATTTTCATTTCTTTATCACACATTTGTTTCTTAAAGCAATTACGTTCCAAGAGGCTCCCTCAGGCAATAAATCCTTATGTTTAACTCAACTCCCACTTTCCATCCTAACCAGGCTCCTCTGTAATAAAACCAAAACTCATCTGACATGTTTGTGGAGCACTTTATTCAAAAAGTCCCAAAGGCTTTACAGATTTCACTCTATCCGAGGGAAGGGAGTAAATTATTCACTTTATAGAGAGCTGTGAATAATGCTTCCTGGCTTCCTCGGTCAACCACCTCTAACAGTGATAAACTAAATCAGGCTCCTCCAGCCAGTCACGGGCCCACATCCATCTGGATGAAGCCAGAGAGGCCGGATCTGCCTTTCACGCCCTGCCTCCATCCATCTTTCCTGCCTTCAATCAAAAACCAGCTTCCCCTCTTCACTCTGATTTTTACTCCGCACATCAAAATGTGGAGAAAGAAAATGAGAATATTTCAAACATTTAAGAATCCGTGCACTAAACGGCCCCCAGTTGCTCTGAAATCTTAATGCCATTTCCAAGAATAAGGCTCCATTCCATCCTGAAAGCCTCCCCCTGCCATTCATCTCCCAGTGAACTTCAGTCTGCTCGCCTACATACTACCATTGGTCACCAAAACGGGAGCAAAATAGGAAGAAAGGAATAGCGATTGGTTAAAATAAGCTAACATCTAAAGACAGGCACTACTTGCATATGTAAACTGTAGTCGCCACCAGAACATCATGGATAAAACACTAAAGAGGACCAAGAAGGAAGTTTAAGAGGCCTCCCTCAAGGAATGAGTAAGGCAGCCCAGAATCAATTCTTACAGGACTCCGTGCTTGTTCTCCAAGAGGCAACAAGAACCATCCCATTTTTGCTCAAGGAAAATAAAGGGGGAGGATTTGGCTGTGTCCATTTCTGGAAGATTCAACAATAACCCCCGCCCCGCCTTGGAATCACTCAGCCAACAAACATTAATCAGGCACTGTTCTAGGCCTGATAAGGGTATAAACACACAGTGTCTGCCCAGAAGGTAATCCACTGGGCAAAGCTTTATGTTTTCTATCACTGACCTAGACTTATCTGAGTAGCATCTTTTTTGAATAAATTTGACTCCATCGACACGGTGCAGGCTCTCTAGTTGTGCCAGCAGGCTCAGCTGCCCCGACATGTGGGATCTTAGTTCCCTGCCCAGGGATTGAACCCACGCCCCCTGCATCGCAAGGCAGATTCTTAACCACAGGGCCGCCAGGGAAGCCCCTGGGCAACATCTGGAAAGAGATAACGACAGAATTTTTAATTGATCATTAGGAACACACACACACCCCCCAATGTTCTTTTCAATGTTAACGTTACTTACACCATGATAATAACTATATGCAGAACTGCAGATAAACAGCTTTATAGATGAAGAATCAATGCACTAAATGTTTCAGCTTCACTCTAGAATCTAATCAATCCAAGAGCAGCTTACTGCTGTGTATAGGCCAAATCAATAAAAAATACACCTTAAAAATACCTATAAAATAGAATGCTACAGAACAGATACTATGGGACTACAAGAAGCAATTACACCGTACGATTATAGAGCATAATACCAACAGCAAGTAGTTATCTTAACTGCCCATGAAAAATTATGGGATGTTTGAAGCTGACTTGCTTTCCCATTATATCTTTCTCAAACAAAATCCAATATCAAGGAGTATCTTTTATAGGCCTTTATACACATATTCTGGCACTGTCACCAAAATTGAAATGTTTAGTGCTGAATAAGACTAAGGCAACGATTCAAAAATTGCATTCAAAGCCTGAGCTCCTTTTGGTCCCCGAGAGGACACTGCTTGAGGCTGCAGAAGACCATTCCTCAGTCTCAGTGAAGTGGCCTGTGCTCCCTCATCTCACCCTAAACCCTAGCTGCATCCTTTCCCGGGACCCCATTGCTCTTCCTTGTCCCTGAGCACATGTGAGGAAGTATCTGGACACATTTGGTCTTCAGGTGATCCTATGCTTTCTTTGTCTCTCAAACTTCTGCTGCTGGAGATTCCCAATGGAGCCTGAACCCCAGCCCCAGACACATCCCCCAGCTCCCAAAATCAGCTTGTTTGGTCAACAGATTAAAACAGGAAAAGAGGGGAGAGAAGGGGAAGAGAAGACATGAAAAGAAAGGAAATGGGGAAAAAATTAGAGGCACCAAGAGAAATAAAATTTTAAAAAATGAAAAGAAATATGACCCAAGAGTTTGAAAATCATTTTAATCTGTTTCAGGAGCTCTGAACACCCATTTTTGAAGACACTACTTAACACTGATGAGACTCTACATGGCATGGGCTCAAGATCTGAGAGCTGGATCTTTAAAAGGGCGAGAACCAAGTCACCCTTTGAGGAATGATGGAATGATTTACAAGGCTAGGGATTCTATTGTATGAGGAATGAATGAAAAAATGATTACGTGTAGCCTGAAGAAAATAACTCATAGACGAAAAGGAATAGTGTCTTCACTATTTTAAAATAGTGCCTTCAAATATTTCAACAGGTGTCACATAGAAAAGGGTTAGATTCATATTCCAAGGACCCACAGTCAGAAGAGCGGGAGCTACTGGGAGAAACTATTTTCAGTGTAAAGAAGGATTTCCTAAAAAGTGCACCACCACCGCCCCCATACAGAAACTGGTCATCTCAGGCCTCAGAGAACTCCTGCCATTGAAGACAGCCAAGACCAGACGTCTCCCCGCAGGACAGAGAAGCCTGCCCCTTGGAGAAGGAGCTTGATGACACCCAGGGCTCCTCCACACTCTCTCTTGGGAGAGAACAGGACCATATGACAGGACCCGCTGCAGGCAATGCTTCATCAGAGAGGGGAAAATATCCTGGCTGCTCTAGAAAGAGAACATTCCAGAATGGAACAGAGCTAACTGCCCTGAAAACCAAGAAGAGAAGGAGTCACACAGGATAATCCAAGGAACTGTGCCCTTACTAAATAAAATGCATCACAAAATAACCATCCCCCTGGTGGTGTGGCGCGCAACCACTGAAGATAACTGCCGAAAACAGCTGAGAATATTCCAAGAAGGAAGTAGCCAAGCCAGAGTCACCATAGCAAAGAGGAATTTTTTTCTTTTTTAAAGAAATCTTTTATAAGCATTCTCTCTCTTTTGTTTGGGCTTTTTGTGTTCCATTTTTGCTCTATAAACTATCACAATATATTTGAAGCTAAAGGAGGTGTTTTACATTTTTCCATGACTAAATAACCATTTCACGTTAATAGAGAGGTAGCATCTCACTGGCTTTGCGTGGGCTTTGTTTTCACAGGCTGGCTAGAGCATTCGCACTGTTGCGCTGCCCCCAGAAGTGACTCCGGTGACTAGGAGTGAGGGACGTCTGCAGGTGGAAATGAGCAGTCTCTCCAGATTAAGGCCCCACGCTCCCCCTGATGGGAGCTCTACAAGGGTGGTGGCAGGTGCACAGACCTCCCCCCAGGGTCTTCAGCGGTCCAGTAGTCTGCGCTCACCTACTTCACTTTACTCCAGCCTCACCATGAAGTCGAGGTCCCCCTCAGGAGCCCAGCCAGCTCTGCTAAATGTTGATTTAGGAAGGACAGGACGCCTAGGTTATGCTTAGCCCACAGAGGTCAGCTGCGGCCTGGCCACTCAGGAAGCCAGGCTGGTGGGGTTAGAGCACCACCAGTCGCAGGGGCAAGGCGAAGGAGAATAGGCGAGTCACTGAAGAGGCAAACCTCACTTCCTCTTGTATACCATTGGTCAGAGCAAGTCATGTGACCACATCCTTTGCATGGCATTGGTCAGAGCAAGTCATGTGGCCACAGCTGACTTCAAAGGGAGCCAAGATCCTGTGCTTACTGCGGCCGTAAGTAAGGGGAAATAGTCTTTGTGATCAGCCCTAAGGGGCGCCACCAAGAAAGAGTGATTCTAACCTAACTGGCCTGAAGTTTATGTGAAGCTAAGTGCTTCACTAAGGGGAGATACAGATGGGCGGGAACGACCACCAGGAGTGTAGATCCTGACGCTGACTACATTGCAGACCAGGCTAGATCAGGGCTTTTCAACAGAACCACTTGAAGCCCCTTAAAGAACAGTATTCGGAGGACCACCACCAAGATCCCTGGGTGGAATCTTAGGTGGTTGCTTCTGGGGAGACCCACTGAACCCATGGCCTCCTAAGACCCTCTCCCACCTCACTTCCCCCAAATCATCCTTTCTAACTAAGACAGTCTGTTATCTAGATTTAGAAGGGAGTCTGTGGCCAAAATTTCCTTGTGCATTAACCCCCAGGACTGAGTCCGTAAGAGCATTATTACATCAATGCCTCCTGAGTTTTATAATCCACATTTAAACCTTATCTGAGTCAATGGGAGCTTTGAGAGGGTAGAGCTGTAAGAGGAAAGTTAGCATTCCCACTCAGCCTAGGCTTTTCAAGGCCTGCAACTTGTCGGGCGAGTAGCAGCTCATGTGTAAACGCCTTAAAGGTAATCATTCCAAATGAGACAACTTCCTCATCAGGGACTATCATTAATTGAGAAAAGAAAGAAGCATGTGAAGCATCTTCATGTTTTGTCTCCTGAAGGTGGCTGGAATTTCAATCTTCTCCAGCCAAATGTGGATCCATTAGATTGTTTTAGAAATGCATGCTTTGCTTTTACAGTTCTTGCCATGGCAAATTCTCCCCTTCGTTTCTAACTCATTTTACTGGAGGACCCCTGGAGAAAGTAGTATGGGGGAGCTCCATCCTTATTAGAGGCGGATCAAGCAGATCCTGCTCACTGGGTTTCAGCTTTTTTTTTTTTTTTTTTTCACGGCATCAGGGGCAGGATATTATTTGCAAGCAGCCAAGGTAATTACCATCCAGCAGGGTCCAATTGTTTTCAATTAAAAGCTTTACTGCAGTCTTTAGTTTTTAATACCATTGTGGCCATCTGCTTTCGCTGAAGATCTACCAGCCAAAAGCCCAGGCCACATCTTAATGCCATTAACTCCTAAGAACGACTTTTCTCCAAAATGAAAAAACCCAATAGTCCAGGGAAAAGATGCCAATAACCCTGTGGCTCTTCGGTGGCCTGGGGAACGCTAAGGAACAGGATTCTAGAAGGTCACTCTCAGAAAGACAAGTACTTCCTCTTCTTGCCTGAAGTGCTGGGTAATTGTCTTAATTCTCTGTTTCAATGGGGGATGCTCGACTTCAACTGCTCTGCTTTCTGATTCCCACCCAGCTTCAGTATTCTAAAGCTCTGGCATTCAGTCTCTGAACTATAATGGCATCAGATATATTGTTTTAGTAGAGACATTTTCCACTTTTCATATTCAGTATTACTCTAAGTAATACATTACTCACAGTAACAAGACGCTTGCTCCTTGGAAGAAAAGCTATGACCAACCTACACAGCATATTAAAAAGCTGAGACATTACTTTGCCGACAAAGATCCATACAGTCAAGCTATGGTCTTTCCAATAGTCATGTATGGATGTGAGAGTTGGACTATAAAGAAAGCTGAGCACCGACGAATTGATGCTTTTGAACTATGGTGTTAGAGAAGACTCTTGACAGTCCCTTGGACCGCAAGGAGATCCAACCAATCAATCCTAAAGGAAATCAGTCCTGAATATTCATTGGAAGGACTGATGTTGAAGCTGAAGCTCCAATACTTTTGGCCACATGATGCGAAGAGCTGACTTACTGTAAAAGACCCTGACGCTGGGAAAGATTGAAGGCAGGAGCAGAAGGGGACAACAGAGGATGAGATGGTTGGATGCCATCGTCAACTCAATGGACATGAGTTTTTGAATAAGCTCCGGGAGTTGGTGATGGACAGGGAGACCTGGTGTGCTGCCGTCCATGGGGTCAAAAAAGAGTCAGACATGACTGAGCGACTGAACTGAACTGAACTGATTACTCCACGTGGGCTTCCCAGGTGTCTCAGTGGTGAAGAACCCGCCTGCCAAAGCAAGAGGCTCAAGTTTGATCCCTGAGTGGGGAAGATCCCCGGAAAAGGAAATGACACCGCACTCCAGTATTCTTGCCTGGGAGATCCCACAGACAGAGGAGCCTGGCGAACTCTGTATAGCCCATGGGGTCACAAAAGAGGCCGACATGACTTAGCAGCCAAACAACAGCAACGATTGCTCTGAGTAGCTCACCGTGACCTGACCCCAAATCCAAGTGGAAGTCAGTTATAAAGAGCCACCCAGGTTACCCAGTAAAGGCTCACATTGTGATAGAAGGTATTTTAACTGTTTTTACAGCTTGGCGCCTGGACTCCATTTCTGAGGTCACAGAGTTATCAGAAATTAACTTGGGAGTTTTATGGACTTCTCGGGGGTGACAGCCCAAGGGCTAGACTTGGAGATTCCAAGACAAATTTGGCTCCCTGCTGGCGGTTTAAACGGCAGGCTGGGTCTGTCTCCTTGCCTTCTGACACAGGCTCTCGGGCAACTCCAGCTCTGGCCAATTAAGACAGACATGAAAGCCTCAGAGGGAGTTCCCTTCCCAAATAAAAAGGCAAAGCCTTGTAAAGAGAAGCCACCGAGCCCGTCTGCGTCCTTTCCCCCGGCCTTTTCTCTGTACGTATCTTGGAGCAGGCGTCTGAAGTGGCAGCTGCCATCTGATAACACTGGGTCGGTAAACATGAAAACAAAGACATAAATACTAACGGTGATTGAGCAAAAACCCAGAAAGAACCTAAGTCCTGAAGGGCTCAGAACCCGCCCTAGACTCCTGACACCCAGACTTCTCATACATGAAGCATAAAAATCACAGGCTGTTTCAGCCCATCAGGAGGATTTGCCATTATTTGGGGTAAAGATGCAATCCTAATAATAGAGTAATCAAACCAAGAATATAATCACAAAAGGATCTGAGAAAAGCTGAGTACCCTCCCTCCTGGGGCCCAGCCAAGGAAGTATTCCCATTGTGAAGCAAATTTAATCTCTTAATTTCTCAAAATCATAAGGGGAAAAAAAAAGTCTTGACAGAATTAGCCAAACTGAAAGAATTTCGAATGCAAAATCAGAAATGCACGGGTCATAACTGTTGCTATTCTCCAAATATTTCTGGCTTGCCTTCTCTCAGGAACGTGGTGTGATCGTGCTTCCTCGCCCCTTTGACGGGAGGCAAACCGTATGATTTTCTTCGGCCGTTGCAATGAGAATCCAAATAAAGGGTCATTCCCCAGCTGAAGATTTAAGAACCGGTGTGCATTTTGCCATGTTCTCTTCCTCTAATTAAGGTGATAGGGACGCATGGGTCAAAATGAAGCCTCTGGTCAACTTGGGTCCCCAAAAGTCTACCACAAGCAGTCCTCCTGAGGACCCACCTGGTCGTGCAGCCGAAGTGAGGATAAAACCTGCGTTGTTGATGTCAGAGGATACTGTTTGTACAGAAACAGAACTTGTCCTGTGGGACTGCTACATCATGATAATAAGCAAGTTCTAGAAAATTCAGGAATATCAAGTTGGAGAAAAGGATTTATGAAAAGATGGAAAATTTGCTAAAGGGATTTTTAAGCGGATATGCTGGTAAATGTCAAGAAGAGTAAAGAGACCAGAGCAGCGCTTCCCAGACTGTGGTGTTCATCACAGTCACTTGGGGAGCTTTGAATAATCCTGACTCCCAGGCCAGCACCCACACAGATTTAATCAGGTGTCTGGGGGTAAGAGCCAAGCATTGGAACGTTATAAAGATCTCCAAGTAATTCTCAAGAGCAAGAAAGTTTGGGAACCGTTCCATCAAAATCTTTTATCTTAACTAAAAAAAGAAAGCTTTTCTGGTGAACTTCAAAATATTTATTTCAGGGAAGTCAAAGAGCAATGGTGGTCATGCTGGAAAAGGAAGGTATGAAACGAGAGCTCTAACTGAGAGAGCAAACCACATCCCAGGGGTAGAAAAGGAAGGAGTTCCTCCCCCCAGACACTCCCGTGACGCCCGCTCAGTGCATATGTAAGGGACCCACTGTCTGGCTTCTGGCTTCCCCAGTGGCTCAGTGGTAAAGAATCTGCCTGCCAACGCAGGAGACACGAGAGACGAGGGTTCGATCCCTGGGTCGGGAAGACCCCCGGAGAAGGAAATGGCAACCCACTCCAGCATTCTTACCAGAAGCCCATGGAAGAAAGAGGCCTGGTGGGCTGCAGTCCAGGGGGTCGCAAAGCGTCAGACACGACTGAGCACAAAGGCGCTGTCTGTGGCTTTAGTTACCTGATATCATCCCCGGGATTCTCTTCAGCAAAATATGACAACATCTTTGGAATCGCTTTTATCAGAGACAACTTTCCCAAACACGGGTATCCCGGGGTTCTCCGCAGGCCCTCTGGCCTTGGCTCATCAGCTGAGAGTTCTGGTGGTTTCCCCACTTTCAGATCTCAGTCTGGGCTTCAGAAAGGAGGGCAGGCGACACCGTGCACCCAGAAGTCAGGCCGGGAGACAAAGTCCTGCCTCCATCTGCCTTCACGCAGACAGACAGATGGGACATCTCGTCGTGCTGGGTTGCTCCTTCTAGAAGTGAGCAAAGAAAGGAACTGGATATGTATAAGTTCATCATGCACCATTTCCCACCCCTCCCCATATACCCCAAACTAGATTTACAAGGCTTATGACAAAGTTGAGTGAGCCCGGCCCAACCTGGAAACGTCCCAGGAGCCCTTCGGCAGCCGGTCTGTGCGGAGCCCCAGTCCCCGGGGCCGGTGTCGGGGACCCAACCTGGGGATGCTCATTCCCACCCCCACCCAGCAGCCTTTCCTGTGAGGCCTTCGAGTGATTCAAGAAATCAAGCACGTAGCAGAACATTCAGATGCCTCCCCCTCAGATGGCTTGGCTAATGGCCACTTCCTGTGGTTGTCAAATGAAAAGAGAAAAACTAGCTCATCCCCCGATGACTTACTCTATCGCTTCCCGTATCTGACTCTCTGGCAGCCGGCGGTAAGTTCACATCACTCGTAAATTAAGAGCCTTTTGGCGTGGGTGCCGCAGCTGAGCCCTCCGCCCCGTTTTGCTGATTATAAGGAAACCCTGCCAGGACTTCCATTATGAATAGTCATTTCCTAAAATGTGGCTCCAACAGCCCTGACATCTAATCGTGCGTTAAATGAATGAAGAGCCGCTGTGTGCACGCCTGGAGACCCCCAGCTCGCGTCCTCAAGATGAAAAGGGCCTCTTCAGGATTCTTCCAACACACACCATGCTCACAAGGTTTGCTCTTCACCACAACCCCCAGGCCTTCTGCCTCGCAGCCCCCTAGACCTCTGGCCTCTGGGCCAACCCCCTGCACTCTTCTGCCTTTCTGGACTTGCCCAGTTCTTACCCTGTATCACTGCCTGGCCTGTGAGAAGAGTCAGCTTGAGGTCCGGAGATGCTGAGGCTGGACTGCTTCATCAGGGCCCCGCCGGCCTCACCAAGCTTGGGCGCACAGCTGGGCGGCTCCTCGGTGCCCATGCTCACGGAGACATCTTTGCTAGCCTGACTGAGGCTTGAAGGAAGAAGCCTCTCCTCATGCCTGGTAGCTCAGTTGGTAGAGAATCTGCCTACAGTGCAGGAGACCCAGGTTTGGTTCCTGTGTTGGGAAGATCCCCTGGAGAAGAGAATGGCAACCCAGTCCAGTATTCTTGCCTGGAGAATTCCACAGGCAGAGGAGCCTGTCGGGCCCCAGTCCATGGGGTTGCAAAGAGTCAGACAGGACTTAGCAACTAAAGAGAGAAAGAGAGAGTGCCTAGATGGTATGGTGTGTGTGTGTTTGTCTTGCTTTGCTCAGATTTTGTTTCTTCAGTGTGAAGCCATGAGTGGCACCAGATTTAAATTCAGATGACCCAGTTTTCCTGCTGGCTTTGCTTCACACTCCCCAGCAGCCCTTCTGGAAAGTGAGCTGAATTTGGGAGGATCACAGTCCCTCTGATCCTCAAGTTCCACATCTGTGAAATGGGAACACCAAAATCTGTACTCTCAGAACTGTTGTGAGCCTCAGTAAGATAGCATGTGTGGAAATACTTCACGAAATGAAAATACATGAGCTGTCATTATCACTCCACATAATCAGAATGGACCAGCCCACTCTGCTTTAATCATGACTCCACTATTTATGACCCAAGTTTCCTTAGAGCAAGAAACTTAATACTTTGGGGTCTTTATACAACTCATGGCTCATAAGTTTGTTGTGAAGATTAAGACGAAATGAAATGAAACACACACCACAGCACTTGGCAAGAAGTAAGCGCTCAGTTAATGAAAACTGCTTTTATTTTTATTCTTCTTGTATTGTTTGACTAGGACGTGCAGATCAAAAGCTTGGCCAAGAAAAACAAATAAGGTGCCATCTTTTTTTCTATTTTATGAAAGATCAGGAAAGCAGGCTTTTTACATTTCCAAAATGATTTTGATTCCAAAATAAAGACCAGCACTTGAAAGCTCTGGAATATTGTCTAGCAAATTTGGGAACTCTGAAAAAAAAAAAAAAAGAGAACAGCTGACACACTACAGCTTAAATATAATCAGTCACTGAAATTGCTCTGCAATTTGTTTCACTGTTTTTCTGTGGATTTCTTTTTTTAACCATACATGTGTCCTAAATATATAATTATATGGCAGAATATAATAGCTCATTTAGAGTTATTGAGGTCTATTATATAATCCAGTAGTATCATGGGGCGGGGTTTGGAGAGGAGTGATGGTTATTAGCTTGAATGAATACTGAGCACAAGCCCGGATGGATGTTAATAGATGGTCTTAGTACTTTTCTTCTTGTCTTTGCCAAAGTCAGATCCTTTTCTTGCCCAAAACCAAATTGCTTTAAACTGATGTTACATGTTCCTTCAAAAGGTCAAGAAGGTGTCTATGTAAAATTTCTTAAGGGCAGAGTGTAAGTGTGGGTCTGTATGTATATGCGTCTATGTATGTGTGTGTTTCTCTGTTTCTGTGCGTCTGTATGGAGCATGTTTCAAAAGTTAAAACCTGCGTCTTAGACATAACAATTTTTCAAGGAATAAATAAGTGATGCAAATTTCCCCCTCCCCAGACACCTTCCCTTTGCACCCGCCTGAGAATTGTGAGTAACTTTTAGGCCAAACAGGAACACACCTTCCTCCTACCACACTCACTCAGATTGCAAAAAGAATCAGCTAATTATTTTGCCAATATATCCCTGTTAATTAACCAATGGATTCAATGCAGGCTTTTTGTCAATTTCCATTCCTACTGGATAGTTTCTCTCCCTTCAAGATAAATTAGTCAGGGAGTTGGAGACCATATACTCAAAATCCACTATCTAATTTATCTTTAATCCCAAGAAAAATCTAGGCTGATGAAAGCTTGGACATGCTCTAAACAACCGGCTCCTAAGGCTCAGGGGGCAGAAGTGCCTCACTCTTCCCCATGTGTACTAGCACTCCAGGGGTTCCAGGCCAGCTGGGGTCCAATCTGCTCATTTAAGCCAACGAAAGCCTGCTTTGAATGACCCGGTCAATCTTTTTTCCTTTAACAAAATTTAGACCTAGTTCACTTTTTAAATCCTTACTTTACTGGTTTGTTTGGCTGCGTGGGCCTTAGTTGCCACATGTGGGGTATTTCACTGGGGCACAGACTCTCTTGCTGCGGCTCTTAGGATTGGTTGCTCTGCAGCACGTGGGAGCTTAGTTCTCCTACCAGGGATCAAACCCATGTCCCCTGCATTGCAAAGTGGGTGGGGGGCCAGGAAGCTTCTCCCTAGAACTCACAGCAGTCTTCCGAGGCTCCCAGATCTCTGTGGCTAATCAACAGCTTGAGCCACCACCACAGGCTAATTCTGTGCTGCATTTAGTCCTCAGTAATATCAGCTGAAAATCAAATTCCGGGATCGAATTTTCAAGATCCCCGATTCTCAGAGGCTCAAGCCAGAGCCCCTCCTAGCGCGGCACTCCTGGCCACAATCCCTCAGGAAGCTGGGCAAACTCTACAGGGCCTGAATTCTGGGGGTTCTGGCTTGAAAAGGAGGTGTTCTGCTCCTGGGGGTGTGTGGGGCTCAGTCTGTGGGAGGAGCCCAGAAACGCTGAGGGCTGTAGGTTTTATGTGGAGGCCATGCACGTGAGTGGTAACTCATCACCAGAGGGACGACGTCTATAGCAAGAGAGAGAGGAGGTGTCTCCATCTGATGCGGGGGCTCAGGACACCGTGGGGTTAAGATGGACTCCTGTGACAGCCCAGCATGCAGAGCGAGCTGAAAGGAGGAGTAAGGGATGGCAGAAGGAAACATTTTGAGTAGAGAGAGACCCTTGAGCCTGCAGGTCTTTCCAAGATGTCTCCTGTGCCCACCCCCTGCTTCTCGCTCCTTCTCAGGACCAGGAGGGCCGAGATGCTTCCTGCCCCCCTACCCACACTCCGTCTGGCTGCCTCACTGCTGTCACCAGGGCCCTGGGACTGCAATGGAGTCAGAGGTGGCCCCCAAGCCACGGCCCAGCCTCCCCTCCGGCCTGTTACTGTCATCATAGGGCATTAGGGATGGATGGGTCACCGAAGCCAGGGCTGGGACAGAGCTGGGAAAGCTGTGTGAACTTTCTAAAATAAGAACAAAAACACCTAAAAAAATAATAAAAATGCAAGACTTCATCTTGCTTTTCTCAGCGCCAACACAAAGTCTCAACACATGATCAAGAGTGGACTCCTTTTGAATGTTGCAGTCAAAGTGCCTCCATCTTCCAGCTGCTTCCCATCACAGATCCATCTTTGATATCCTCAAAACAGGTCCATGCTGATCTGAGTCCAGCTGGTATTGAGCCCTCGTTCCAACCCAGTGATGGCACTTTAATAAAGTCCTCCTTCCCTTCCACCAGCCATTTCTTGCCTCAGTCTTGCTCTCAGAATTTCTTGCTTTTCTCCAAAATAAACCACCGGCTTCAGCCAGAGCTGGCCGCTTCTCCCTGACAGATGACCCCAGCTCATGAGCCCAGGAGTCAGCGGGTTTTGATGATATACTGCTGCAGCCTTTTGTGATTCATTCTCAGAATCCATCCAGACCAGCTTCTCACCCAAGGGGTACTGACCATCAAGGGTGAGTCACAAAATGGGACCGGGGCCCACACCCCGACCCCAAAGCAAGTCTCCTGGCCTGCGTTCTTGCAGTTCCCCTTGTTTCCTCTGCTAAAACCTTTCCCACGGCTCCACCTACATCCTTCCCCGTCTGGAAAGCCTTGCCTGTTGAACCCCACCAGACAGGGTGGTTCATTCCCATGAACCCCTACAAGCTCCATTGATCCGGAAAAAGGCATGATCAGCTGGCCCCATAAAACGCGGGCACTCACTTCCTGTAAGCGAGATGTTTCTCCAAGTGCTTTGGACATAAAACTAATTTAATCCTCCCTGTCTATTCTGCTAATCCATCCACATTAGAGGAAACCCAGGCACAAAGAGGACAGTTAACCTGCCCAGGTCGACACTGGTAACTCACCAAGTGGGATCAAACGCAGCACAGGGGCCCAAGAGTTTGCCTTCTGTACTCTCACCCCAAACATCTCCCGCGATCCTGCTCCTGTTAATCTTTTCTGCTGGACACACAGCCCAGCAAAGCCCTGCATCCGCTTTGGACTTTGTGAGTTTATGTGCCGTGTTATCGCTCCAACCAGACTGCCAAGCAGGGGACCGCAGGCAGACTTCTTAGAATGAAGCTGGCAGACGCAAGCGTCCCTACTCTCCTGCCTCAGAGCATATAGAGGATCCTGGGTCAGCTAGCTCTCTGTTTTTTGTTTTTGAATCCACAACATAGACAATATTTCTGTTTAGGGGGTCCCTAAAATCTGTCATTCCTGAGGCCAGGAGTAAAAGGTGAAATGGCACAAGAATCCAGCTCAAGGTCATGGAATCTGTCCGTCTGCAGCGGGGCTGCTGCTATCAGTGGATGCCAATCCTTTGCACACAAAGATGTGTGCCTTCTTAGCAGACAGGCTTTCCACAGGAGCAGAGGAGACCGCCTCTGGGGTTGGGAGATCTTAAATGGCAACCCACTCCAGTACTCATGCCTGGAGAATCCCATGGGCGGAGGAGCCTGGTGGCCTACAGTCCGTGGGGTCACAGAGTTGGACGTGACTTAGCGACTAAACAACAGTAATAGTTTTGAGAAGAAAGTCAGTCTGCACAAGCACGAAGACCTGGCCAGATCCACGCTGAAGCCCGTCAGTCAGGGCTGAAGCTGGAAGAAAGCAAATAAAAGGGCTGTGTTCCCATATCTCCAGAGGCCGCACCTGCTGGTCGTCTGTGCCGAGTCCTGGCCCCTGGCAGAAATGAGCTCCGGTGGTCCCAGCCCGACAGCCAGGGACTCACAGGTCATGGGCGCGACAGAACACGAGCCCTCGGGCAGGAGACACGGCCCCCTCTTTAGCAGGGGAGTCGATTCTGCAGATCCCTGCCATGCAGCCACCTCCGTTGACCGCATTTAATTTGATCCCATCAGAAAGTTAGTGAGAGATCCTGGTTGCAGATCAAAGATCGTCCCCAACTCAGGCCTGGCCTCTCCCTTGCCCTTCACTTGACATTTGCTTCATGATTTAATTTTCCTTTTCCTGTTCCCCTCTCTCTCTGTTTACCTGGCTCCCAATTGGATTGCGCAGCTGAATTTTCATTACTCAAGTCAGAGGTCTGAGGAAAGTATATGAGCTTGGGATTCCTGCCAGCAGGGCCATATCTGTTCTAGTTCATTCACCATAAAATCCTGAATCAGCCAGACCCACGCTGCCTCGCTCCAGTTACAACAGGCATAGCAATGGGAGGAGATTCAGAGATATGGAAAGAAGCTGATTTTCTGCTAAGCTTCCCTCATCCTCAAGGACAAAAGCAGGTCTGCGCCTCGCCTATCCTGGCCCGAGCCTGAGAGAGGCAATCTGACTCTGGGCAGGAGTCAGAGGCTTCAGATTCACCTGCCTCTCTGGGACTTTTCTTCATTGGATCCCAGTCTCCGGGGGCATCAAATGTGATGTCATTAGGAGAGGTGAACCCCATGAGTCTCCAGCAACACTTGCAAATCCCCTCCAGTCAGCACAGCACCAAAACAAAAATACTCTACTCACCACATGAGACGGGACTTCCCGGGTGGTTCCGTTGGTAAAGAATCTGCCTGCAATGCGGGAGACCCGAGGTCCTTCCCTGGGTCAGAAAGATCCCCTGGAGGAGAGCACAGCAACCCACTCCAGTATTCTTGCCTGGAGAATCCCATGGACAGAGGAGCCTGGAGGGCAACAGACCATGGGGTCGCACAGAGTGGGACACAGCTGAGCAGCTGACACGTTACTGTATGAGACAGTTTCAAAAAAGTGTCCTTGCTTCTTCCTGTCCCCCCACCGCCCCCCCCACCACCTAATGGGAATTTCTGGAGTTGCCACAGGACGATGCTTCTTCCCTCCAGGCACTGCTGACTGCAGTCCCAGCAACACCCCCCCCCTTCCCCCCCCAAAAAAGCAGAGCAGAAATCTGGCCTCAGGAGCCCGTGATCCACTGAGATGTGGTGTGTGGTGGCGCTCATTGCACTTTTCAGCACAGCTTTACAAGACGGAGCACAGGAACCAGGGGTGGGAGGGAAACGGCTCACTCTGCTCTGCGGCTTGCAATCTTGTCTTGCTAAGAGTCAGGTTATTTGCACCTTTGCAGGGGTCAGTCAAAGAGGCCAACTCGAGTTGTAAACAAGGATATCATTAAATCAGAACTTGGGGAGGTAGTCAAGTAGCAAAGAAGCAAAGAATAACTTCAACATTTATCTTGGGTTCCAAGTGAACCACCTGCCTACGAAGAGTTCATTTTCATAGAGTGTTGCTCTAGCCTCAAAGGCAATCAGTTCTTTTTAAAAATGGAATGAACATGGAAACATATTCAAACACATACTATTGGGAGTTAGTGGAATTTCAAATGCCAAGTGAGTGAACCAGGGGAATTATGTCTTGGCCCCATTTCTATTTATTTCAGGGTTCCTTTAGGGGAATAACAAAGATTTTTTTTTCCTGAAAATGAAAGAAGAGTATGTTCCTGGTTAAGGTACTATGATCTTAATTAATACCGTTAAACGTTAAAAATAGAATTGAGGAGCAGATTCCTTATTTATATCAGAAGGTGTGTGTGCTCAGCCACTCAGTCCTGTCTGATTCTGCAACTCCATGGACCGTAGCCTGCAGGGCTCCTCTGTCCATGGAATTCTCCAGGCAACACGAGTGGAGTAGATTTCCATTTCCGTCTGCAGGGGATCTTCCTGATCCAGGGATTGAACCTACATCTTCTGCATTGGTGGGCAGACTCTCTACCACTGTGCCACCTGGGAAGTCATATTAAAAGGTAAGATTACCATAAATTCTGTTCTTCAAAGTAGCATCTGTTTTGTAACCGTTCATTTTTATTTTAAGAAACGTTATGTATTTTTTTAAGTGTGGAAGCTAAGATTTTATTCTATTCTGCTATGGCAGAACCCAGACTCTGACATACGAAAGTCTAAGCTTTGAAGAGATAAACCTAAAATAAATAAGACAAAAGCTTTCAGCATAAATTCTTGTCATCATTATGGATTCGTACAGATGACAGCCAGTAGCTCTTGAAATTATGTGTTTTCTTTTAAGAGTGAATAATTTCTCCTCAACTCTCCAGCACTCGTATGTGCTGATCACAAAGGGTTGTAACTCATGGCAGGTCAGTGGGGGTGTGTTACACCGGCAGGGGCAGGCGTGAGGACCGCCAGGAACGAGGGAAGGGGAGCCAGCGATTGGGTATCCTGGCTGTCAGTCACTACTGCAGAGAAGCACCAACGATCCTAGGGGAAATAAAAAGTGCTTTGCAGTATGATCTATTGTAAGACGAAAGTAGTACATGCGTGTTCCAACACAAGCAGGCCCAGAAGGACAGGACAGCTGCAGGAGGTCACCCAGGGCCACCCACCATGGTCACACCAGGACCTGTTCCTCCAGCCGTGCCTGAGCCCAGAGGAGGAGCTTGGTTTACGGTTGAGTCAGCTAGGTGTGTGGATTCCTGGCAACAGTCGGGGTGTCTTTAAAAGCTATGGTTGAGGGAAAGCTCTCCTGATGGTCAGAGCCTTGGGCAATGCACCTGATCATTCTTTGGGGTCTCAAGAGAAGTTCCCTGAGATGAGACGATAAGTGAATGAAAATGTTGTCGATCAGGCATGTCCAACTCTATGACCCCCTGGTCTGTAGCCCACCAGTCTATGGGATTCTGCAGGCAAGAATACTGGAGTGAGTTGTCATTCCCTTCTCCAGGGGATCTTCCCAGCCTAGGGATCAAACCCGAGTCTCCCACTTTGCAAGCAAATCCTTTACCATCTGAGCCACCCGGGAAGCCCAAGAATACTGCAGTGGGCTGCCATGCCCTCCTCCAGGGGCTCTTCCCAACCCAGGGATGGAACCTGAGTCTCTTACCTCTCCTGCACTGGCAGGCGAGCCACCTGGGAAACGAATTTGCAGGCGATTGTGGACGGCCTGGCTGCATGGCCAGGGACCTGAAAGGGAAAAGACTGGAAGATGAGGAAAAGAAGTCTGAGGCAGAGAGTCTGGATGCGCTGGCCCCCTGCACCTTCTCCTCTCCTGCCTCTGAGGCTTGGGCCCCTTCCCCCTTCTGTGCTTAAAGCTTAGCCTGCCTCAGGCCGACCTGGAGAGCTCCTTACAAGCCGGAGTGCTGGGGGCCAGGCTGGCATGTCTGACTCTGGAGACTGGGAGTGCACTTGCGTCTCTAAGGCCCCCGGGGACGCTGCCGCCGCTGCTGCTGCTCTTTGCACCATCTTTCCCTTTCCTCCTGGTTCTTATTTTCCAAGTTTAGACCACCTTGGTGACCTCCTTCTGACCTCCCGGTGGACTCTTCAATGAAAAGCCCTGTTTGCAAAGCATGTTTTCCACAGACTGCCCGGCACAGAGCATAAAAGAAGGATTACTTTGCAGTTTTGCTGGGTCAGCCCGCTTTGAGCCCCCCTCAGGGCAGCGCCCATGTGCTTTGTCGGTGGTACCTGCTCAGCCTCCATCTACCGTGACCCCCGGCCACGCAACACGACCTCCTTCCCCACCCCGCACACAACGCCCGAGAAGGACATGCACGAACGACTCCGGAACGTTTTTCCGTCGCAAGAATTTGTTTTTCATATTTTCCTGCTTAGTGACTTTTTATTCATAACCAGGGGGGAAATATGACACACAGACTATTTCCAAATCAGGGAGAACAGTAAGTGACTACTGATTTCTTGAATGAAATTGAATTGAAATAAACGGCTTGGAATCCATTCGTTGACCCCTGTATACCAGTGTTTTCATCTTCTTTTCTGTTCTTGCATAGGGAGAGTCTTCATTTTCACAAAACCAAGCCTCTAGCTGTATTCAGAGTGGCAAGGACGGTTCTCCCCATACCAGGGCTGTTCCAGCTCCGCTCTGCTTTAAACATAACTCTTCTTGGGGATCCATTTCTCAAATTTTGTTCTCCTGCCTCTCAGGCTCTTAGCTGCTTTGCAAGCTGTTTTCCCTTGTGGGGCCACTGGAGTCGGTCCCGGATGGTGAGCGCTGTGCTTTGCAAGGGCCATTAACTCTTTCCGGGGAAACTCCTACTTCCAACACCCTTAGGCTGGAGGGTGTTGTGCTGCTTGTACGGCAGTGGTTCTCATGGTGCCCTAGGGATGGCGGCACCCCTGCTTCCCAGGTGGCGCTAGTGGTAAAGAACCTGCCTGCCAATGCGGGAGACTTAAGAGACGTGGGTTCGATCCCTGGGTCAGGAAGATCCCATGGAGGAGGGCATGGCAACCCACTCCAGTATTCTTGCCTGGAGAATCCCATGGACAGAGGAGCCTGGGGGACTACAGTCCATGGGGTCGCACAGAGTCGGACATCACTGAAGTTTAGCATGGCACCACTGACCTCATTAGAAGAGCTGAGAATGTAGGTTTTGAGTGTCCTCCCTAAACATAGCAGGCATTTAGAATGTCAGTGATGACTCCTTCGTCTTTGGCCTTGCAGAAGCTGGAGAAAACCATGGGCCGGAGAGATAGATGGTAACGGGACTTCCAAGTGGGTTTCTCAGCTTCCCTAGGGTTGGGCGAGACAGTATTCTCTCAAAGGACTTTAAGGCTCATAGGATGAGCTTAGGTCAACCAAGGACCCTGAACCCAAGGACCTAGACCCAGAGGATGCCAAATAATTGGGGGGCTCCCTTTCAGTCTCCCCTGCAAAGCAGCATCTTTGTCTGTTGTTTTTGGCTGTTCCTGGGAGATGTTCAACTGGATTTGTAACGCATTCTAATTGAGCTCGATTCACTGAGACAGACGCTACAGGTTGTGCTCTTTGTATTTTAACATAGGTTTTACTATATAAATTCTAAGCTACTGTGTTCATAATAAAATTATCCATGGGGGTCACATGAGAGTTGAAACTTCAGCTGCTCTTAGGGCCAGCAAGTAACCTAAATGGAGTGGTCCAGCTGTCAGACAGAGGCCCTGGGCTGGGTCTAAGGGAACCTGCGACCCAGCTCCAGCCAGTCATGGCCACGTGGGGATATTGGCTCACTAGTCCTCTGACTTTTCTAGAAAAGTGGGAAAATAAAATTTTTGTGTAAAATTTCCTGGCTTTTAAGTGTTAGCAACTAATCCCAAAATGTTTTAAGACTTTGAGCAGCTGAATAACAATGAGCAGATACAATAATGCATCCTGTCCCTGAAAGCTCATGACATCTCTTCTTATTGACTCTTTGAACCCTGTTCCATTTTATAAATTCTAAGCTACTGCATTCATAATAAAAGGATCCATATGGGTAATAACAAGAGTTGAAAATTCAGATGCTCGAAGGTCCAGCAAGTTGTTGTTCACTCAGTCGTGTCTGAATCTTTGCAACCCCAAGACTGCAGCATGCCAGGCTTCCCTGTCCCTCACTATCTCTCGGAGTTTACTCAAACTCATCTCCGTTGAGTCGGCCATGCCATCCAACCATCTCATCCTCTGTCGTCCCCTTGTCCTCCTGTGCTTAATCTTTCCCGGCAGCTGGGTCTTTTCCAGCGAGTCAGCTCTTCTCATCAAGTGGCCAGCAAGTAACCTAAATGAAATGGTCCTAAATGAAGGCAGAGAGCGTGTCTCCCTTCACAAAAGCATAAACAGAATTCACAACAGCTAACGACTCACAGGGCCTCCAGCTAATGGACCAGAGCCAGGACCCAGCCCGAGGAGGATCTGCTCTTGTGGGACATCGTGTGGGCTGTGCCTAGCTTCTGGCTCCCTGGAAGAAGTCCACAGCAGGCGGGAGGGCAGGCTTCCCCCAACCCCATCATGACAAGTGATGCTTTAGTTTCGTTGTGAAAGCCTTGTGACTGGCTGGCCCCTGTTGATTGGTGTTAGCTCTGCCATTTTCAACTCACGGCTTCAAAGTCACCCTGTCTAGCCCGCAGAGGTGGGGGGATGAGCAAGCCTCTCTTGTGGGGATGTTTCAAGGGCAGGCCTGGAAGAGGCAAGAACTTGGTAGCGTGACTACAGAGCCCAATCTCCAGGGAAGCTGGTAGCTGCAGTCCAGCGGTGTGCTATGTAGCAAGAGGGGTGGACAGCTCTGGTGACCTCCTGCTCCTGAAAAATTACACGGAAATGATTCATGTTCTCTGATATTGTCCTTGTTGTGGTTGAAAATATATCTCCTATGCACTGAGGTTTCAAATTTTTGAAATATTAAGATTAAAACCAGAACATGGACTGACCTGATAAAACACCCGGCTTCTCCCTGACATTCATTATTTCTCATACAGAGCTTTGTATGCAGTTAAGCCTGCAGTCACATTTCCTGAAAAGCATTTAAGTGGCCCTGGAGTTGATTATCAGGCTGAAGGGGTTGGGGCCAGTGGCTCCATCCACTCACCAGGCAATTGGCCTCCCAGCCTGACTGTGGCTTCCATCTGGGGGTGATGGGAGGTGCGTGGGAGGAGAAGGGGTAACCCCCACCCCACCCCCACTGTGCTGTGAGCAGGTGACCTTGGGTAACTCACTTCCCTTCTCCGAGGCCTCTGTTTCTCATTAGGAGAATGGAGATTCGTTCCCATGGTGTTTTGCAGCATTGCTACAGGGTCACATGACTCTGATCTGCCAGACTGTGATGTCCAATAAACTGATGCTAAATCAAACTAGTTCAATTCAGTTCAGTCGCTCAGTCCTGTTCGACTCTTTGTGACCCCATGAATTGCAGCACACCAGGCCTCCCTGTCCATCACCAGCTCCCGGAGTTCACCCAGAGCCATGTCCATTGAGTCAGTGATGCCATCCAATCATCTCATCCTCTGTCATCCCCTTCTCCTCCTGCCTTCAATCTCTCCTAGCATCAAGGTCTTTTCCAATGAGTCAGTTCTTCTCATCAAGTGGCCAAAGGATTGGAGTTTCAGCTTCAACATCAGTCCTTCCAATAAACACCCAGGACTGATCTCCTTTAGGGTGGACTGGTTGGATCTCCTTGCAGTCCAAGGGACTCTCAAGAGTCTTCTCCAACACCACAGTTCAAAAGCAACTGAACTGAACTGAACTGAAATCAAACGAGATGCTAGAGAAGCATCTAGAGCATCTGGAGAAATCCAGAGCGATCCAAACCTGGCCACGTTATCGGGGAAATCCCCAAACACGTCTGGGTGAGCGCTAGGTCCTCACAAGCAAAAGACACACAGCTTCCCAGACAGGAGTCTGTCAGCAGAATCAGAGAGCCCAGGGCTGGCCTCTGCCCAGGGAGGGGACCGCCTCTCTGAGTGGGGCTCGTGATCTTCCCTGGACACACCGCTCGGCTGCTGGCCTCACGAGCAGCCGAGCAGTCCCCGATGGGTGCCTTTGGGCCTCCGAGCAGCCGGTCAGGGGTCTGAGGCCCCCCAGCTGATCCCTCCACGCATCCACAGCTCATTCTCCATGTGCCAGGGTGTGAGGAAAGCTGGGGAGTTCTCTCCTTTTTCAGCAGAACGAAACCTTTGTTTCCCCAGAAGCCGGGGCTCTCCTGGTTGAAGGACGAGCAGGGACGGACCCCACGCAGAAGTCAGCATGCCAGCCTCAGCCACCCAGGCCCCTGGGGCCTCCCCGCCAGGGCACGGGCTGGGAGCTCCGGGGGTGTGTATATCCACCGTGACCTACCCATGAAATCAGGCTAAATTGAATATCAAGTACAGCTTCCACATGGAAAAAAAAAAGAAAAGAAAGGAAAATCATCTGCAGCCAGAGAAGGAAATGGAGGAAACTGTGACCTTCACGTGAGTCAGGAGTCCAAGGCAATGCTTCCTGAACTTTGAAAGAATGGATGAACCACTCAGGGTCTGGGGGAGTGGGTGGGGAAAGGGCTGTGCGTGTCCAAGTCCGAGGTGGGGCCAGGCCCCTGCATTTTGATGGCATGCCAGGAAATCGGGGCACGGACCACTCTTTCAGAAACACAGACTCAGGTGTCCTCTGGGGTGGAAGCCTTCTAGGACTACCCTTTCGTGTGATGAGATGCAGTGTGTGTGTGTGTGTGTGTGTGTGTGTGTATTGTGAGCTGTACCACTGTTCTCAGACCATAGCTTGTGTCAGAATCACCTGGAATGTTTGCTAAAACAGATCACCGGGCCCTGACTGGAGCGTCTGACGTGCAGACCCCCAAGTGTGCATGTCTGAGTAGACCCCACATTTCCAGGTGATGCTGCAGCTGCTGGCTTGGGGTCCCAGTGAGAGCCGCTGCCCTAGACCAGGATTCCAGCCTCAGCACCTCGGAGACCCGGGGGTGGATAATACGGGGCCTGTGCATTGCTGGATGGCTAATAACGTCCTGCCTCCTAGATGCCAGCAGCAGTCCTTGACACAGTGGGTTAAATCCATTTCACCTGCCTTCACAGGGTTGTTTTAAGACATGTCCTCCAAGCAGCACGTGGCCTAAACAATAAGCTGTTTGCCCGAGTTGTTTTCCAGGAACTTGAAATCAGCTGCTGAGCTGGTTAAGAGTGGATAGGGCCACTGACCCTGGAACTGGATATCTGCGAGTGTCTGCTCTGTGACTTTTTGAGATTGCAGGGCAGAAAACTCCACTGTCAGATCTTACTGAGCACCTCCGTCTTCACACCTGCAGAGGGCTGGAGCCTGGTTACGCCTGCGCAGAACAGCGGGGACCCGCCTTTTTCCAATCACCTTTCCCCATGCGTCAGACCATCTACCTCTTTATTCTTCATCCCACCAATATCCCAAGAGCCTGGCCTTTGGGGAGATAAATCTGTGACTAGTTACAAAGTCTCCTCACTTGACTCTCTTAGGAATAAACTCTCTTTGCTGCAAAGTGTCTCACCCTTTGGGCTGTTACGGGTCGGGGCAAAATGAACTTATTTGGGTAACACCCTGATGTGTGACAACCAAAAATGTCTCTAGACATTGTTGAAGGTCCCTGATGAACCAATAATACTCTTGGACCGGATGGACCAACTCTCCACCCATTTGAGGACAGTTGGTCTAGAGGAAACCAGAGGCCTTCTGGATATTAGCAAGTCAGTCTGAGGGTTCCTGGCAGCGAGGTTGCATTTCCCCAAGTTTGTTATGAACTCTCCTTGCCTGCTCACTTTTTACCCCTGCCTGCCCTGTGCCCCCAGGGCTCCTGTCCCGTCCCCACCTCTGTTCGCTTCAAGCAAGGATATATCTCTCCCTCATTCCCTTAAGTTGTCCTCCCCTGACTTTCTTCATCATAACAATGAGCTCACCTTCTTGCTGAATGCAGTTTTGCGGGTCTCTCTTTGGACACCCTGACTCAGGGGTGCGTGGGGCCCTGGAATCTGTATGTTAAATGTGTCCCAGGAGGTGCTGACATCGTAAACTCAGGGCAGCTCTGCCTTGGGGTTTCTCAAGCCTCCACGTGCAATCACATGACTTGGTGTGTGTGCTGAGTCGCTTCAGTCATGTCTGACTCTTTGCAACACTATGGACCATAGCCTGCCATGCTCCTCTGTCCCTGGGATTCTCCAGGCAAGAATACGGGAGTGGGTTGCCATTCCCTTCCCAACGGGATCTTCCTGACCCAGGGATCAAACCCACATCTCTTCTGCCTCTTGCCTCGGCGGGTTCTTTCCCACTAGCACCACCTGGGAAGCCCTACATTGCCTGGGGATCTTGTTGAATTCCAGATTTTGATTCTGTCAGTCTGGGGTGGAGCCTGCAAGTCTGCATTTCTTTTTTCTTTGTTTTATTTTTTTGATTGTGCAAGGTCTTTCTTGTGGTACACAGGATCTTCTGTCTTCTTTGCAGGATCTTTGGGGCATGCGGACTCTCGGTTGCAGCATTTGGGATCTGGCTCCCTGACCAGGGATGGAACCTGGGCCCCCTGGAGTGTGGCCTTTAAGTGACTGGATCACCAGGGAAGCCCCCCAGCTGGGCATTTCTAAGCAGCTCTCAGGGACGCTAGCGTGCCACAGGCCCGCAGGCCACTTCCAGCTGAACACCAGACTTCAGAACAGACTCCGGTGTTTCCGAGGATCACTGACCCTTCCCTATCAGGACATTCTTTTTGAGCCTTGTCTCTGCTCAGCCTGCCATCATGCCAGACTCTTTGCGACCCCATGGACTGTAGCCCACCAGGCTCCTCTGTTCATGGAATTCTCCAGGCAAGAATACTGGAGTGAGTGGCCTGTCCCTTCTCCAGGAAATCTTACCGACCCAGGAAGCAAACCAGTGACACCTGCATTGCAGGCAGATTCTTTACCAGCTGAGCCACCAGGGAAGCCACCATGTTACTCTAGACCGAATCCCCATTCTTTCATCCTTTCTCATCATCAGAGCCCTGAGTCTGCTCTCTGGCTGCCATTCACCGACAAACCTCCTGCTTTACACACACAGCAACTTCATTTTCCCTTTCCTTTACTCCTCTGTCTAAGTCCTTTTGAGTGAGGACTAGCTGAAATTGTCAACCAAAAGGCTCCATCGGAGTGTTTTCTTAAAGCGAGGCCCAGCTTCCTTCCGCGAGAAGCCCTCTGTTTTCTGGTGCACTGGTTCTAATCTACAGTGTGGTCAGCGTCACTGGGACCTTGTCAGAAAGGCCATGAGTCAGGAGCCAGGGAGTGGTGCACTATCCGTGTTTCAACTCCCCGGGTGAGTCTCCTGCACCTTCGGGTCGCTCCCACTGGTCTAGAGCACAGCTTTTCAGCAGATTCCCTCACCATGTGCACGGTAAAGCTCGGCCCGTGTCCCCGAGCTCCAACAGCTAGTGAGGCTGAAGCCACCTGAATAGCCCTGCAGGTGACGCACCAGCTTACTAAGCTCAACATACATTTGCAAGCACCGGCAAATCTGGAAGCATAATGTGCCCTTTTGATTTATACCTGTGACAACACTCATGCCTCAATTATTTATGTGATAAGGTTCCATCCTCTGTAGGCGCTCTAAGGGGAGCCTGTCTACATAAACTGCTCTTCTTCCTGAAAACAAAATATGTCAAAATAGAATCATGTGGTATTTTCTTAAGAGCGAACAATGATGTGATTTGCAAATGCCATGCTTTCGGGGCATGAGTAACATTCTCATTATTCATCGTCTACCACCCGACCTGGAGTCTGGGAGCTGCTCTAAAGGCAAACCAGGTGAGAGTCTGTATGTAAACATGCCAGACACATCAGGTGTTGCTTTCTGAATTATTTAGACTTGATCACCCACACACGCTGATGGTTTCGTGTTGGCATTAATTACCTTGTTGAGTCACCTCCATGCACAGAATGCTGGCTGCAGAAACACCGCAGAGGTTGATTTTAGTCGTGCTCTGAATGAGCAGAGTGCATCTAAGAACAAAGGAGAGGACAGTAAAACCGTCATCTGGACACCTCGAGAGAACCTAACAGAATGCAAACCCACTGACCCTTGGTTTCCCGTTGATCATCAAGCTGGTTTCTCCAGAAGCTGGGCTGGCACGGAAGATGGGCACGTGTCTGGTGAACACCATCTCTATGAAAATGCTCCATGGAGGACAGACCTTTCCTGTCACTTAAAATCTGATTTCTAAATATGAGACACTGGTACATTATTTTTCCTGGTTCTCCTGATTTACTCCTGTTCTTCCCTTTCAACTTAATTGAATTAAAATATATTCTGGAAAACCCTGTTAGCTCAGTTGGTAAAGAATCCACCTGCCATGCAGGAGACCCTGGTTCAATTCCTGGGTCAGGAAGATCTGCTGGAGAAAGGATAAGCTACCCACTCCAGTGTTCTTGCGCTTCCCTGGTGGCTCAGCTGGTAAAGAATCCACCTGCAGTGCAGGAGACCTGGGTTCCATCCCTGGGTTGGGAAGATCCCCTGGAGAAGGGAAAGGCTACCCACGCCAGTATTCTGGCCTGGAGAATTCCATGGACTGAATAGTCCATGGTGTGGCAAAGAGTCGGACATGACTGAGCGACTTTCACTTTCTCTGGAAAACCAAAGAAGAAAGGAAATCTTTCCTCTTCACCCTCGCTTCTGTGGGGGAAGGTAGATGCAGAGCCTCAGCCCTGCGGTCAGAGGAACAGAGAAGTTGGCTTTGCTGCACGTGCAAATCCAAGTCAAGCAGGGAGGTCACCGTCCAGGCAGGACAACGCAAGGAGAGGAGCACAGCCTGTGGCAGGCCCTCCAGAGGCAGGAGGGAGTTGCTGAGAAGCACAGATGCTGTGGGGGCAGGGCTCTGAGACGGTCCCGACTCCACCCCCGGCGTGCACATCCCTTTGGTGTGGGGGTGGGGGGGGCCTGTGCTCGTACAGCGTATTGCTCTGCAGTGAGGTTACCAATCCCTGGTGTTTGGTGATCAAAAGATTGTTCCTTGTGGGCTTTTGAAAGAAGAAAACACCATAGGGACTCACTCCTGCTGTTGGACCTGCAGAGAAGCAAACGCCCATGCTATCAACCACACATGAGGGCCTTGGGGAGCTGAGGACAGCCCCCCAGCAGCAGCTGTGAGGAGTAAACTCTGCCAAGGACACGAGAGTTTAGAAGAGCCTTGGAAGAGACCCCAGCCCCAGCGGACACCTTGAGCACAGCCTCTGGAGACCCTGAGCTAAGGACGCAGACGCCCCCTCCCTGACCTCCCAAGCACAGAAACGCCCTGCCGATGATCTCTTCTGTTGTTAGCTGCTCAAGCTGTGGTCATTTTTTTTTTTTTTTTTAGTAACTGAAACTACTTAATTGGAGCACCCTTAAAAAAAAAAAAAAAAGTTAACTTGAAAGTACTTTGATCTGCTGAGTCAGCCAGAAAACCACACTGTAAATTCTCTCCCTGGAAATTAACAGCCCTGCAGAGTCCCGTCTCCCATCCGCTCGCCATTCATCTAAATGCAGGGACACCCACGGAGTGCCTTCGTATTCCTGACTCTCCCGCACAGGCAAGCGTCTGAGCTCCCCGTTCTCACTAAAGCAGAGCTTAGAATCACAGTCTCACTAGCAGGATGATGATTTTTTCCTGGCTCTTCTCCTTTCTTAAAAGTATAGATGATTTACAGCATTGTGTTAGTTTCTGGGATTCCCTGGTGGCTCAGAGGTTAAAGCGTCTGCCTGCAATGCAGGAGACCTGGGTTCAATCCCTGGGTCGGGAAGATCCCCTGGAGAAGGAAACGGCAACCCACTCTAGTATTCTTGCCTGGAGAATCCCATGGATGGAGGAGCCTGGTGGGGTACAGTCCACGGGGTCACAAAGAATTGGACACGACTGAGCAAATAGTCTTGTCTAGCCTTTGAGTTGACTCATCGGAAAAGACTCTGATGCTAGGAGGGATTGGGGGCAGGAGGAGAAGGTGACGACCAAGGATGAGATGGCTGAATGGCATCACAGACTCGATGGACGTGAGTCTGAGTGAAGTCCGGGAGTTGGTGATGGACAGGGAGGCCTGGCGTGCTGCGGTTCATGGGGTCGCAGAGAGTCGGACATGACTGAGTGGCTGACCTGAACTGAGTCTCTTGTTGGTTTCTCATGTGTAGCAAAGTGACTCAGTTATATATGTCTATACATATGCGTTTCCAGAGTCTTTTCCATCGTAGGTTATTGCGAGGTACTGAGTCTAGCTCCTTGGGCTGCGCGGGAAGTCCTTGCTGCTTATCTGTCTTGCAGATGGTAGTCCGTGTGTGTCCATCCCAAACGCCCAGCTTACCCGCCCCAGCCCGCTGTCCTCTCTGGCGACCAACCACAGCTTGGTTTCCTGTGACTCTGGCTGTTTTCTAAATAAGCTCATTTGCACCATTTTTTTAGATTCCATGATGGCATCGTTTCATTCTTTCTACGGCTGAGGAATATTCCAGGATGTGTATATACCACACCTTCTTGATCCATTCGCCTGCCAGTGGGCGTTTATGTTGCTCTGTCTTGGCTATCATAAACAGTGCCTCTATGCACACTGGGCTGCATATATCTTTTTGATATAGAGTTTTCATCTTTTCTGGAAATATGCCCAAAGTGAGATGGCTGAATCATACAGTAGCTCTATTTTTAGGTTTTTAAGGAGCCTCCATACTCCATACTGATCTCTGCAGTGGCTATACCAATTTTCATTCCCACCAACAGTGTGGAAGGGTTCCCTTTTCTCCACACCCTCTTCAGCATTTATTATTGTAGAGGTCTTAATGATGGCCATTCTGACTGGTGTGGGGTGATACCTCATTGTAGTTTTGATTTGCATTTCTCTAATAAGCAGCGACATTGAGCATCTTTTCATGTTCCTGTCGATCATCTGTGTGTCTTCTTTGGAGAAATATCTATTTGTGTCTTCTGCCTGTTTTTTGATTGCGTCATCTGTTTTTTGGTAGTGATCTGTATGAGCTATTCATATATTTTGGAAATTAAGTTCTTGTTGGTTGTATTATTTGCAAATATTTTCTCCCGGTCCATAGGTTGTCTTTTCTTCTTATAGTTTCCTTTCCTGTTCAAAAACTTACAAGTTTGATAAGGTTCCACTTGTTTATTTTTACTTTCATTTATTTCTGTTGCCTTGGGAGACAGACCTAAGTCTCCCAAGTACAGTTTCAGAGAATGTTTTGCCTGCATTCTCTTCTAGGACTTTTATGGTGCCATGTCTTATAGTTGTCTTCAAGCCATTTTAAATTTATTTTTTGTGTATGGTGTGAGGATGTGTTTTAACTTTATTGATTTACCTGCAGCTGTCCGGCTTTCCCAAGACCACTTGCTAAAGAGACTATCTTCTCTCCACTGTATATTCTTGCCACCTTTGTCACAGATTAATTGACCGTAGGTGTGCAGGCTCATTTCTGGGCTGTCTATTCTGTTCCGTGAGCCATGTCTGGTTTGGGGTTAGCACCATGCTGTTTTGACTGCTGTAGCTTGGTGATGTTGTCCTCAGTCTGGGAGGGTTATGCTTTCTGGTTTGTTCTTTTTCCTCAGGACTACTGTGGCAATTCTAGGTCTTTTATGGTCACGTATAAATTTTAGGATGGTTTGTTCTAGTTCTGTGAAGAGTATCATGGGTAATTTGATAGGGATCACATTAATCCTGTGGATTGCTTTGCATAGCATGGCCATTTTAACAATACCAGTTCTTCTGATCCAAGAGCATGGGATAGCTTTCATTTTTTTTTTCATCATCTTTAATTTCCTTCATCAATGGTTTATAGTTTAAGTCTTTCACCTCCTTGGTCGGGTTCCCTAACCTTTTCTCGAGAGCAGAGCCCAGTTCCCCAGTGTGGGCCCCACCTCAGGTTAGTCCTGGTTTTCTCCAGAGTCATCACACAGGTTTGAACCAAGACGGCCACAGGCTAGTGCTCAGAGTCCACCATTTTCCTGGCTGTCTGCTCTGACCTCTTAATGAGACTGCTTAACCTCCCTTGGGTGCCCAGAGAATCCACTTCCCCACCATCGACCGCACCAGTACCTACGGCATGTGAGAATCTCTCAGGTCCTCAATGTACTGAAACTGTAGATAACCCAGACACCCCTGAGCATACAAGGAAAAGCCCCCACAGGCTCTTGCGTGTAAAGCATAAAAGTGCGTTGTCTGCAGCAAATCAACTGATGACTCCAATCAAAGCCCCTCGGACATTTGTGCAAACGCCCCCGACCGAAGTGATGCTCCAGTCCTTTGGCCACCTCATGTGAAGAGCTGACTTGCTGGACAAGAGCCTCATTCTCGGAAAGATGGAAGGCGAGAGGAGAAGGGGACGACAGGGGATGAGAAGGTTGGATGGCACCCCTGACTCATTGGACATGAGTTTGGGTGAACTCTGGGAGATGGTGAAGGACAGGGAAGCCTGGCGTGCTGCCGTCCATGGGTTCGCAGAGTTGGACACGACCGAGCAACTGAACAGCAAAGTGATGCTCGGCTCCAGCCTTCCCCACCTTCCCTCGAACTCCCAGGCCCCTGTGTGTGTCTCATGGACAGAAGTTTCGGAGAAATACATAACAGATAGAAACCAAACTTCACATCTTGGTTCTCTCTTCCCCAGAGCAGCTCTCGAAGTCTCACTCATCCCCAGCACCACCCAACTTGCAAAGAATATTCTCTTCTTAAGGGGAATTCCCTTGCCAGCTGCTAGGATAAGAAATCCTTTGAGCACGTCAGAGGCACGTTGTGTTCCCCCAAAGAAGTGGAGGTAGACCCCAAAATATCTTACAGCATTTGCGAGAAGCAGCTTGACTGAACATCTGCTGCCCAAGGAACGATCCCAGACTCACTGACTTGAAATAACGCTGACTTATAATTTGTCACGTTTCTGAGAAATCTGACCAGGCTGCTTCTCCGTGCTCATTTGTGCATCTGCGTGGACAGGACCGTTAGCCTGGGCTGGACGGCTTCACCAGCACACCTGGAATCGTGCAGCTGAGCCTATGCCCAGCCTTCCTGCAGCCCTGTCTCCCCAGGGCGGCTGGGGCGGCGTGCGGCCTCCTGAGAGGGAGCGGAGGCCCTGAGCCCCTGAAAGCCCAGGCAGAAGTCACCCGCTGTTTCCCCTGCGTCAGCTGCATCAGAGCACATCACCGTGAGGCTGCAGCGGCAGGGGAGCACCTGGGG
>SJYX01012540.1:158927-332826 GCA_006410675.1 Oreotragus oreotragus | reverse complement strand
GGGCAGGGGAGCATCTGGGGGATGGGGAGCACCCGGGGAAGGGGAGCGTGTGGGGGATGAGGGAGCATCCAAGGCAGGGGAGCACCCGGGGGGCAGAGAGTCACAGGTCCTGGAGGGGAGGAATAGAAACTCTCTTCCTGAAGAAGCAGCTCCACCTGGATGGGCTGAGTGCATCTTTCACCTTCTCCCTCCCTCCCCGAAGGCACTTCTGTCTTGATCGCTCTCCTTCTCCTTGACCCTGCCTCTCTCTCACACACAGAGACACAGACACACACACAGAGACACACACAGACTCACACACACACATGCACACACATACACGCAGACACACACGTGACACAGAGACATAGACACAGACACACACAGAGACACAGACACACACACAGAGATACACACAAACATGCACATACACGCAGACACACACACACAGACACATGCACATAGACACACACAGACACACAGAGACACACACACACACACACAGAGACACACACAAACATGCACATACACATACACGCAGACACACACACACAGACAGATACACGTAGACACACACAGACACACACAGAGACACACTCACACACACACACACATACAGAGATACACACCCAGACACACACACAGAGACATATGCACAGAGACACACACAGACACGCAGACACACACACGGACACACAGACACACACACTGAAAGATTCAGACCTCAACCTCAGGCCCTGGACTGGAGACAGACCTGTGTCCGGAGCAGCTCGACTCCTCAAGGCTCTGCCCTTGGTTCTCGGCCCACACTCGTCTTAAACGCCTCTACTCCGAGGGCTCTCAGCTCCCAAAGCGGCTCTGCTTTCCTGGCACACCTAAATCCAGGAGGTGGGCCTCTTCTGTCTCAAAGTTGGGCCAGCCCTGGCCTTCCACATAGAGCTGCTTTTCAAGAGGCCCTGCCAGAAGGTCAGTGCACACCAAGGCTCTGTGACCCTCTCTGGGTGGAACCGAAGGTCTCCAGGCACTGGACGTGGTGCCCTTTTCTTCCTACACAGGGACATTCGGGTGCCAGGGGCCAGCGAGAGTCAGGGACAAGTGGCCGGGTGGGCAGTAAACAGAACCAAGCAGAAAACCAGCCCTGGAGTAAGAGGGTGCACGTGCAGGCATGGGGGCAGACGGCACACCGAGCTATCGGCTGATTCAAGAGGGGTCGGGGGAGCCTCGGGGTGGATCCCAGAGCAAATACGGAGAAATTGAATCTGAGGGCACCACCAGGCCAGGGCCGAACCCAGATGGTGTTGTTCATAAAGAGAGGCCGTTCTGTCTACGCAGCACTGGGAAGCCGCGGCATCTTACCTGTGTGAGGCAGGCTCCCGTGAAGGGGCCAAGTATGAGGAACAAATCACAGCCTCTGGGGGATCTCCACACACTTAACACTGTCACCCTGATGGAAAGGAGCCGTTAAAAGCGTAGACCGCGAGCCCGATTACTTGGCTGAAATACCTGAGTTCATTAACTTGATAAATTTCAAATTTCCTCGGTGCGGTGTAGACAGAGGCACACTGAGAAAATACAAGGTTACTTTTCCCCAAGGAGAAGCCGAGCAGCAAAAAGCCTTTCACCTAGGTCCTTTCAGCTCTTCCCCGGTGGCTCAGATGGTAAAGAATCGCCTGGAATGCAGGAGAGAGGGGGGTTCAGTCCCCTGGAGAGGGAATGGCAACCCACTCCCTTATTCTTGCCTGGAGAATTCCATGGACAGAGGAGCCTGGTGTGCTCCAGTCCATGGTGTTGCAAAGAGTCAGACATGACTGAGCGACCAACACTTTCACTTTCTTTAGGTCCTTTCAAAGTCTAAAACTTCCTGAAAAGGGAATAGCTTCCCTCTTCCCTCCATGGGAACATTCTGGGTATTCACAAGAGCCCAGCTGGCCCTCAGAATCATCATGGTCAAGAAAGGAAGCAACAGACACAAAGGACTTCTTTGCCAATTTAAGAAGCAGGGCTGACAAAATTCTTAGGGATGAGGAAAGGGAAAAGACAGGCTCTTTCAAATGGGCAATTCAGCAATTATGCTTTTGGGGAAATTTTTTTACAAGCAGCTTGGTACATTTCTATTTTTAAAATAATGACATATACTTGATCAAAAATGCTAAAATGCTATTTCCAGCAAATTGCACAGATAATTAAGTCTAATTTCCATGATGTTTGAAATAATAGCCATAAATCTTTGCAGGTTCTTATATTCAATCCTGAAAATTCATTTAAATTTTATTGTAATACAAAGTTTTCTCATCTCAGTGACTTTCTATGAGTTTACTAAGGATAGGTTCGCATAGGCAAAGTAGGAAAAAAGAAAATTATTTGGCCAACTCAAGTGTTTTAAAAATAAATGTATTCTAATTACATACAGTCCTGGTTCAACTCTCCAGTATTTTTCCTTCAGTGGCTTCAGAATCTATATTGTAAATTCTCCTCCTTCAAGTTTCAGAGTGAGTGGAGTATAATTTTCTCCCACAGATATAATGTGGGTTGAAAGTTATAATGAATATGTAATTTAACAAACTACTCCCAAAATCTACATGAGGATGGGCCAAGCAAGGGTGTAGCAAAGGGCCGGATTAAAACGACTCCTAGACACACTGTTTTTGAATGAAAACTATCATAGTTCAAGGGCTAAACAAAACTCTGAAACCAAACCTCCCACAAAATAGCACAGGGAAATTCACTTCTGTTATTTCTTCTGACCCTCTCAACTGCTTGGGTATTTTGGAGAGGAAAAGCAGCCTCCTAAAGGCACACATTTAGTGAGAAGACTCCTACTGGGACCCACGCTGTCTCTGGAACCCAGCCTCTTCACTACACTAGGCATGAGATGAAGTGGGTTCTAGTAGAAGTCTTTACTAATCCCCACGTCAGCGGTCTCCAACCTTTTCAGCACCAGGCACCAGTTTCATGGAAGATAATTTTTCCACAGACCAGGCAAGGGAGGGATGGTTTCAGGATGATTCAAACACATAACATTTATTATATATTTTATTTCTATTATTATTACATCAGCTCCACCTCAAATCATCAGGCATAGATCTCGGAGGCTGGGGACCCCTACATGTGGTCACAGCACCCCCAAAAGTGCTCCCCTGTTGTCTACATGCTGGTGGTTCAGTCGCTCAGTTGTGTCCAACTCTTGCAACCCCAACTCAGGGATTAAGCCCAGGTCTCCTGCATTGCAGGAAGATTCTTTGCGATCTGAGCTACCAGAGAAGCCCTACGTGGGTCAGCTGAAGTGAAAATTGCTCAGTTGTGTCTGACTCTTGTGACCTCATGGACTGAACTGTCCAGGCCAGAATACTGGAGCTGGTAGCCTTTCCCTTCTCCAAGGGATCTTCCCAACCCAGGGATCGAACCCAGGTCTGCCGCTTTGAAGGCAAATTCTTTACCAGCTGAGCCTCCAGAGAAGCCCAGGAACACTGGAGTAGGTAGCCTATCCCTTCTCCAGTGGATCTTCCCATCCCAGGAATCGAACTGGGGTCTCCTGCATTGCAGGCAGATTCTTTACCAACTGAGCTATGAGGGTCAGCTGAAGCTAAACATGAATTTCTATAATATTATGTTATTTCGCATCTTATTTCAGGAGTCAGCAAACTTTTTTTTAATAAAGGGTCACATTGTAACTGGGGATTTGGAGGCTATCTATAAGGTCTCTGTCACAACTATTCACATCTGTCATTTTAACACAAAAGCAGCCCTAGACAGCAGAGAAACAAAGTGTGTGTGGCTGTCTTTCGAGTTAGACTGTATTTATTAAACTATGAGGTGGGCCGGGTTGGGCCCACGTGTGGCGGGTGCCAGCGCCTGCTCTGTCGGATGCCTGTGGACACAGGCTGTTGATGCTGCCACCTGGGCTGGCCTCATTACACACGGAGAGTGGGAGGAGGTCTGTGTACAGAGTGAAATATTTATGTGCTCACATTTATATTTCAACACCCACATACTTCCAAGGGGAGATTTGGAAAGGCTTACAGCAAATCCCCATTTGGAAATGAAATGATCTGAAGCTATTCAAGGAAAGTAGAAAAATACGCACCCAGTCAGGTGGTTTTCCCACGTACGCAGAGGTTGTGTGTGAGTCAGTTCCAAACAGAGGATGAATGAAGCATGGGGGTGGCCCTGAGCCTCCTTGTGGGCCCAGGGGAAATGTCAGGCTCCTCCTGATCCCGTATTTCTGAGGGTTCATCAGACATGTCCTGACAGAAACGACACGTTGGACCTAGGCAGTGTCTTTGGTGGAGGAGAGTCATTTCATGGCAGAAGCAAGTTAACTGAGTGCATCGCTCTTTGTTCACGTCCCCAGCTCATGACCTAGACGCCTAGTTCATCCCACAGGCCCAGCTTTCCAGCCCCAAGCTCCCCCACGAAGGAGGCTGAGTGACAGCGAGTGTGTGTTCCACAGAATTAACGTGGAACTTCTCTCTGGAGCCCTGGATCATGTCAAGATTTTGAAGTTAGTCAAACGACACACTTGTGCTACCGAAAACGAGCACGTGTACTTCCTAACATCAGAACCGTTGCTGTTCGCATGCTAAGAGGCGTCTGACTCTCTGAGACCTCATGGACACACCAGGCTTCCCTGCCCCCCACTATTTCCTGGAGTGTGCTCACACAGATATCCACTGAGTCTGGATGCAAATTCTGGCTTTCTCCTGAACCTCGAGGAAGTTACCTAACCTGTGAGACTTAGTTCACTAATCTGTAAAATGGGCTGAAGAGTCAGGAGGAGGGCGAAATCGCCTGGGCCCATGACAGGCCTCCCCACACGAGTTGCCGCCTGTATCTCAGGTCTCCGGCCTCCATGAGGATGGCACCGCATCTCCCGAGTGCTCTCTGCTCCTGAGACGCTGGGGACCCTTCTCTTCCTTACTCAATAAACCACTGGCTGGTGTTTCCGATGTCCAGATACTGAGCACAGTAAACTTCTCATCCCACCTCCATTTCATCTCTTAGTTTCTCTACAGAAACATTCCTGAGCTGACTTTGAAGGGGTATTAAGCCCCTGGGCCCGTCTAGAATGGACTGCCCAGGAAGTGATGCCAGGTTCCCACCAGCAGAGATGCTAAGAAAATGATTCAGTATCACACTTGACATTTTCAAAAGAGGCAATCAGATCTGAATTATTTTCCATGTTAAAGGAGAAATTAATTCATAACACTAAACCACTCTTGTTGGATCAAACACTGCTTATCAGAAGTACAGTGCTGTCTGTGGTAGGTCATGAGTTTACATTCCTAAAAACTAAAACTATTTTTTTTTAACAAATAAGTTTTTCTAGAACCTACGCTTAAAAAAAAATCTTTCTGCCCTGACATAAAACCACTTGTTTTTAGACTTCATCACTCACATTACTCAATTCCTATATGTTTAATTATTCAATTCAAAAAAATTATCTATTGATCGTCTGCTGTATTCAGGTCCCTCCCCTCAGAAGTCTATATTCAGGAAAGGAAATAAGATGCGTGTGCAAACGGTCATTATTCAAAGCAGAGAAGCGGAAGCTCTGGAAGGAAAAAGCCAAGGCTTCAAATCCGAGCTCCCCGCCTTCCCCGCGGGGAGGGCCCGGCCAGGTTGCTTCCTCTCCTCCGCTTTGGTTTCCTCGTCTGCACAGCGCTGATCAGAACACCTGCCGCGTGGGGCTGACTGCGGGGAAGTAGCTGACGGCACAGGAACGAGCTGACTACCGGAGATACTCTGACTGAGGAGGAGCTTTGATTGCGGGGGATACGCTGACTGCGCTGAGGATGCGCTGACTACACTGACGATGCGCTGACTACACTGACGATGCGCTGACTGCGAATGAGATGGTTGGATGGCATCACTGACTTGATGGACATGAGTTTGAGTAAGCTCTGGGAGTTGATGATGCACAGGGAAGCCTGGCGTGCTGCAGTTCATGAGGTTGCAGAGAGTCAGATACAACTTAGCGACTGAACTGAACTGATTTCTCCCAAGCCAGCCAAAGAATCTTCTGACATTTCTCATCTTTTAAGGGCTCATATTATTAGGTGAGGTTCCACTTAGAATGATATCCTTTGCATTGATTCAAAGTTGACAAACTATGGACCTTAATTAGGTCTGTAAAACCCCTTCATATCTTCTGTATAAACTAATCATAGGGATGATAGTCCACCATATAGTCACTGGTTCTCACCCAACTCAGAGGGAGGAATCTCCAAGAAAATACCACAGTAATGATGGGGAAAATAAGAGTTCCACCTAGCAAAGTTACTTTCTTCAGAATGAACCATGCTAAGTCTAACTGACCATCTATAAAATATAAAAGTAGGTAATAATATCTACCTTAGTCGATTATTATTAAAATTAAGATGACATTATTTAGCCACTCAATTCTTTGCCTTCTCCTAATTCTATCTCCTTCTACAATTTTTAAACATTAGCCCATCAAAGGTGGTTGTGCACATACTGTGAGGGCAGGTAACATTATTCTGAGTATTGACAGTGTTTAATCAGTTCAGTTGTGAATCTGAGACTACCAGGTTAGGAATATTCTTCATCCAACCCTATCTTCACTAATCCAAATATTAGTAAAATATTCCTTCTAAAGGTACCAATGTCCCCTATTATTAATTTCTCCCTTGAATACCCTCTCTCATGTTAGGGACTTTCTCTCAGCTCAGTCTGGGTTTTGCATGGTAATACGGAAACACAAAAGGGCAATATGTTGAAAATGTGAAATCGCATGTTAAATATTTCCTTAAGTTCAGTATACTGATCAAGTCTACAAAGTAAGAGAATTTGCCCTTCCATAGTCCAAATGGCATATTTAGATTCCCTCGACCTTATTATCAAATGCTATGAGGCACAATCCCCTCCATAGATCACAGCCTTGTAGTGGCAAAGGAGCTTGCTTCATCTTCAATGAAGCTATGAACCATGCTGTGTAGAGCCACCCAAGATGGACAGGTTACAGTGAAGAGTTCTGACAAAACATGGTCCACTGGTGGAGGTAATGGCAACCCATTCCAGTATTCTTCCCTGGAAAAAGCCATGAACAGTATGAAAAGGCAAAAAGATATGACACAGGAAGATGAGCCCCCAGGTCAGAAGAGAGGCAGAGCTATTGGGGTAGAGCAGAGGACAGTTACTGATAGCTCCAGATAGAATGAAGTGGCTGGGCCAAAGCAGAAACAATGCTTAGTTGTGGATATATCTGGTGGTGAAAATAAAGTCTGATCCTGTAAAGAACAATATTGCATAGGAATCTAGAATGTTAGGTCCATGAATCAAGGTAAATTGAACGTGGTCAAGCAGGGGACTGTAAGATTGAACATCAACATCTTAGGAATCAGTGAACCAAAATAGATAGGGATAGGCAAATTTAATTAGGATGACCATTATATCTACTACTATTGTCAAGAATCCTTTAGAAGAAATGGAGCAGCCCTCACAGTCAATGAAAGTCTGAAATGCAGTACTTGGGTGAAACCTCAAAAAATGACAGAATGACCTCAATTTGTTTCCAAGGCAAACCACTTAACATCACAGTAAACCAAGTCTATGCCCCAGCGACTGTGCATAAGAAGTTAAAGTTGACCAGTTCTTTGAAGACATACAACACCTTCTAGAACTAAAACAAAAAAGATGTCCTTTTCATCATAGATTTGAATGCAAAAGTAGGAATTCAAGAGATACTTGGAATAACAGGCAAGTTTGGTCTTGGAATACAAAATGAATCAGGACAAAGGCTAACAAGAGTTTTGTCAAAAAAACATGCTGGTCATAAAAAATATCCTTTTCCAACAACCCAAGAGAGGACTCTATGCATGAACATCACCAGATGGTCAATACCATAATCAGATTGATTTTATTCTTTTCAGATGAAGATGGAAAAGCTCTACACAATCAGCAAAAACAACACCTGGGTTGATTGTGGCTCAGACCAACAGCTTCTTATTGCAAAATTCAGGCTTAAATTTAAGAAAGTAAGGAAAACCACTAGGCCATTCAGGTATGACCCTAATCACATTCCTAATACAGTGTAAGTGATTAATAGATTCAAGGGATTATATCTGGTAGAGTTCCTGAAGAAATGTGGGCAGAGATTTGTAACAAACCATCCCAAAGAAAAAGAAATGCAAGAAGGCAAAGAGGTTGTCTGAAGGGGCTTTACAAATAGATGAGAAAAGAAGAGACGTGAAAAGCAAGAGAGAAAGGGGAAAATATACCCAATTGAATTCAGAGTTCCAGAGAAGAGCAAGGAGAGATAAGAAGACCTTCTTAAGTGAACAACAGAGAGAAGTGGAGGGAAACAATAGAATGGTATAGACTAGAAATCTCTTCAAGAAAACTGGAGACATCAAAGGAATATTTCATGCAAGGGTGGGCACAATAAAGGACAGAAATGGTAAGGACCTAACAGAAGCAAAAGAGATTAAGAAGATGTGGCAAGGATACACAGAATAATTATACAAAAACGTCTTAATGACCCAGATAACTACAATGGTGTCGTCACTCATCTAAAGCCAGACATCCTCAAATGTGAAGTCAAGTGAGTCTTAGGAAGCATTACTACTAACAAAGCTCATGGTGAAAGAAATCCTGCTGAGCTCCTATTTAAAATCATGTATGTGGGGTTCTTATATGTATGAACTAAAATCTTATTTCTCCAGTTAATCTGTCTTCTGTCATTTTAATTATTTGACCAGGCAAAAGAACCAGAGAATTTAACTGGGATGGGAAAAAATAAATAAAATAAAGTAGAAGCACCTTGGACTTCATCCAAAGCTATGATCAAGCATTTAAAAATAAAAAGAAAGTCAGCATACAGAAATCAATTGAATTTATGTACACTAACAACAGCTGAAAAAAAATTTTTTTATTTCATTGCAATAGCATCAAAATCAATTTGATATTTTGGAATAAATTTAACCAAGTAAGAGATGTATAGCCTGAAAGTTACAAGATCTTCATGAAGGAACTCTAAGAAGACACAAAAAGAAAGATATTCTATTATCACAGGTCAAAAGAATTTACATCATTAAAATATCCATGTAGGGACTTCCCTGATGGACTAGTGATTAAGAATCTGTCTTGCAATGTAGGGTACATGGGTTTGATCCCTGGTCAGGAAGCTAAGATCTCACATGCCACAGAGCAACTAAGTCTTCACATTGCAAGGACTTAGTCTGTGTGCCACAACTGGAGAGTCTCTGTGTTGTAACAAAGATCCTGTGTGCCACAGCTAAGACCTGAGAGAATCAAATAAATATTTGAAGAAAAAAAGAACTCCATATCACCCAATTCCATCTACAGATTCAATGTAATCCCTAACAAAATTCCAAAGGTATTTTTCATAGAAATATAAAAAACAATTTGAAAATTTGTATGGAACCACAAGAGATCCTGAATAGCCAAAGCAATATTGAGAAAGAACAAAGCTAGAGGTACACTTTCCTTATTACAATTATATAACAAAGCTATAGAAATTAAAACACTATAGTACTGGTGTAAGAATAGACAAAAAACCAATAGAATAAGATTCAGTTAGTCAGTCAGTTCAGTCGCTCAGTTGTGTCCGACTCTTTGCAACCTCATGAATCGCAGCACGCCAGGCCTCCCTGTNGGCAAGGCACCAAGCTGCGTTCAGTTCCTAACCTTCAGAAGCCCTAAGGTAATAAAGGTTTATTTAAACCCATTACCTTTGGGGTTGGAGAAGGAAATGGCAACCCACTCCAGTATTTTTGCCTGGAAAATTCCATGGATGGAGGAGCCTGTTGAGCTACAGTCCATGGGGTCACAAAGAGTCTGACACAGCTGAGCGAATTCACTGACTCACTCACCTTTGGGGTAATTTGTTACATAGCGACAGATAACCAAGACCCTGCCTATGCGCTATTTTCTTTAAAAATAATCTCAAATGTGCCCTAAGATGAAGAAAAACTACCTTCTCTTTGTTCATTCAATTTTTCTCAGTAAGATAGTTTATGAGTCACTCATTTTTTTTAAAAAAATCAAAATTTAGCCTCTAGGATTTAAATCACCTTTTTCGTTCTCTACCCTGCTTATAACAGGACCTAAAGACACACCCCCCTTACATTTTAAATTTTTTTATTTGTAACTCTTAAAAATGAAAGAAAAAAAAAGGAAAGTCAGATATTTCCTCTGAAAATAGTATTCATGCTCTTTAAACAGAAAACATTCTCCCTCAATCTCAATTTCTAGCCTCCTGCTTTATCAAGTGTTGCAAAATTACATTTTTTCCCTACATTACCTGGAAAGATTGCTCCTTTTTGTATCTTATGCTCTCGCTGCTCTAACAATGCAATCTGTGTGCAAAATATGAAGAACCCATTATTCGGTAAATGCATGCTTTAGTTACTGTGGGCGTATTATGGGATCGTGGCATTCTGCTCATCCTGCCCCCTGGGGTGGCTGCATCGAACACCGCCAGACATCTCAACTCAGTTCAGCCGAGTCAAGACTTCACTCTAAAGCAGCATCTTTAATATTCACCATCTGAGGTGGGTGCTTCAGCTAAGTCATCTGAAGCTAAAGTGCTTCAGAAGGTAAGTCATTAGCAGTGTTCGTAAGAGAAGACCTGAATAAGACTTGGTCTCCATCTACAAAATAACCTGGAAACAGAAGCAACTCTGGATAATTCAAGCACCTTCTCCAGCAAAATCTACCTTTGCTGCAAGTATATTGATAATTTATACAAGACTGTGCAGGGACGGGGGGGATTTTTCATTAGTTAAGCATCGTGTGGTCCTAAGTCCCCTTGCCGGGCAGGCGGACCTTCTCTGTGGGAGCAGGGGACGGGGCCCTTTTGGGAGCACCCAGTGTGCATCACTTTCCTCCCCACGTGCTGACTCCCTGCAGGGTCTGAGCACACCTCTGCCCACGAAGCCATCCCGCTGCACGGAGAGGCCTCCCGACGCCTTATGTCTACGGCTTCCCCTCCTGTTGCCTAGTGTCTCCATTCCCTTTGTCCTGATACGTTTCCCTCTGGGCACCTCTTCCTCCCTAAAATTACACGTTTGCTGACTCCTTTGCACGTGATTTCTCTGCCCTTGGAATGTGAAAATGTCAAGCACATAGTCATCAAGTCACAATAATGGTTGAATACATGACCGGGCGAATGTAATCTGGTTGCTGAGGGGAAAAAAAATAAGATAGATGTTTGGAAAAAAAAAAAAAAAGAGTGCATATATGGTGCACCAGCAGCCCAAGTAACTCAATTCTGAGGCCGTCAAAGAAGGAAGCTTTTGAAAGCTTGGAAACACGAGAAAGAAAATGCTCGGTCATCCTTCAACACAGGCATTAGAGGAAATGTCCACGGATGGTTTTCAGGAGCAGCGACAGGGGCAAGTGGGGTCTGTGGCTAAGCCACGGGGAGTGGGGCAGTTCAGTTCAGTTCCATTCAGTCGCTCAGTCATGGACACGACTCTTTACGACCCCATGGACTGCAGCACGCCAGGCCTCCCTGTCCATCACCAACTCCTGGAGTCCACCCAAACCCATGTCCATTGATACCATCCAACCATCTCATCCTCTGTTGTCCCCTTCTCCTCCTGCCTTCAATCTTTCCCAGCATCAGGATCTTTTCAAATGAGTCAGTTCTTCACATCAGGTAGCCAAAGTATTGGAGTTTCAGCTTCAACATCAGTCCCTCCAATGAACATTCAGGACTGATTTCCTTTAGGATGGACTAGTTGAATTTCCTTGCAGTCCAAGGGACTCTCAAGAGTCTTCACCAACACCACAGTTTAAAAGCATCAATTCTTTGACGTTCAGCTTTCTTTATGGTCCAACTCTCACGTCCATACACGACCACTGGAAAAACCATAGCCTTGACTAGACGGACCTTTGTTGACAAAGTAGTGTCTCTGCTTTTTAATATGCTGTCTAGGTCGGTCATATGGAGAAGGCAATGGCGCCCCACTCCAGTACTCTTGCCTGGAAAATCCCATTGACACAGGAGCCTGGTGGGCTGCAGTCCATGGGGTCGCGAAGAGTCGGACATGACTGAGCAACTTCACTTTCATGCATTGGAGAAGGAAATGGCAACCCACTCCAGTGTTCTTGCCTGGAGAATCCCAGGGATGGGGGAGCCTGGTGGGCTGCCGTCTGTGGGGTCGCACAGAGTCGGACACGACTGAAGTGACTTAGCAGCAGCAGCAGCAGCAGGTTGGTCATAGCTTTCCTTCCAAGGAGTAAGTGCCTTCACACACATGGGAAATATGAAGCCCTCCTCTGGGATGCACACCCACCAGCCAGCTCTGTGTCTGCCCTCCCATCTCGACCCTGAAAGGCACAGCCACAAGGAGCCAAGAAAAAGGCATCCTTTGCTGCGTATTCCTTGTCCTGCAAGGTGGTGACCACCTGGTAACTGAGGGGTAATGAGCGCCGAGGCTGTAACTGAGCCCAAATGGCAATTGTGGTGAATTGGCTGGGAACCACACCTCCTTCCGGGAGCTCAGCTCAGGCTCCAAGGCCCACACATGGCAGCCAGGGATCCTCGAACAGTGATGTATTGATTTCGTTGTTTGCTGTCCCTGAAGAAGCCACCCAATCCACACAGATGGAGTGAACAGGCAGATGGCTTGACCTCGGGCTTGGCCTGGAAAGTGGCTGCCGTGCAGTAAAGGGAACCCTCGCCCTTATCGGCCTTCAGGACAAAGCCCTTGCCGGCGGGACGGGAGCACTCAGCGTCCCCACTGCCCTCACCTCCACCCATTGCAGCTCGAATTGGGAGCCAGTGGTTTCTGCTGTTTCTGCTTTGGGTTCTTAAGCAGGGCTTTGCCGCTGACCTGCTTGTCTCCTTCCCCCAAAGTCAGCATTTCCCGCTCAGCTTCTTGTCCTGCTGCTAAGCTGCTCCTTCTGGCCCTTCTCCCATCACTGCCATGATGACAAATCCAAGGCCAAGCAATTTAGAGCCAGAGGCTGTCCGCCCTCCGACAGGCGACAAGCTCCCCACGGCCAAGGGCACGCCCACCCTCCTGGAGGCAGTAATGTAACTTGCTGGAGTGGAAGAAGGGAGAGTTGGGTGATTCCAAACAACCACTGCTCTCATCGAGCTCAGCGGTTTTCCAGCCACTCCCTCCCCACGGGTTGAGGGGCTGTCACCATGTAGACAGGACCGCGGTGAGCGAGATGTGGACCGAAACAGCCACCACGCCCCGGGGTGACCGCCTGTCCCCTCTCACCGGAGTGTGCCTGAGCCCACTGAGGCAGGACCACGTCGCTGCCACTCTTTATGCTCAGGTTCCAGCGTGGGGCCTGGGTCATGGAAGGTGGTGTAGTAGATTCTTACTGCTGCTGTAACAAATCATCACAAACATACTGGTCCATGGGCGGCTGGGCAGGTTGCAGCTTCTTCTGCAAGAAGGAGAGAGGTTGCAGCCTCCCCATGGTTTCAACGACCCCTCAGTTCTGTTCAGTCGCTCAGTCGTGTCCGACTCTTTGTGACCCCATGGATTGCAGCATGCCAGGCCTCCCTGTCCATCACCAACTCCCGGAGTTTACTCAGACTCATGCCCATTGAGTCAGTGATGCCATCCAACCATCTTATCCTCTGTCATCCCCTTCTCCTCCTGCCCTCAATCTTTCCCAGCATAAAGGTCTCTTCCGATGAGTCAGCTCTTCTCATCAGGTGGCCAAAGTATTGGAGTTTCAGCTTCAACATCAGTCCTTCCAATGAACACCCAGGACTGATCTCCTTTAGGATGGACTGGTTGGATCTCCTTGCAAAGACTCATACAACCTAATTATTTTCAACTTTTTGCATCCTGGCAGTGTAGACAAGCCCACTTATGACCTTCAAATTATAACTTAAAAATGCTTTATGAAGAGAAAGTAATATTAACTTGATAGAGGTGCCCAACATATTTTAAGGCAGAAAATACAGATTCATTATTATTACAATTGACAATGATTTAGTGGGTCTTTGCTATGTGTCAGGAAGTATACCAGATGCTGTGAAATCACATTATCACATCCAATCATCATCACAACTTAAGAGAAGGATCTCTTACAAATGAAAATGGTGAAATTCAGAAAAGCAATAAAGCTTTCCAGGTGGTTGCAAACCTGCTTTCAATATTCAGATATGTAGTGCTATTTCTAATTACTTAAATACCTATTTTCTTGTTGGCCTAATATGTTATTTTTAAAACATGAATCATTTGCATTTTGAGATTTTCAAGAGACTTAGATGTTGCCTTAGAATTTCTGATCCAACCCAGGTGTGCACTTTCTGAAATGTTACAGCCACACCCTCCCTGTTAATCTCTCCTAACACAGCTTGATGATTTTTAGCTTTAATATGCCAAATGTGGCCAACCCTCTTTCCTCTTGTTTATTATCCACTTTAATTTACCCCAGAGCCATCCACTTCTAGAAGTCCTGTTTGAGGTGAGAGGACTGAGAAATGGGAATTTTAAGAAAAACTGGAGAAAAGTGGGGCCACTCTGAATCTTTCCAGTTGCCAGTCCTGGAGCTGATCACCCCCGTCCCTGGGCCGCTCATCCTCCCCGACTCATCCTCCTTTTCCTTCCTCCCTGAGTCAAAATTCCTCCTCTGAGAGCCAGACCCCCCTACCCCGTTGCTGCTGTTGTTCAGCCGCTAACTCGTGTCTGACCCAAGGACTGCAGCACGCCAGGCTTCCCTGTCTTCCACTGACTCCCCGAGTTTGCTCAGATTCATGTCCATTGAGTCGGGGATGCTGTCTAACCATCTCATCCTCTGCCACCCCCTTCTCCTTTTGCCTTCAATCTTTCCCAGCATCAAGGTCTTTTCCCCTACCCAAGGTTCCAACATTTTTAACAAGACCTTCTGGACAACGAGAGGCTAAGCCAGAAAGAAGACCATAGTTCTGGACCCTGGCCCAGAATAGAATCTCAGGACAATGTGATGAGGTATTACACAATGCCATGTGAAATAAACACCTAAATACGAGTACTCTCAATCCCTCAGTTTCCATCACTGACCATCATGAGGTAGGTCACCTGCCTCTACAGGGCCTGAGGCTCTGCTCTGGCACCCCGTGGGACACAGAAAAGCAATCCAGGTGTCCAGGGCCTGGCCTGGCTCTGTTATCTGCATGCCAGTGCTGCTGCAAGCCGGCTTGGCAGCCTTCAGTGCTCTTCCGGTGAGCACAGACCACTTCACAAAACGTCACATCAGACAAGGCTACTTTGTGACCGTAATGGACGAAGACAAGAGTAAGACCACCAGCAGTCATGCTTAAACAGAGACAAACCATGCACAGCGTCCAGGCCACACAATCCCAGACACCCCTATCCTGGCTGAATGAATGACTGTCTTTACGAGAGGTAGCCTGGCCTTGACCTAGCCTTCCCTGTAGATAAATTTATTCCAAGACCCAGTCGTAGAATTACCACCACTTCCTGACTATGTCCAAGCCAGAGCAAAGCTTAACTCCTCCCCCAAATCACCCAACTAAAGCCCAAACCCATTACGTGTTCTTTAACACCATCTTACTGAAGCCGCACGGTTCTGTGATGGACATTGCTATTCAGAACAGCAAGTCATCAACCCAACTTGTTCAAGCACAGGTGTGTGTCCCTGATGGCCTTTGGCTGGGGGGAGTGGGGTGGGCATTGACACCATGAAATACTAGTCGGTAGGTCTAATTGATGGAGAAAGCAATGGCACCCCACTCCAGCACTCTTGCCTGGAGAATCCCATGGGCGGAGGAGCCTGGTGGGCTGCAGTCCATGGGATCGCGAAGAGTAGGACACGACTGAGCGATTTCACTTTCACTTTTCACTTTCATGCACTGGAGAAGGAAATGGCAACCCACTCCAGTGTTCTTGCCTGGAGAATCCCAGGGACTGGGGAGCCTGGTGGGCTGCTGTCTATGAGGTCGCACAGAGTCGGACACGACTGAAGNACACCATGGACTGCAGCATGCCAGGCCTCCCTGTCCATCACCAACTCCCGGAGTTTACTCAGACTCATGCCCATTGAGTCAGTGATGCCATCCAACCATCTCATCCTCTGTCATCCCCTTCTCCTCCTGCCCTCAATCTTTCCCAGCATAAAGGTCTCTTCCGATGAGTCAGCTCTTCTCATCAGGTGGCCAAAGTATTGGAGTTTCAGCTTCAACATCAGTCCTTCCAATGAACACCCAGGACTGATCTCCTTTAGGATGAACCGGTTGGATCTCCTTGCAAAGACTCATACAACCTAATTATTTTCAACTTTTTGCATCCTGGCAGTGTAGACAAGCCCACTTATGACCTTCAAATTATAACTTAAAAATGCTTTATGAAGAGAAAGTAATATTAACTTGATAGAGGTGCCCAACATATTTTAAGGCAGAAAATACAGATTCATTATTATTACAATTGACAATGATTTAGTGGGTCTTTGCTATGTGTCAGGAAGTATACCAGATGCTGTGAAATCACATTATCACATCCAATCATCATCACAACTTAAGAGAAGGATCTCTTACAAATGAAAATGGTGAAATTCAGAAAAGCAATAAAGCTTTCCAGGTGGTTGCAAACCTGCTTTCAATATTCAGATATGTAGTGCTATTTCTAATTACTTAAATACCTATTTTCTTGTTGGCCTAATATGTTATTTTTAAAACATGAATCATTTGCATTTTGAGATTTTCAAGAGACTTAGATGTTGCCTTAGAATTTCTGATCCAACCCAGGTGTGCACTTTCTGAAATGTTACAGCCACACCCTCCCTGTTAATCTCTCCTAACACAGCTTGATGATTTTTAGCTTTAATATGCCAAATGTGGCCAACCCTCTTTCCTCTTGTTTATTATCCACTTTAATTTACCCCAGAGCCATCCACTTCTAGAAGTCCTGTTTGAGGTGAGAGGACTGAGAAATGGGAATTTTAAGAAAAACTGGAGAAAAGTGGGGCCACTCTGAATCTTTCCAGTTGCCAGTCCTGGAGCTGATCACCCCCGTCCCTGGGCCGCTCATCCTCCCCGACTCATCCTCCTTTTCCTTCCTCCCTGAGTCAAAATTCCTCCTCTGAGAGCCAGACCCCCCTACCCCGTTGCTGCTGTTGTTCAGCCGCTAACTCGTGTCTGACCCAAGGACTGCAGCACGCCAGGCTTCCCTGTCTTCCACTGACTCCCCGAGTTTGCTCAGATTCATGTCCATTGAGTCGGGGATGCTGTCTAACCATCTCATCCTCTGCCACCCCCTTCTCCTTTTGCCTTCAATCTTTCCCAGCATCAAGGTCTTTTCCCCTACCCAAGGTTCCAACATTTTTAACAAGACCTTCTGGACAACGAGAGGCTAAGCCAGAAAGAAGACCATAGTTCTGGACCCTGGCCCAGAATAGAATCTCAGGACAATGTGATGAGGTATTACACAATGCCATGTGAAATAAACACCTAAATACGAGTACTCTCAATCCCTCAGTTTCCATCACTGACCATCATGAGGTAGGTCACCTGCCTCTACAGGGCCTGAGGCTCTGCTCTGGCACCCCGTGGGACACAGAAAAGCAATCCAGGTGTCCAGGGCCTGGCCTGGCTCTGTTATCTGCATGCCAGTGCTGCTGCAAGCCGGCTTGGCAGCCTTCAGTGCTCTTCCGGTGAGCACAGACCACTTCACAAAACGTCACATCAGACAAGGCTACTTTGTGACCGTAATGGACGAAGACAAGAGTAAGACCACCAGCAGTCATGCTTAAACAGAGACAAACCATGCACAGCGTCCAGGCCACACAATCCCAGACACCCCTATCCTGGCTGAATGAATGACTGTCTTTACGAGAGGTAGCCTGGCCTTGACCTAGCCTTCCCTGTAGATAAATTTATTCCAAGACCCAGTCGTAGAATTACCACCACTTCCTGACTATGTCCAAGCCAGAGCAAAGCTTAACTCCTCCCCCAAATCACCCAACTAAAGCCCAAACCCATTACGTGTTCTTTAACACCATCTTACTGAAGCCGCACGGTTCTGTGATGGACATTGCTATTCAGAACAGCAAGTCATCAACCCAACTTGTTCAAGCACAGGTGTGTGTCCCTGATGGCCTTTGGCTGGGGGGAGTGGGGTGGGCATTGACACCATGAAATACTAGTCGGTAGGTCTAATTGATGGAGAAAGCAATGGCACCCCACTCCAGCACTCTTGCCTGGAGAATCCCATGGGCGGAGGAGCCTGGTGGGCTGCAGTCCATGGGATCGCGAAGAGTAGGACACGACTGAGCGATTTCACTTTCACTTTTCACTTTCATGCACTGGAGAAGGAAATGGCAACCCACTCCAGTGTTCTTGCCTGGAGAATCCCAGGGACTGGGGAGCCTGGTGGGCTGCTGTCTATGAGGTCGCACAGAGTCGGACAAGACTGAAGCGACGCAGCAGCAGCAGCAGCAGGTCTAATTGATGGTTGTGGACTCCTAGCATGGTGGAAAATTTTTAAAGAAAAATGATAACTATGCAAAGATGATGATTCTGTTTTGAAGGCTATGCATGTGCTGGTACTAAGTCGCTTCAGTCGTGTCCAGCTCTTTACAATGCTGTGGACTGTAGCCCACCAGGCTCCTCCGTCCATGGGATTCTCCAGGCAAGAATACTGGAGTGGGTTGCCATGCCCTCCTCCAGAGGAACTTCCCAACCCAGGAATCAAACCCACATCTCCTGTGGCTCCTGCATTTCAGGCAGATTCTTTACCACTGAGCCACCAGGGAAGCCTGAAACAGCTTTCATCCTTAACAGTAACAGTGTAGAGACTTCTCTGGTGATCCAGTGGTGATGAATCTGCTTTGCAGTGAAGGGATGTGGGTTTGATCTTGGGGAAATAAGATCCCCTGTGCCATAGAGCGACTGAGGCCATGTGCCACAGCTCCTGACCCTGTGTGCTACAACAAAAGATCCCACACGACAACAAAGACCCCACATGTTACAACTAAGACTTGAATTCAGCCAAATAAATGGAAGTTAATTAAATAAAAAAGAATGTATAGTCATCTAAAAAAATAACAGTGTGCCCTAATAGAAAAATGGCAAGCGATATGAAAAGTCAGTTCATTGGAAAGAAACACAAATTATGCATTTAGGAAAAGATGCTCAACCTTGCTCATAATAAGAGAATTGCTCATTAAAATTACACTGAGATGCTATTTTTCATCAGCTAAATTAGCAAAAATCCAGAAGTATGACCACACACAGGGGCACTCTTATACGTTGCTGTGGAAATGAATGTAATTCAGTCCTGGTAGAAAGAGACTGGAGAAGGAAATGGCAACCCACTCCAGTGTTCTTGCCTGGAGAATCCCAAGGATGGGGCAGCCTGGTGGGCTTCTGTCTATGGGGTCGCACAGAGTCAGACACGACTGAAGCGACTTAGCAGCAGCAGCGGCAGAAAGAGATTTGGCAGGAGTTGATGAAATTACATATCCATCCTTGCCCCCCCCAAAAAAACAAAAACAAAAAAAGAAAAAAGAAATTACATATCCATCACCCTTTTGAACCATTAATTCCATATGCAGGTGCCTGTACCAAAGATTTACTGGCAAAAACTCAAAATGGCATATTCATATGGCTGTTTCCTTAGTGCTGTTCATAATAGCAAAGACGGCCGACAACATAACGGCCCATTGATAGGGAACGGACCTGATTAAACCTGAAGGCAAAGAAAACTGTGCAGCTGCCGAAGGAGCAGGGGCCTCTCTTTGTGGCTATGCGGTGACCCTCATATAGGACAAGCGGCTGAGTGAAAAAGCCAAGCTGCAGCAGAGCGCCGCTGGGATGCTGCTTTCTGTAGCCACAAAGGGAGCAAGGGGCCAAGGGGAAAAGGCAGATCTTACTGAACACTCCTGATCCGATGGTTTGGCTTTTAAGTTGACATAATGGCTTATAGCATATTCAAAAGCAGAGACATTACTTTGCCGACTAAGGTCCGTCTAGTCAAGGCTTTTCCTGTGGTCATATATGGATGTGAGAGTTGGACTGTGAAGAAGGCTGAGCGCCGAAGAATTGATGCTTTTGAACTGTGGTGTTGGAGAAGACTCTCGAGAGTCCCTTGGACTGCGAGGAGATCCAACCAGTCCATTCTGAAGGAGATCAACCCTGGGATTTCTTTGGAAGGAATGATGCTAAAGCTGAAACTCCAGTACTTTGGCCACCTCATGTGAAGAGTTGACTCATTGGAAAAGACTCTGATGCTGGGAGAGATTGGGGGCAGGAGGAGAAGGGGATGACAGAGGATGAGATGGCTGGATGGCATCACTGACTCGATGGACGTGAGTCTGAGTGAACTCCAGGAGTTGGTGATGGACAGGGAGGCCTGGCGTGCTGCGATTCATGGGATTGCAAAGAGTCAGACACGACTGAGTGACTGAACTGAACTGAATGTTTTTTACATTTTAAAAAGCAAAGTTAATTTAAAAATAAAAATATCTCTCAGAAAACTGAAAATAAGCCAAAGAATATCCAAAATGATACCTTATCCACACAGAAGAATTTTTATAATAACCTTAAAGGACAACAATTTGATTATATCTTTAATGAGGTATATCCTAAGGTCAAAAACATCTGAAACTCATCCTGAATTGCTGTCTCTATCTTTTGTTAGTTATAATATTATTCTTATTCTGTAACACACATACATACTAAGGATAAATTTAATAATTGTTAACAACATGAGGAACAAGGTTACAGTGTAAACAGAGATACACTTATATTGAAAGTGTTACCTAAATCTTGTCTTCATCCACAATTATTTCCTTAGAATAACTTCTTAGAAGTAAAATTATTATATACGTAGCATTTATACTTTAAAAAAATAGGCAAAACAGCCTGTAGAAAGCTGGCAATAAATTTGAAAACCATTTAATATAACACATGCTCTCGAGTAAAACCAGAGACTCAAACCATTGATGATTACAGAAAAGAAAATATTTCCATTTACTGTAGTAAAACTGGGTAGCCTGAATTATAGAAATTGAGGCTGTAGTTTTCCATTGAACCCAGAGTATGTGGACCCTTGAAGACCAGGCTAAGGGGTTTGGAGCTGATTCTGTGTGGCCCACCGATAGACCTCGGATGGCTTTATGTGGAGGGGAAGTGCTACAGTCAGAGGCGAAAGTTTTGAAGGACTGGTCTGGCAGCCTATGTAAAGGTGGAAAGGGGGGCGTCTAGACGAGGGACACTGTTGTGAAGTTGATGAAATAACCCCACGTAAGAGGTGGTAAGGATTAGAACTGGGGTGCCAGCTCTAAGAAAATGAAGCAAAGGAGCAGGCAAGAGAATTACAGCTCTAGGACATGGCAAAGGCCAAGCTGGCAAAGCGGATTTGCAGAGGAGATGGCCAACGCTTTGATTAATGGTCAGAGTGGAGCCTGGGAGAGAAGAAAAGACACCTCTTTCACTGAAGGTGAGTTTGAGAGAAGACAGAAAGAAAACAGAGAATGAGAAGCTGGGAAAACCCAAACGGCCACGAGTTTTCACAGGTGATTCAGTCAGGTGGAAGGGAAGACCTTCTGTTCCCCAAAACGGACACTCAAGTGGGAGTTTGAGAAGGGTAATGGTTTTGTAGCACGTTCCGTGGGACCTATGGGAAGAAGCCGTTCAGGATGACCAGAAGCAGGTCCCAGCAGCGCTGAGTCCTATCACGTGAGTCAGAGCTGACATTAGTCGTCCGAGATGAACAACTTTCTCTGCAAAGCGCAGCAGCAGACGGAGAGTGTTGTGAGACTGCTTAATGGACTGATTGAAAGGAAACAGTGCATTCATCAGCTCCATACTTTCCAAGCTCTTGGCCAAGGACGCCTGTGAATGGTAGCACCATCCTACCAGCTCCGGATGCCAGGCCGAGGACCCAGTGGCATATCAAACGCACATTCTCTGGGTGTGGTCCAGGAAAGGACTGGGAGGAAGAGGAATCAGAGACAGCGTGACGAGCTTATTTGGAAGGCTTACCCAGGGGTCTGGTGGTAGACAGACTAGTGAGGACCAGCACAACCTGGGGGGCTGAGAAGGGGAACAGTGAGGCGGCTAGCACTGGGGGCCCACGTGACTGTGCCGTTTCCTCACTGCACAGAATTCACCCAAAGGGGGGGTCCACCCAAAGGGGGTGGAAACCCACGCTGGCATCTTGTTGAAGTACTGAGCTTGTGGTCTGTGACCAAGCAGAAGAGAACCATTTTCCAAAGTAGGGTACCTTTTTTTAAATTTGCACTCCATCAGTTCAGTTCAGCCGTGTCCAACTCTTTGTGACCCCAAGGACTGGAGCACGCCAGGCCTCCCTGTCCATCACCAGCTCCTGGAGTTTACTCAAACTCCTGTCCATTGAGTCAGTGATGCCATCCAACCATCTCATCCTCTGTCATCCCCTTCTCCTCCTGCCTTCAATCTTTCCCAGCATCAGGATTGTTTCAAATGAGTCAGTTCTTTGCACCAGGGAGCCAAAGTATTGGAGTTTCAGCATCAGCATCAGTCTTTCCAATGAATATTCAGGACTGATTTGCTTTAGGATGGACTGGTTGGATCTCCTTGCAGTTCAAGTGACTCTCAAGAATCTTCTCCAACACCACAGTTGAAAAGCATTGAGTCTTCAGAGCTCAGCGTTCTTTATAGTCCAACTCTCACATCCATACATGACTACTGGAAAAACTATAGCTTTGACTAGATGGACTTTTGTTGGAAAAGTAATGTCTCTGCTTTTTAATATGCTCTCTAGTTTAGTCATAGCTTTTCTTCCAAGGAGCAAGTGTCTTTGAACTTCATGGCTGCACTCACCATCTGCAGTGATTTTGGAGCCCAGGAAAATAAAGTCTGTTACTTTTCCACTGTGACTCAAGCACTCCAGAGTTTGAGTTAAAGATCACAATAAAGAGCTAGAGAGAGGAAATATGGAGTTGTGGTCAGAAAAAGCCAGGTTTCAAGTTTTGGGGGGGGTTAGAGCAAAAACTCAGTGGAATTGGGTTGTATTTGAAGAATGAAACAGGGAAGTAAATAAAACTAGGAGCAAAGGAGTCAGAATAGGAACCAGAGGGATGGATTCGTAGATCAGGGAAACGGAAGAAGAGCAGAGTGGAGGCGGATACGGCCAAGGAGGCTGTGCCCTTCCCGACTCAGTGGCCACGGCTGCGTCTCCCGTCTTGTCGCTCCGCAACATGACTCCCGTTAGGAGAGCCTGTCTCTTCTGAGTGCTCTCCTCTCTGGCAGCCCTGACTCTGACTGCAAAGGGTAAACCTTATTAAGCATTTGGCTCAGCTCACCCCACGCAGTAAAGCAAATAGCTTTCTTGTGTCGTTTCTTTTTTATTTGTGTGTGTCATTAACATTAAAGACATGATGTTGCAACAACGGCATAATTGATGACTTAATAGGCTGAATTTAGACTCAAGTAATATATCCATTCATCTAAAAGCTACCCCTTAAAAGTCTGCAAAATAAATTTATTGAAAAAATGTAGACATAACTCTACCAGAAAAATCTCCTCTGAATAATAATGCCATAGATTTTGTAGATTTTTTTTTTCCGCTTTTGGACCAGCTCATACCTTCTTCTTATGAATGGGCTGCCAAAGATGCAACCAAAAGCCTCAACCCATCAAGTTTTAGAGGATGTGTCTCCAAAACCTCAGAGGGGCTTCCCAGGAGGCGCTAGTGGCGAAGAACCCACCTGCCAGTGCAGAAGACCTGGGAGAGGCGGGTTTGATCCCTGGGTCGGGAAGACCCCCTGGAGGAGGGCGTGGCAGCCCACTCCAGCATTCTTGCCTTGGGAATCCCATGGACAGAGGAGCCTGGCGTGCTGCCATCCACGGATGGGTTCACAAAGAGTCAGATACGACTGACGAGATTTGGCAAGCAAAGCCTCAAAATTCCACAGGGTTGTTTAGAGAAAGGCAGAATATGAGAAGGGCTTCCCTGGTGGGCTCAGCGCTAAAGAGTCCCCTGCAATGCAGGAGACCCAGCTTTCATCCCTGGGTCTGGAAGATCCCCTGGAGGAGGGCATGGCAACCTCCAGTGTTCTTGCCTGGAGAATTCCTTGGACAGGGGAGCCTGGTGGGCTACAGTCCCAAAGAGTCAGACACAACTGAACAACTAACGATTTCACTTTTCACTTTCACTGGGTGTTCACAAAGCATTTTGTTTCTCCTGACTCTGAATCTGGTCTTCAGACAGATGGCAACCTCTCGTTTCCTTTGAGGGGAAATAACTCTGAAATTTCCCATGTGTCAGAGCCCAGATTTTCTGTATGGCTCACCTGGCGAGCAGAGATGTTCTTTTAGCTGGGGTGACTTTTCTGATTTTGCAGAAGAGGCACAGATAGGAATTTCTTCATCAGTTTCCGCTATAATACATACATGTGAGAAGGCTCCCTGAACACCACTGTTTCCCTGGCTCATGTATATTTCACATTTGTTTCATGCTCTCTCAGGCTTCCCCGATAGCTCAGTTGGTAAAGAACCCACCTGCAGTGCAGGAGACCCTGGTTCGATTCCTGGGTCAGGAAGATCCCCTGGAGAAGGGAAAGGCTACCCGCCCCAGTATTCTGGCCTGGAGAATTCCCTGGAGTGTATAGTCCACGGGGTCACAAAGAGTCAGACATGACTGAGGAACTTTCACTTTTATGTACAGGTCTGCATGGGGGCTAGGCTGGGCCAGACAGTGGAAGGGCATTCTCCTGGAGAATCAGCTCAACACAAGGCAGGCAAATGCAGTGGATGTAAGACTGGTTGCATCACATCCGCTGAAGTCAAGAGGAGAGGTTGCAGGGCTGAGGTCCACTAAATGGTCAGAATTCTTTCCTGCAGCAGAAAGGGCTGGCAGAGAATATTCCGTGAACAATAACCTATAATACCATCAAACTCAAGCTGTCTTGTAGTTTCATTAAAAAAAATCAATCAGTTTAAGGGGAAATAAATCAAATTGGTCATTGCATAGTTCTAACTTTCTTAATAGTCGTTTTCTTGCTGCAGAAATCTCACTCGAGGTTGATGAGGTTGCTGAATGTAGGCTGATTTGATGTATTTCCACTTGGTTCACAGCAAGTAGTGAGCAAATTTGCTGAAGGAGACTGCTCTTCATCGATTTCAGTTTTACCATAATTAGGATACATGGGTTCTGGCTATAGGATACTAAAGCTGGGAATTATTTCCTACCAAAACATCTATGGTTTTAAAGAGAAAAACCTCAGCATCAGCTGGAAAGGAGTTAAATGAAATTATTTGTTTTGGATGGTTGGGGTGTGTTTTTTTTTCCATTTTTAGCTCCTTTCAGGCTTTGGGTTCAGGATGTGGTCACGTGAACTGACATAGACCATGATTTGTCTGTGTCACGGGGGCCGGTTGGGGCCACAGAGGGAATGACTGCTCAGCCCAGGCTCCATCCTTTCGGGCCAGAAGACCTCGATCAGACACCAGGAGAAAGGGGGTAGGCACTGGGGTCTCTCTGGGTTTAGGGTGGCCCTGGGGAGTCTTCTCCACTGGCTTGTACCACACCTGGCTTCTCTGTATCTCCAGTTACTGCGCTCATGATCTTCCTTGTTGTCTAAGCTAGTTTTGAGCTGTGATTTCTGCTACTTGCTATTCTGAAATAAATACCATTCAGTTATATCTGTGCAGGAGGTTGGAGGGTGGTCNCAGGAAAGGGGAGATACAGATCAAAGGGTACAGACTTTCATTGATAAAATGAGTCTGTTGTCAGCATCTATAGTTAACAATAATGCACTATACAGGTGAAATTTGCTAAGAAGATAGAAATGTTTTTAATGATAACTGTGTGAGATGATGGACATTTCAACTGGTTTGATCATGGGAACCATTTCACAATGCATACATATATGAAAATATCACATTGTATATCTGTAAACCTTAAACCATATACAATTTTTATTTGCTAATGATACCTCAATAAATCAGGGCAGGTTAAGAGGTAGGTATGGGACTTCCCTGGAGGAAGTGGTTAAGACTCCATGCTTCCAATACAAGGCATGCAGGTTAGATTCCCCATGGAAATAAGATTCCACATTCTTTGGGACACAGTCAAAAAATAAATAAAGTTTAAAAAAATTTAAAAGGGGTGAGTAGAGTTTAGGCCCACTGCAAAGTTAGAAAGAACAGTCCCCAAGAGTGTCCTCATTTTCACCAATCACAAGCTCAGTGGATTCCCAAAACCACACTCAGGTTTTATAATTTACTGGAAGAACTCATAGAACACACTGAAAGCTGTTAATACTCACAGTCATGGTTTAGTATATGGAAAGGACACAAATTAAAATCAGTCATGAGAAAAAGCACTGAGGACAGAATCCAGGAAGAGCACTAAACATGGAGCTTCTACTGCCTTTACCCCATGGAATCACAGACATATTACTCTCCCAGCACTGGTATGTGATGCTTCCTAACTAGCTCTATGAGGCCAGTGTTAGCCTAATATCAATACCAAAGACATTTCAGGACATATCAATAAATCTATAGATCTCATAAATAAATCTAGATCAATCAATAAATAGATCTAATAAACATAGATGCAAAAATCCTCAACAAAAAAAATTAGGAAATTGAATCCAACAATGTACAAAAATAATTACATAATACAACCAAGTAGGATTCATCACAAACATGAAAGGATGGCTTATTATGCAAATATCCATTAATACAATCAATAATACTGATAGCCTAAAGAAGAAAAATCAATGACCCTCACAATTGCTGTGGAGAAAGCATTTGACAAAATCTAAAATCACTTATAAAAATGTTAGCAAACTAGGAATAGAGGAAACTTCTTCAATTTGGTAACAACATCTAGAAAAAAAATCTTATAGGATCTATATGATGAAAACTATAAAACTTGATGAAGAAAATCAAAGAAAGTATAAATAAGAGAATGTTCATGTTCATGAACTGTTAAAATGTCGGTCTTCACAACTTGATGTTCAATGCAATTACAATAAAAATCCAGCAACTGTTTTTTGACATAAACTGATTCTAAGGTTTATACGGAAAGGCAAAAGACAGAGTGGACAGCATAATGTTGAGGAAGAGAAAGAAGGAGGAGGAGGAGCAACAGAAAGAAGAAAACGGCAGAACTGAAAATACCCAGTTTCAAAACTCAATAAAAACTATAGTCACGGCACTGGACTTCCCTTTCACTTTTCACTTTCAGGCACTGGAGAAGGAGATGGCAACCCACTCCAATATTCTTGCCTGGAGAATCCCAGGGATGAGGGGAGCCTGGTGGGCTGCCATCTACGGGGTCGCACAGAGTCGGACACAACTGAAGTGACTTAGCAGCAGCAGTACATATAAAGGAAATCAGTCCTGAATATTCATTGGAAGGACTGATGCTGAAGTTGAAACTCCAATACTTTGGCCACCTGATATGAAGCGCTAACTCATTTGAAAAGACCCTGATGCTGGGAAAGATTGAGGGCAGCAGAAGAAGGGGATGACAGAGGATGAGATGGCTGGATGGCATCACCGATTCAATGAACATGAGTTTGGGTAAACTCCGGGAGTTGGTGATGGACAGGGAGGCCTGGCGTGCTGCGGTTCATGGGGTCGCAGAGAGTCAGACACGACTGAGCGACTGAACTGAACTGGAGTNTGACAGAGGATGAGATGGCTGGATGGCATCACCGATTCAATGAACATGAGTTTGGGTAAACTCCGGGAGTTGGTGATGGACAGGGAGGCCTGGCGTGCTGCGGTTCATGGGGTCGCAGAGAGTCAGACACGACTGAGCGACTGAACTGAACTGGAGTACGTACAAAAAAATAGATAAAGAGTTTATTAGAACAAAATGTAGACCTCAGATATTAATGTACATAGACATAATAAAATCTTTAATAGTGGAACAAATACAAATCAGTGGAGAAAAGCGTTTTCAATAAATGGTGTTGGAACAACTGGGCATTCACATGAAAAATTCTAGATATTGACTCTACACATTTCACACACACAAATAATAATTCAAAGGGATCATAAATCTAAAATTAAATTGCAAAACTATAAAACTTCTAGGGAGTTAGATTTAAGAGGGTAAATCTACTGTCGAGTGTTCTTTCACAATAAATAAACAGGAATAATACAAATCTTAAACAAATTATTTCAAAAGGTAGGAGTAGGGAGCATATTCCAACTCTTTTTATGCGCCCATAATTACCCTGATACAAAAACCAGAAGAAAAGATTGTAAAAAAAAAGAAAAAAACTATAGACCACAATCCCCTTCTAAAAATAAGTTCCATAATCCTGAACAAAATGGTAAATTAAAATGTTTATATGTATATATATATATATATATATATATAAAATAACCCAAGTGGGGCTAATCTCAAGACTGCATGATAGCTAGGCTAGTACTCAAAAAGCAATGAATGAAATGCATCATATTAATAGAAGAAAAAAAAAACAGAAAATTCATATGATCAGCTCAATAGAAACAGAAATATTTGATAATATTCAACACTAATTTTTAATTGAAAATTCTTAACTAAGATTACACTTAATGTAGAGAAATTGAAAGCATTTCCCCTAAGATCAAGAACATGGCAATAACACCCATTCTCAATATGCCTATTCAGTTTTTGGAACTTTATTTCTGAGGTCTCTATTTTGTTCTAATAAACTCTTGGTCTATTTTTTTGTGTGTACTATATTGCCATTATTATAGTTTTTATTAAGTTTTGAAACTGGGTATTTTCAGTCCTTCAGTTTTCCTGAAGACCTAGCTAGAGTAACTGGGCAAGACAAAAAAAAAAAAAAAGGAAAGTTAACCAAATAAAAAGAGAAGTAAAACTGTGGTTATTTGCTGATAATATGATCCTATATACAGAAAATCTCAAAGAACTGTCAAAAAACTAGAGCTACTCAATGATTTCAGTTAANACATTTCACCCCAAAACAATGAATTTCACCTTTTTCTCAAGTGCTCACGGAACCTTCTCCAGGATAGATCACATCCTGGGCCATAAATCTAACCTTGATAAATTCAAAAAAATCAAAATCATTCCAAGCACCTTTTCTGACCGTAATGCATTAAGATTAGATCTCAATTACAGGAGAAAAACTGTTAAAAATTCCAACATTTGGAGGCTGAACAACACGCTTCTGAATAACCAACATATCACAGAAGAAATTAAAAAAAAAAAAAAAAGAAATCAACATATGCCTAGAAACGAATGAAAATGAAAACACAACAACCCAAAACCTGTGGGACACTGTAAAAGCAGTGCTAAGGGGAAGGGTCATAGCAATACAGGCTTACCTCAAGAAACAAGAAAAAAGTCAAATAAATAACCTAACTCTACACCTAAAGTAACTTGAAAAGGAAGAAATGAAGAACTCCAGGGTTAGTAGAAAGAAAGAAATCTTAAAAATTAGGGCAGAGATAAATGCAAACGAAACAAAAGAGACAAAAATCAACAAAACAAAAAGCTGGTTCTTTGAGAAGATAAATAAAATTCACAAACCATTAGGCAGACTCATCAAGAAGTCAAATAAATAACCTAACTCTACACCTAAAGTAACTTGAAAAGGAAGAAATGAAGAACTCCAGGGTTAGTAGAAAGAAAGAAATCTTAAAAATTAGGGCAGAGATAAATGCAAACGAAACAAAAGAGACAAAAATCAACAAAACAAAAAGCTGGTTCTTTGAGAAGATAAATAAAATTCACAAACCATTAGGCAGACTCATCAAGAAGCAAAGGGAGAAAAATCAAATCAATAAAATTAGAAATGAAAATGGAGTGATCACAACAGACAACACAGAAATACAAAGGATCATAAGAGACTACTATCAGCAACTATATGCAGATAAAATGGGCAACTTGGAAGAAATGGACAAATTCTTAGAAAACTACAACTTTCCAAAACTGAACCAGGAAGAAATAGAAAATCTTAATAGACCCATCACAGGCACGGAAATTGAAACTGTATTCAGAAATCTTCCAACAAACAAAAGCCCAGGACCAGACGCCTTCACAGCTGAATTCTACCAAAAATTTAGAGAACTAACACCTATCCTACTGAAACTCTTTCAGATAATTGCAGAGGAAGGTAAACTTCCAAACTCATTCTATGAGGCCACCATCACCCTAATACCAAACCCTGACAAAGATGACACAAAAAAAGAAAACTACAGTCCAATATCACTGATGAACATAAATGCAAAAATCCTTAATAAAATTCTAGCAAACAGAATTCAACAACATATAAAAAGATCACACATCATGACCAAGTAGGCTTTACCCTAGGGATGCAAGGATTCTTCAATATCCACAACTTAATCAATGTAATATACCACATTAACAAATTGAAAAATAAAAACCATATGATTATCTCAATAGATGCAGAGAAAGCCTTTGACAAAATTCAACATCCATTCATGATTTAAAAAAAAAAAACCTCCAGAAGGCAGGAATAGAAGGAACATACCGCAACATAATAAAAGCTACATATGACAAACTCTCAGTAAACATTATCCTCAATGGTGAAAAATTGAAAGTATTTCCCCTAAAGTCAGGAAAAAGGCGAGGGTGCCCACTCTTACCACTACTATTCAAAATAGTTTTGGAAGTTTTGGCCACAGCAATCAGAGCAGAAAAAGAAATAAAAGGNAAATAAATGCCATATGATTATCTCAATAGATGCAGAGAAGGCCTTTGATAAAATTCAACATCCATTTATGATAAAAACTCTCCAGAAAGCAGGAATAGAAGGAACATACCTCAACATAATAAAAGCTATATATGACAAACCCACAGCAAACATTATCCTCAATGGTGAAAAATTGAAAGCATTTCCCCTAAAGTCAGGAACAAGACAAGGATGTCCACTTTCACCGCTACTATTCAACATAGTTCTGGAAGTTTTGGCCACAGCAATCAGAGCAGAAAAAGAAATAAAAGGAATCCAAATTGGAAAAGAAGAAGTAAAACTCTCACTGTTTGCAGATGACATGATCCTCTACATAGAAAACCCTAAAGACTCTACCAGAAAATTACTAGAACTAACCAATGAATATAATAAAGTTGTGGGATATAAAATCAACACACAGCAATCCCTTGCTTTCCTATACACTCATAATGAGAAAACAGAAAGAGAAATTAAGGAAACAATTCCATTCACCACTGCAATGAAAAGAATAAAATACTTTGGAATATATCTACCTAAGGAAACTAAAGACCTATATATAGAAAACTGTAAAACACTGGTGAAAGAAATCAAAGAGGACACTAATAGATGGCGAAATATACCGTGTTCATGGATTGGAAGAATCGATATAGTGAAAATGAGTATACATTCCAAAACAATCTATAGATTCAATGCAATCTTAATCAAGCTACCAATGGTATTTTTCAGAGAACTAGAACAAATAATTTCACAATTTGTATGGAAATACAAAAAACCTCGAATAGCCAAAGCAGTCTTGAGAAAGAAGAACGGAACTGGAGGAATCAACCTGCCTGACTTCCGTCTCTACTACAAAGCCACAGTCATCAAGACAGTATGGTACTGGCACAAAGACAGAAATATAGATCAATGGAACAAAATAGAAAACCCAGAGATAAATCCATGCACCTATGGACACCTTATCTTCAACAAAGGAGGCAAGAACATACAATGAATTAAAGACAATCTCTTAAACAAGAGGTGAGGGAAAAACTGGTCAACCACTTGTAAAAGTATGAAATTAGAACACTTTCTAACACCATACAAAAAAATAAACTCAAAATGGATTAAAGACCTAAACATAAGACCAGAAACTATTAAACTCCTAGAGGAGAACATAGGCAAAACACTCTCCAACATGAACCACAGCAGGATTCTCTATGACCCACCTCCCAGAATATTGGAAACAAAAGCAAAAATAAACAAATGGGATCTAATTAAAATCAAAAGCTTTTGCACAACAAAGGAAACTATAATCAAGGTAAAAAGACAGCCTTCGGAATGGGAGAAAATAATAGCAAATGAAGCAACGGACAAAGAATTAATCTCAAAAATATACAAGCAACTCCTGCAGCTCAATTCCAAAAAAATAAAAGACCCAATCAAAGAGTAGGCCAAAGAACTAAACAAACATTTCTCTAAAGAAGACATACAGATGGCTAACAAACACATGAAAAAATGCTCAGCATCACTCATTATTACAGAAATGCAAATCAAAACCACAGTGAGGTACCATCTCATGCCAGTCAGAATGGTGGCTATCCAAAAGTCTACAAATAATAAATGCTGGAGAGTGTGTCAAGAAAAGCGAACCCTCATATACTGTTGGTGGGAATGCAAACTAGTACAGTCACTATAGAGAACAGTGTGGAGATCCCTTAAAAAACTGGAAATAGAATGCCGTATAACCAGGCAATCACACTGCTGGGCATACACACTGAGGAAACCATAAATGAAAGAGACACGTGTATCTCAATGTTCATCGCAGCACTATTTATAATTGCTAGGACATGGGAGCAACCTAGATGCCCATCAGCAGATGAATGTGGGTCCTGCCCCTCGCCTGGTTGACCGTCTTGCTTTGTAAACTAAGAGGTTTTGTGCAGTGACATCTCTAAGGGCATTGATCTCAGGGCACACAGCAGGGTTTTAATAAGTGCAGCTGGAAGGACTCATTGGCTTCACCAGGGTGAACAATAGCAAGATGGAGTAGATGTGGATGCTGCTTCAGAAAAAGCAAGTTTGTGAGACTTTCAAAAAGACCCATCTAGACTCCACCAGAGGTCTTGGTCAGCGTGTATTCAGTTCAGTTTAGTTCGGTCGCTAAGTCGTGTCCGACTCTTTGCGACCCCAAGAATCGCAGCACGGCAGGCCTCCCTATCCATCACCATCTCTCGGATTTCACGCAGACACACGTCCATAGAGTCCGTGATGCCATCCAGCCATCTCATCCTCGGTCGTCCCCTTCTCCTCCTGCCCCAAATCCCTCCCAGCATCAGAGTCTTTTCCAACGAGTCAACTCTTCGTGTGAGGTGGCCAAAGTACTGGAGTTTCAGCTTTAGCATCATTCCTTCCAAAGAAATCCCAGGGTTGATCTCCTTCAGAATGGACTGGTTGGATCTCCTTGCAGTTCAGTTCTAATGAGGTGGATGAAACTGGAGCCTATTATACAGAGTGAAGTAAGCCAGAAAGAAAAATCCCAATACAGTATGCTAACACATATAGATGGAAGTTACAAGGTAATGATAACCCTGTATGCAAGACAGCAAAAGAGCACAGAGGTATTGAAGTCTTTTGGACTCTGGGAGAGGGCGAGGGCAGGATGGTATGGGAGAACGGCACTGAAACATGTAAAATATCATATGTGATATGCAAGTTTGATGCATGATACAGGGTGCTCTGGGCTGGTGCACTGGGATGACCCAGAGGGATGGTATGGGGAGGGAGGTGGGAGGGGGCTTCAGGATCAGGAACACGTGTACACCCATGGCAGATTCAAGTCAATGTATGGCAAAACCAATACAATATTGTAAAGTAAAATAACTAAAATTTTTTTAAAAGGTGATACAGGGTGCTCTGGGCTGGTGCACTGGGATGACCCAGAGGGATGGTATGGGGAGGGAGGTGGGAGGGGGCTTCAGGATCAGGAACACGTGTACACCCATGGCAGATTCAAGTCAATGTATGGCAAAACCAATACAATATTGTAAAGTAAAATAACTAAATTTTTTTTAAAAAAGGAGGATCTGAGAAACTATTTAGAGCACCCAGAAAAATATATCAGAGCTTTTAAGGGTATTACTCTGCTTTATGACCTTGCTTAGAAGGATGTGATATATATCCTGGGATGAATGCTAACCCCCGACTCAAAAGCTCAAGTTTTGGGAAAAGCAGTTGCTTATGGAGATGAATGGCTTGGTAATGAATCAGTAGGGAAGAGGGAGGACGAGATAGCCGCCCTCCCCACTGGGAATCAGGCGGTCCAAACTATAGAACCAGGCTGGGACTACAACACGGTACAGGAAGATGGGATCTGAGTCATTTTGTAGGTGTATTCTTGATGGACTCAGGCAAGCACATGCTAAGACTTCATGCCAAATTGACAAACATAGAACAGGAGGAGAAGGAAGCTCCTGGTAAATTCCTAGAGTGAGGGAANCCAGGCTGGGACTACAACACGGTACAGGAAGATGGGATCAGAGTCATTTTGTAGGTGTATTCTTGACGGACTCAGGCAAGCACATGCTAAGACCTCATGCCAAATTGACAAACATAGAACAGGAGGAGAAGGAAGCTCCTGGTAAATTCCTAGAGTGAGGGAATCCCTGTGCAGATCCCGAAAGTAAAGAGGAAAGAGTGATCTTAAAGGATAGATTTCTCAGTCAGTTGGCTCCAGATAGGTGCTGTAAGCTATTAAAACAGGTGTATGGACCAAATCAGTCTTTAGATACTCTGTTGCAACTGACTCAGTCTTTTATGGCAGGGAATATGAGGGAAATAAAGGCAGCGAAAAAAGTAATGGCTGTCAGAGCCGTTCTTAAACAGGCTGAGAAAAATGCCCAGAGGGACCCAGGTGAAAACAGATGGGCTTGCTATTACTGTGGAAAGGAGGGGCACTCTCCATACCCCTTCTGATGTCTGCATCAGAAGCTCTCTCAGTCCCTTTTCACTTTAATAAAATTCTGCTGTACAAAACTCTTGAGTGATCAAGCCTGGTCCCTGGTCCCAAAGTTAAATCTTCAGAGATCATGAATCCAACACTGTTCACCGTAAGCTATCACTATGATCTATCAGATGCTGGCAACTTCATCTCTGGTTCCTCTGCCTGTAGTATATCCAGCTTGAACTTCTGGAAGTTCTCAGTTCATGTACTGTTGAAGCCTTATTGTTCAGTCACTCAGTCATTTCTGACTCTTTGCAACCCCATGGACTGCACACGCCAGGCTTCCCTGTCCTTCACTATCTCCCAGAGCTTGCTCAAACTCATGTCCATTGAGTCAGTGATGCCATCCAACCATCTCATCCTCTGTCATCCCCTTCTTTTCCTGCCTTCGATCTTTCTTTCCCAGCATCAGGGTCTTTTCTAATAAGTCGGCTCTTTGCATCAGATAGTGGCCCAAGTATTGGAGCATCAGCATCTGTCCTTCCAATGAGTATTCAGGACTGATTTCCTGTAGGATGGACTGGTTGGATCTCCTTGCAGTCCAAGTGACTCTTAGAGTCGTCTTCAGCACCACAGTTCAAAACCATCAATTCTTGGGCGCTCAGCCTTCTTTATGGTCCAGCTCTCACATCCATACATGACTGCTGGAAGAGCCATAGCTTTGACTATACCGACCTTTTTTGGCAAAGTAATGTTTCTGCTTTTTAATATGCTGTCTAGGCTTGTCATATCATTTCTTCCAAGGAGCAAGTGTCTTTTAATTTCATGGCTGCAGTCACCATCTGCAGTGATTTTGGAGCCCAGAAAAATAAAGTCTGTCACTTTCCATTCTTTCCCAATCTGTTTGCCATGAAGTGATCGGACCAGATGCCATGATCTTCATTTCTTGAATGTTGAGTTTTAAGCCACCTTTTTTACTCTCGTCCACTCAGAGGGCACACACAAAACCTTGTATACACCAGGATATAGAGAAAGGAGCAGTGACCCCCACAAGAGACTGAGCTAGACCTGCCTTTGAGCATTTGAGTCTCTCCTGAGGCACAGGTCAGCAGTGGCCTGCCAGGGGGGTGGGGCCTCTGGCTGCAGCAGACCTGGGAGGCTCAGAGGGTGGCATAAATCCTCTTGGAGGAGGTCACCATTAGCCCCACTGTAGAGCCATCGACAGACGACCCACAAATTGGAGAACAATTATGCCAAAGAGTCCTTGCACCGTTGCAAAAGTCCTAGGGCCCATAACAGATTTCCCAAGCTGGAGATCCAGCAAAAGCACTGAGAACTCCCAGGGAATTTGACTTTGAAGGCCAGTGGGGTTTTATTACAGAACGTCCACAGGACTGAGGAAACAAACTCTTGGAGGGCACAGACAAAACCTTGTGTGCACCAGGACCCAAGAGAAAGGAGCAGCGACCCCAGGAGAGACTGAGCCAGACTTGCCTGTGAGTGTCCAGGAGTCTCTGGTGGAGGCGTGGGTCAGCAGTGGCCTGCCGCGGGGTCAGGGGCACTGGATACAACAGTGCTGTCGTAAGTCCTTCTGAAGGATGGTCACCCTCCCTGCCGTTACCCCTATCTTAGTTTGGCCTCTGGACAAACTACAGGGAGGGAACATCAGCTGAAAATTGGATTAAAGATTTACTGAGCATGGCCCTGCCCAGCAGAGCAAGACCCAGTCTTCCCCACAGCCAGTCCCTCCCACCAGGAAGCCTCCACAGTCCTCTTATCCTTCTCCATCAGAGAGCAGATAGAATGAAAACCACAACCACAGAAAACTAACCAAGTTGATCACATGGATCACAGCCTTGTCGGACTCAATGAAACAATGAGCCATGCTGTGTATCCTTGGATTAAATCCCACTCGATCATGGTATATGACCCTTTTAATTTATTATTGTATTTGGTTTGCTAGTTTTTCTTTGAGGACTGTTTCATATATATTCATCAGTGATAATGGCCTGATTTTTTTTTTTAAATCTGGTTTTGGTATCAGGATGATACTGGCATCATAGAATGAGTTCGTAAGCATTCCTCCCAAAGTTTTTTGGAATAGTTTTAGAAGGGTAGGTGTTAACTCATCTAATTGTTTGATAGAATTCACCTGAGAAGTCATCTGGTCGTGTACTTTTTTTTTTTTTAGTGATTCATTTCACTATTGGTAATTCATGTTTTCTGTTTCTTCATGTTTCCAACTTGAGAGACTATTTTTTTAGGGATCTGTTCCTTTTTGCTAGGTGATCCATTGTATTGGCATGTAGTTCTAGTAATCTCTTATGATCCTTTGCATTTCTGTGGTGTTGGTTGCAACTTCTCCTTTTCCGTTTCTAATTTTATTGATTTGGGCCATCTCCTGATAAGTCCAAGAAAGATTTATTGATTTGTTTTTTTCTACCTTTACTTAGCTCAGGTCTGGGTCACAGGGTGATTGAATGCAGAACCTAGGGGGACCCCGTGGCTAATGCTGGCTCATTAGTGGGCGGAGTCGTCCAAGAGACCTCAGGCTGTTGCCCATCCACTCATGGGTACAAAGGTCCTGGCTAGTGCTGACCTACTGGCAATTAGAACAGGTCCTGAAGTCTGATTGCAGGGCCCAGGTGTCCCAGAGCTGTGCTGGATTGCAGGTGATCAGGCTGGTTCCTGTCATGGTTGAGTGTAGGGTCGTGGGGGGTCCTGAAGTTTGTGTAGCTTGCTAGTGGGTGGTCAGCTATCAGAGCTGCAGTTTTCTTTTGGCTGGTGTCTGCTTCTTGGTGGGGGGCGGGGGTCGCTGGGTCCCAGGGTCTGGCTTGAAAGCCCTGGTGGGTGGGGCTGGGTCCTGGGCCATCTAGGGGGCAGCATTATGCCCTGAAGGTCTTCAATCAGCCTGTCTCCTGGTAGTGAGGCTGTCAGCTGCTGGGCTTGAGGCATCCCAGCCTGACAACTACAGGATGTTTGGTGGGAGCAGGGCTAGTCCTGAAACTGAAACTAGAGGGAGGGTTCCACAGTGGCGCCCGCCAGCACAGTATCAGCCTGGCAGAACAGGCCCTCCCAGAATGACTGCCCGTGACTTCGTCCTCACGGTAGGGGAGCTGCATTGCCTCCTGCCTCTCTGGGAGACTCTTGTAAGTCTGGCCAAAGTTCCTACCAAATTCCTGCTTCTACCCCAGGGTCCTGGAGCACATGAGAGCCCGTGTGTGCCCTTTCAGAGTGGAGTCTGTGTTCCTTAGCCCTCAGGGACTCCTGAAAGGAAGCCCTGCTGGCCTTCACAGTCAGATACCCCGGGAGCTCCTGTTCCCAGTGTGGGATCCCTGACCCCAGGAGCCCAGCATGGGGTGCAGACCTCTGACTCCCGTAGGAGAAGCTCTGCGGCCGGCATTCTCCCGTTTGTAGGCTGCACCCAGAGTTATGAGACTTGACTGTATCTTGACTCCATCCCTCCTACCCATCTCCTTGTGGTTCCTCTTTAGCTGTATATCCGTTCTGGTAGATTCTGGTCTTTTTCATCAGTAGTAGTTCTGCAGATAGCTGTGATTTTGTGGTGCCTGTAAAGAACTGAGCTCAGGGTATTTCTCCTCTGCCCTCTTGGCTGATCTATTAGACTATCTTCAAGCGAATTAAGGGATGTGGGCTGGACTTCTGTTTCATGTAGAGAATGGTGCCTGGAACTGAAACTCACCTAACTGTGGTCTCACCTCAGAGTGGAGTCGGATGTTTGCTGTACTTACTTGATGAACTATCCTTGTTAAAAAAATAAAGTAGCTCGGGATCATATATGCATTCATCCTCCTATAGGTTCATATTGACAGACCTCCTACATTCTCTTTTAAATAACTCAGTGTTTTTTTTTTTCCCTAAGAAGCAGCTTCATGTAGATTTATTTTTTGGACACAAGTTCAGAATCTTACATTTCTTCTTATTAAAACTATTCCAAATTGATCTGAAACATTACGCGATTGGCTGACTTGTGGGAAGATTTTAATCCTGTCAGTATATTTGTTGATTATCTACAAATTTTAAAGCATACCTTGTTGGGCTTAGGCTTGTTGTTGTTATTCAGTTGCTAAGTTGTGACCAAATCTTTGTGACCCCATGTACTGCAGCACGGCAGGCTTCCCTGTCCTTCACTGACTCCCAGAGTTTGCTCAAACTCATGACCATAGGATTGATAATGGTATCCAACCATCTCCTGCCACCCCCTTCTCCTCTTGCCCTCCATCTTTCCCATCATCAGAGTCTCTTCCAGTGAGTCTACTCTTTGCATCAGGTCGACAAAGTATTGGAGCTTCAGCTTCAGCATCCATCCTTCCAATGAATATTCAGGGTTGATTTCCTTTAGGATCGACTGATTTGATCTCTTTGCAGTCCAAGGGACTGTCTAGAGGCTTCTCCAACACCACAGTTCAAAAGCATCAGTTCTTCAGTGCTCAGCCTTCTTTCTGGTCTGGCTCTCACATCCATACAAGACTACTGGAAAAGACATGGCTTTGACTTATATGAATCTTTCTAGCCAAAAATGATGTCTCTGTTTTTTAATACACTTGTCTACTTTTGTCACAGCTTTCTTTCCAAGGAACAAGTGTCTTTTAAATTTCATGGCTGCAGTCAGACTGCCTACAGTTAATTTTGAAGCCCAAGAAAATAAAGTCTGTTACTGTTTCCATTTTTTTCCCCATCTATCTGCTATGAAGTGATGGGACTGTATGCCATGATCTTAGTGTTTTCAGAGTTTTAAGCCAGATTTTTCACTCTCCTCTTTCACCTTCATCAAAAGGATCTTTAGTTTCTTTTTGCTTTCTGCCATTAGGGTGGTATTATCTACATATCTCAGCTTGTTGATACTTCTCTCGGCAGTCTTGATTCCAGCTTGATTCATCCAGCCTGGCATTTCACATGATGTACAAACTCCAGGAAACGGTGAAGGACAGGGTCGCCAGGTGTGCTGCAGTTCATGGGGTCGCAGTCAGACATGACTGCACTGAACAACTCTGTCTAGAAGTTAAATAAACAGAGTGACAGTATACAGCCTTGACATACTCTTTTCCCAATTTTGAACCAGTCTGTTTTTCCATGTCCAGTTCTAACTTTTGCTTCTTGACCTTCCTACAGGTTTCTTAGGAGATAATTAAGGTGGTCTGGTGTTCCCATCTCTTTTAAGAATTTTCTACAGTTCTTTGTGATCCACAGAGTCAAAGGCTTTAGTGTAATGAATGAAGCAGAAATAAGATGTTTTTCTGGAACTCCCTTGCTTTCTCCGTGATCCAACGAACGTTGGCATCTTGATCTCTGGTTCCCCTGCGTCTTTGAAACCCAGCTTGTATTATACACATCTGGGAGTTCTTGGTTCACATGCTGCTGAGGGATTTTGAGCATAACTTCACTAGCATGTGAAATAAGTACAACTCTGTGGTAGTTTGAGCATTCTTTGACATTGCCTTTCTTTGGGATTGGAATGAAAACTGACCTTTTCCGGTCCTGTGGCCACTGCTGAGTTCTCCAAATTTGCTGACATATTGAGTGCAGCACTTTAACAACATCGTCTCTTAGGATTTTAAATAGCTCAACTGGAATTCCATCACCTCCACTAGCTTTGTTCATACTAATGATTCCTAAGGCCCACTTGACTTCACACTCTTGGATGTCTGGCTCTAGGGAGTGACATGTAATCACAGATGAAATCCTTAGCCATTTCAAGCTTGTTTCTTCATCTGTGAATGGGCTGATGATAATAAGATTATGGTTACTGTGAGGAATGAATGTGGAGATGTTCACAGAGCACCCAATGCAGTTCTTCAGACATTGTATGTATTCAGTGTACTTTAGCTCTTATTAATTACTCACATCACTGACATCAGAGTTGAGCAGGAGAGAGAAGGACAGATACCTGTGTCACACCACTCAAAGCTACTCTCCTAGCTTTATGTATATTCATTAATGGTCCTGTTTTTATTTATTTTGCTCACCAAGACACATTGGAGAACTTTTAAATTGCCTTTCTTGAGTACTCTGTCTGACATTGCTTTATTTATTTACCTAATTCTTCCCAACTCACCCCCAAAACTTGGTTTTTTAGTGATCCATCCATCCAACTTTTTCCAAGATACTTTAACTACCACTCATTTCTTTTAAAACTTCAAAATACCTAAATAATGAATTCTACCTGGTAGGTAAGAGCATATGAAGTGATTTATTGATACTGGTTAAGATCCATTATATACAGGTAGAAACCATCAAAATTGTACAGGGAACCATGAAGAATATTGATAAAGACAGTTTTACAGACAACAACTGGCAAATAGTCTTCACATACACAACATGTAATTATGAAAAAAACGTAGAACACAAATTGTTCCACAAAATAGATTCCAAGGTTATTTAAAAGTCTGCTATGCAAACCTTAAGTTGAAAAATGTTCAATGGGGTTATATTGTTTAAAAAAAATTAAGTATAATGTAAAAATTAAGTTTTTTTATCCCTTACTGTATATGGGAGAGGAACCGAGACAACTTTTTACCCCAAATCTATACATTTTGAAAAATAATTTATACGTCTAGCACAAAGAAAATTGAGAATGTTTACAGTTCTGTAAACTATACCTTTCATGAAATGCAAACTGCATCATTTTTTTAAAATTGTGCAATCAGAAACAGACTGTTCCCTTTAAGGTACAATTGTACCTCAATTGGCTTTATACCTGAGCACCAAAGCTGAAGTTCTAAAATGCCGTCTTGGAAAGCTATTCTGAAAATGAGCAAGAAATCAAAACTAGACTGTTACTATCCAGAAAATTAGGCACCAAGAAGGAGAGTGTCTCCTTAGAAATGCAGTATTAACAACAGAGAATGTTCTGTTAATTAAGCAGCTGACAGATCTCCTTGTGAACACAACAAAGGAAATCCACGTAGGATGATCCTCCATAAAGTCCTTTGTCTTCTACCAGGAACTGTCGGAAAACCATTTCTGGCTGTTCTCGCTGCTTTACTATCGTCAGCTAGGAAGAAAACAACAAGGCAGATGGTTATAAACATTTCCTGAATGTGGCTCAATTCCGTATGCTTCAGTTCCACCAGAATTACATGTCTGTTGTCTGTGAGTCCTTGGAGGAGGATAGGAAAATGCCTGTTACCCAGAGTCGAGAGAGGTGTTGAGTGCAAAGCCACAAAAATCAAGACGTGTAAGTGGCAACAATGAAACACAAGCAGAATGCTACGGAAATGGGTTCACAATGGCAGTGACTCGATGAACCTTAAAGGACAGGGTAGGATTTCCTTAAGGATGTGGGAGTATGGTGTTAGGGAGCATTCTACTGAGGAACCACGTGCCAAGTACACAGTCCTGGATGGCAGGTAATTTAGCACACACTTCTAGAAGTCTGTGGGAGGTGACACGTTTGGGTTTTTGTAGGAAATGTGAATCAATGAAGGTGATGAAGAACAACCGGCTGTGGTGCATAGCGTTCACTAGGGGGATGAGGGAAACAAGACAGGAAGCAGCTGGAAGCATCTAAGGTGGGAGACAGTGGGAATGCAAACTAGTACAGCCACTATGGAGAACAGTGTGGAGATTCCTTAAAAAACTGCAAATAGAACTGCCTTCTGACCCAGCAATCCCACTGCTGGGCATACACACCGAGGAAACCAGAATAGAAAGAGACACATGTACCCCAATGTTCATCGCAGCACTGTTTATAATAGCCAGGACATGGAAACAACCTAGATGTCCATCAGCGGATGAATGGATAAGAAAGCTGTGGTATATATACACAATGGAGTATTACTCAGCCATTAAAAAGAATACATTTGAATCAGTTCTAATGAGATGGATGAAACTGGAGCCTATTATACAGAGTGAAGTAAGCCAGAAAGAAAAACACCAATACAGTATACTGACACATATATATGGAATTTAGAAAGATGGTAATGATGACCCTGTATGCAAGACAGCAAAAGAGATNATTATACAGAGTGAAGTAAGCCAGAAAGAGAAACACCAATACAGTATACTGACACATATATATGGAATTTAGAAAGATGGTAATGAGGACCCTGTATGCAAGACAGTAAAAGAGATACAGATGTGTAGAGTGGATTTTTGGACTCTGAGGGAGAGGGAGAGGTAGAGGGTGGGATGATTTGGGAGAATAGCATTGAAATATGTATACTATCATGTAAGAAACGAATCGCCAGTCTGTGTTCGATGCAGGATGCAGGATGCTTGGGGCTGGTGCATGGGGATGATCTGGAGGGATGATGTGGGGTGGGAGGTGGTGGTGGGGGTTGGTGTTTGGGAGTTCAAAAAAAATTTTTTTTTTAATGAAATAAGCATTCGATAAGTACTCAAAAAAAAAAAAAAAAGGAATGCAAAAGTAGGAAGTCAAGAAATACCTGGAGTAACAGGAGAATTTGGCCTTGGAATACAGAATGAAGTAGGGCAGAGGCTAATAGAGTTTTGTCAAGAGAATGCACTGGTCATAGCAAACACCCACTTCCAACAACACAAGAGAAGACTCTACACATGGACAAATTACTCAGCCATTAAAAAGAATACATTTGAATCAGTTCTAGTAAGATGGATGAAACTGGAACCGATTATACAGAGTGAAGTAAGCCAGAAAGAAAAACACCAATACGGTATACTGACACATATATATGGAATTTAGAAAGATGGTAATGATGACCCTGTATGCGAGACAGCAAAAGAGACACAGATGTGTAGAGTGGACTTTTGGACTCTGAGGGAGAGGAAGAGGGTGGGATGATTTGGAAGAATGGTATCGAAACGTATACTATCATGTAAGAAACGAAGCGCCAGCCTATGTTCGATACAGGATGCTTGGGGCTGGTGCACGGGGATGATACAGAGAGACGATATGGGGGAGGGGGGGGCGGGGATTCAGGATTGGGAGCTCGTGTACACCCGTGGTGGATTCATGTCAATGTATGGCAAAACCAAAATGGTATTGTAAAGTAAAATAAAGTAAAAATAAAATTTAAAAAAATAACAACAACAAAAAAGACCTGAATGAGGCAGTGTAGCTGCAAGGAGACAGATGGAAAATATAATGTTCTTAAACTACTGAAATTAATCTTAAAATATTCAAAATAAGTTTACACCGATTACATGTGGAAATGGTAATATTTTGGATAAGTTAAAACCTTATCAAAATTGTTTTTCAGTTTAATTGTGGCTGCTACAAAGTATAGAATTAATGTGCAGCTTGCATTATTGGACAGTGCTGCTCTAGAGGGAGAGACCCATAGGGAGGAAGCCCAGAAAAAGGTAGTTTTTGTCATGAATACTCTCAGCTCTTCTGTTGACCCACTTACTCACTTGTATTTCAGGAAGTTAAAGCAGATGATCAGAATGGTCATCATTTGATATCTGTTGAGCTGTGTGTGTGGTTAATGGAGACAGATGTGCAAAACATTGTCTCCATCTATCACCTGTACAATTAAGAAGAACCAGGGCATCGTCTCTCACTTCCTTTTGCCTGGTGAAAGCACCCAAAGTGCCTGCACCTACTGGCTTCACACTCGCTACGGCAAGGAAGGCACATTCCATATTGGCTGGGTGCAGCTACCGCTTCGAGCTGGCTAATTCCACGTGGATACGGACACATGTGACGTCTTGGCTGGTCCCTGCCAGGCCCTGACACTGGAACAGCAGTGTGCAGAGTCATATTCCATCTGATGAGGGGAAAGAAACTAGCCCCTCCCATGGGAACATCGCCAAGGAGTTGAAAGTATGCATCCTGGTGAGCCTGAAACCAAGGCAGTTCTCTTGAAAAAGAAATTTACACAAGTAAATTGTCTTCACCTTTCCCCAGGTGCCGCTAGGACTCTGCCGGTGTCTGCTATGGGCAACACCAATGTGGGTCTGGCCTCAGTGAGACAGCTCAGGCTGAGACTGGGCAGAATAAAAACACCATGGAGGGAAGGACTGAGGCCCTAATTTCCTTAGAATTTAATTTTTCTATGGAAATTAATGGAAGTTCATATTGCTCATCTTGGTTTAAATGTAGTGGTCACTGTAAAACCTTCTCTGATGTGTTCATATGGCCATGATTTGAAGTAGGAAACAGAAGAGGTGATGAATTTCAACCTTGGAAGAAACTCATCTTTAAGGTAAAGGAATTAATATCCTGCTCTCGCATTTGAGTCTCTACAAAGCTGGATCACCCAGCATTCAGGGAACTGCATTTATAGAAGTGGTGGATATGGCGTCTTGACATGCTGGTAGTCTTCTCATGGATACACCACCCACGTCAGAGGAGAAAGTATATTGGGAGGGACTGGGAATCTGTGTGTTATTCCCCTCAGTGTTTCCATAGGGAGGGACGCAGCTTGGTGGGGTGGGGAAGGGAGAGGACTATAAAATGGTCACTGCTGGTCTCCCCCACCATGTTGCTTTGTGCCCTCTCTGTGGAAGGACTGGTTAATCCAACTGGTCTAAATAGGATATTCTCTGGGCCATGTTACCAGTGCTTAGAGAATTATTGTACTTCAAAATCCATTTCCTTCTCTCACAATGCCTGTTTCACAGGGCACAGATAAATGACGGCAGTGATCAGGATGGCCCAAAAGGAGTATGCTGAATGAGAGGAGAGCGCCATGGGTATAACTTAGGAGAGCATCAACTTGTCTTAAGAGGCAGATGGATAAAGAGAAGCCAAAGGAAAAAGGTCAATGAGAAAGAATCAGGAGAGTACGATGTCTTGAAAGAGGACAGAAAAGAAACATTGAGGAAAGTAGCAGTACTCAATCCTGTAAAGGGGTTGAGAATAAAATGTCTTTAGCAGTTTGGCAGTTCAGAGAAAACGAGCTGGGAATGAAATTACAAGCAGTTATTAACATTTCAGGAAGCATGGTGGTAACATGCCTGCTATGTTTCTAGTGTTCAGTACAAATTTGTGGGATAAAAAGGAAAAGGAAGCAGCATCTTTGAGAAGCAGCAGCTTCAAAGAAGGAAGATGTGACAACAGCTTGTAAACTGGAAAGGAGCCAGTGGGGAGGGAGTATTCTAGGAAGCACAAGAGGAAGAAGAGATACTTTGGAGCCTGGAGAACCATGAGCAGGGCAGGGCTAGAATTTCAGTAAAGCATTTGATTTAGGTAATCTGGGAATACACTGTGATAGAAATCTTTTCTTTTTTTTTTTAAATTCTCCCACAAATGTAAGACTGTGCCGACAGTGAGCTCTAAGAGGGCTGATTCTCTGAAAACCTAACTAGCATTATCAAGAAGGCAGCAATGCCTTCTGGTTTGATTTTGCTATCCTTGACCCTTTTCTCCTCCTAGTCAGTCTGGACTCTTTCAAAGATATAAAGACTCTTTAAATGTGTCTTCATTTCCTTTGTGTGATCCATTTTCAAAGGTTGGAGAAGAAGATATAAAACCAAATGCATGGACTGAACAGCCAGGACAGGCCTGTGTCTGTTGTGACCTAGCTGTGCGCCCTGACCAGGTGAGCACACTCCTTTTCACGTCTGCTAAGCAGCAACGGAGGCTGAGAGGCTGTGGGGGACCAGGCATCTCCTGCATTCCTTCAACTCTCACATTTCTGGATTTTAGATTTTCAAATTCTTTGAAACCCTGAAAATGTCAAGGATTTTTCAAACAGAGATACATTTGCAAGTAGCACATTAAAAAAAATCATTTAAGCTAAAATTAGTATTACTATTATATAATTTCTTATATTTTACTTATATATCATATTTGGCAACTACTCCAGATATTTTAATAACCACAGCTGACATGACCTTGATAAGCAGGTCATGAGGCAGGTGAAAGAAAGCAGAGGAGAGGAAAGGGTTTTCTTTTTCCCTGGAAGAAGGGGTTACTGAGCACAGGGGTGATCACCACGTTTAGTCTGGCTCCTTCTCTGCAATTTGGGGCCAGTTGTGGAGGTGCAGCCACTAGGACAAAGGTGGCTCATGCTTGCTGTGCATTCCGAACACTAGTTCTGGTCAATCTGTGTGTCATAAAACCCTAAGATTTCATCACATGTCTCCAGGGTGTTCAGAGTGTTGTGTGAAGAACATGTTTAGTTTGAGCCTTCTCTGCCATCTCTAGGTCCTGCCCTAAAACCAAACCCAAGCAGTGATGTAAAAACAGTTCTGGAAAGGTTTTGTTTACCTAGATGTCCTAGAGTTTATAAAGCTCTTTATTCAACTTTCCTAAGTTCTACTAAAGTTGATGTTTGCATGCATGAGTATCTATCATGGTAAAGAACATTGATATAAACTGATATAATATTTATGTTTCGGGGGAACAATAGCCCCACAATACCCTGGTTTTTGTAGAGGCCTGCCTGCAGTTGAGTGTCCTGCACCTCTGCAGGAAGTAGCACAGTAAAAGACCACCGTCATCTGTACATTCCAAGCAATTCTACTGTTGAGCTTGAAAAGGAAAACAGGGGTGAGTACTTGGCACTTAGCAACAAGGCTTAATTTTCCTGACTTAACAGACATTTTACATTCTTTTATTCACACTCAAAAAAAGCTTGGAAGGACTAGGATAACAAAATTTTTCAGAGATAATAAACCAAAAGCTATAAAAGTCAAATTTAACAAATGCTTTTATACTTCTATAATTTTAAGCATTGAAGGAAAAGTCATTTCAAAGACGTAATAATATCAATTGGTTCTAAGTTAATACTAAGATAACCATAGTTAATGCATGGTGATAGTTATTTTTGTATGTGTGTGGATGACAGGTAAGTAGGTATACTCAGAGACTGTGAGTTTTCTATGAGAAATCACGTTATAAAAATATAGGACATGCATTTTAAAGTCTGTAAGGAAATCAAAACACTTGAAGAAAGAAGAAAATCTTATTCTTACCTTCATGGAATATGGCCGCTTTTGTTGGATAATACCCATTATCATTCTGAGTGTTTGTGAGTATGGATTTCCCACCTCAGGCAATAATGTCTAAATTTAAGGAAAATAAAGTTTAAGTTTCAGTACAAGTTATAACATTTAGATAGAAGCAGAATGAGATTATTAGAATGTTAAAGTTAAAAAATATCCTTCCACGCTGTTGGCTTAGTTCATCTACCTAAAAACCAAAAATGTGAAATAAAAATGCATTAAAAATGATTCATACTTATCAGCATAATTTGACACAAACAGTATATGATTTTTGCAAAGAATGTCAAGTCACCATGAATTTTAATTCCTTTGCAAGATGGATATTTCAAGGCTGTGTTATGAGAGAAGGATATACCTCATTCCTTCAGTGGATCAGCAGCAGGACCCTGAGGCATTACCCCACATGGAAAATGCCATCCAAATACCATTGTGCCAACATTCAAACCACCATTGGATAATACCCATTATCATTCTGAGTGTTTGTGAGTATGGATTTCCCACCTCAGGCAATAATGTCTAAATTTAAGGAAAATAAAGTTTAAGTTTCAGTACAAGTTATAACATTTAGATAGAAGCAGAATGAGATTATTAGAATGTTAAAGTTAAAAAATATCCTTCCACGCTGTTGGCTTAGTTCATCTACCTAAAAACCAAAAATGTGAAATAAAAATGCATTAAAAATGATTCATACTTATCAGCATAATTTGACACAAACAGTATATGATTTTTGCAAAGAATGTCAAGTCACCATGAATTTTAATTCCTTTGCAAGATGGATACTTCAAGGCTGTGTTATGAGAGAAGGATACACCTCATTCCTTCAGTGGATCAGCAGCAGGACCCTGAGGCATTACCCCACATGGAAAATGCCATCCAAATACCATTGTGCCAACATTCAAACCACCGAACGCTGACTTCTCAGAGGGAATGTGGCCTCTTAGATTTCCCTGCAATCTGGGTGCTGCTACTGCTGCTAAGTCGCATCAGTCGTGTCCGACTCTGTGCAACCCCATAGAAGGCAGCCCACCAGGCTCCCCCGTCCCTGGGATTCCCCAGGCAAGAACACTGGAGTGGGTTGCCATTTCCTTCTCCAGTGCATGAAAGTGAAAAGTGAAAGTGAAGTCGCTCAGTCATGTCTGACTCTAGCGACCCCATGGACTGCAGCCCACCAGGCTCCTCTGTCCATGGGATTTTCCAGGCAAGCATACTTGAGTGGGGTGCCATTGGTAATGGTATATAAAGATAGCACCCACTGCATGTGGCCCCCGGGGGACATGAGAGATCTGGACTTAGATTTCTTTCATTAAGACTGTAAATGTTAATGCTTACTTCTAAGCAAGGAGATACCAGGAGCTAAGACAACATCTGTGAGTTAGCCACTGGAAAAGTGAACTGGAACATTTTACCAAAAAGTCACACATCTCAGGAAAAGACCATAGCCAATATTTTTCACAGGAGTTGTTAAAAAAAATAGCAAGAAATTCATTATTTATATTCACAATCCACACCCTCTATGTATTCTCTTGACATTTAAGACTATTTTTTAATTTTCATTTAAAAAACAAACATAAAATAAGTATAGTTTATGTATATATCGCAAAGTGCCAACTGCCTCTAAAAAGAAAGCAATATTTGTTTTTTTGTCTTACTTTTTGAAGAAGGTTGAGAAGAAATATGGAGACATAAGCACAAATCTAGCAATCTGTTGCTTTGTGGTGGACAGACTTTGGCTACTTCATATGTATATTCAACAAATATGCATTAGCATTTATTTTATATGTGAAATTTAAATTTAACGTGAAATTTAATGTTTAATATATGACATAAGAGGAGGCTTCCTTAAATTTTATATAAACATTCTTCACACTTATAGTTCTTTGCCCACTGAATTTTAATTTTTAAGAAATTGCATTTCTAATCATTCTTAATTTCAACCACATACAAACATCTTACTATTTCTAAATCTTCATCTTAAAACTAACCTTTTAATGGATACCTTTAACTTCTTTAAAAATATATTTTTACATTCATAATACATATGCAGCTCTCTAAACTGACCACATATCTATTTAACCTGAGATTTTAATCCAGATTCCTCCTCCAGATGCTATGTGTCTACCTTCAAACCAGAAATTAAAGCCTTATGCCATCTGCCAAAACGTGAGTGAGGACTCAGGGAACAAATTCTCTGCTGCATTCTGCATCTGAATTCATAGGGAATCCAGTCAAGCAGAGGAAGACAACCATCACAGCAGTGGGGCTCACACGATGGTCTGCAAATAAGGTATGCAGTCAGTGTGATTCTCAGAGTATACTAGGAAAACCAACAATTATAGTTTAAGAACGTCATTTGTGTTCATTCCACATCAAATCTAAAGTCTCTTTTGAAATAAATGAAACAGAAGGGTGCATAATCTGTTTTTGTGGGATGGTCATATCTGTAGCTAAACATGTCTGGCAGATTCTACATCCTTGTGAATATGTAGTTCAGCACCAGGGATGAGCCAGAGCCTAAGAGCAAACTCACCTCCCGCCTCTGCCACTTGTCTCCACACCTCACTGGAGATGTCTAGAAAGTGTTGACACTAGTATCTGTCTCAGATTTGTTACAAGAATTAAATGAAATAGTGTGTTTAAAGTATTTGGAGCCCAGTGATTAACAAATAGGAAATGCTCTGCTAGTGTTGGCAGTCTCTATTAAAGCATTAATTTGGTTGTTGGATAATACTTTATACAAACAACTTTATGCTAGCTAATTGTTATTCATTAAAACATGAAATTCTCTTATATAGAACTACAGACCTTATTGTTTTGTCTATAATACATGGTTGCATATGAACAAAAAGCATTTAAGAATTTATTACTGCAAAACAAAGAAAAAAATATACCTACCATATCTGTGTTGACATGTGCAAGAGATGGCACATTAAAGATTCCTTGAATCAGTTCTGGTGGGCTGCTTACTCCCAACCATAAGAACATGTTTAGACCATTGGCCAAGAGGAAGATTCCTTCTTCTGAAAGACGGGTCTCAGAGCAGCGAATAGCAGCGGGTAACGTGGTGCTCTTGACATCCAAAGTGTGCTGCGAGGCAGAGGCGAGAGTCAGAGGGCCCTCCTGCTTCCTCCTTCCTCTCTTACCCTTTCCCCCTCCTCCCTCCCAGCTCACATCAATGAGGCCTTGCTCTGCCCCAGGCATTCTAGTCATTAGACAGTAATCCCCACCTTGTATAGCTAACCATGTTTTGGAGGGAAGAAAGAACAGCAAATAATCTAAGTATATAGAAATTTAGACGGTGTTAAGTGCTGTGAAGGAAATCCAACCAGTCCATTCTGAAGGAGATCAACCCTGGGATTTCTTTGGAAGGAATGATGCTAACGCTGAAACTCCAGTACTTTGGCCATCTCATGTGAAGTGTTGACTCATTGGAAAAGACTCTGACGCTGGGAGGGATTGGGGGCAGGAGGAGAAGGGGACGACAGAGGATGAGATGGCTGGATGGCATCACCGACTCTATAGACTTGAGTTTGCGTGAACCCCCGGGAGTTGGTGATGGACCGGGAGTCCTGGCGTGCTGCGATTCATGGGGTCGCAAAGAGTCGGACACGACTGAGCGACCGAACTAAGCGCTGTGAAGCAGTGCAATGGGATAGAGCTTACTGGTGGTGGTAGTTTTAAACAGGGGAGCCCAGGAGGTTTGTTAAGAAGGTAACATCTGAGCCGGGGGCCGGGGGCATTCCAGATGGGGGGCATCGGGTGCAGAGGGCCTGAGATGCAGGACTGTCTCGGACGTTCAGGGCTCAGCGAGGAGCCCAGGGCTGGAGTACAGAGAGAGAGAAATAAGAAAGCAGGGCGGGGCCCAGGCAGGACGCAGGTCGGCTTCTCCTAAGTGGGAAATCCTGAGGTGTTCCGAGGGGCGGAGGGCCACGAACCGACATTTGAACAGCGTTACTCTAGCTTCCGTGCCAAAAAGTGACAGGGGCCACAGGGGGTCAGCGAGCAGGCTTGTTAGGAGAGGCGACTCTGCTGGAGTCTGGGTGGTGACGGCAAGGAAAGAATGCTGCAGATGAGATGTGGTGGGTGAGGAAGGAGAGAGCCAAAGGGTGAGCGTGGGCCTTTGGTCCTGAGGAACCGGAAGGAGAGGGTGACAGACGCAGGGGGGCAAGACTGCAGGAGAGGAGGCCCAGCACGCTCCGGGGGCGGTGCCCGTCACTGCCCACGGAGACGTGCTCCAGCGCCAGCGCTGCGGAGCTCAGGGCGGTGCCGGCTGCAGACGGGAGCGTGAGCGCCGGCACAGACTGTGGCTGCTGGCGGGACGCACGTCAGACCCCGGCAGGGCTGTGCGCTCAGACAGAAGGGTCCCGGGGCCTGAGCCCTGGCGGCCCGCACGGGGAAAGCTGGGAAAACCAGCAAAGGCAGCAGCGGGAGAGGCCGGGGAAGCGGGAGAGCAAGCCGGGAAGCAGGTGAAGAGGGCGCTCTAGAGAGAGAGACTCAGAGGACTGCGAGCAGCCCACGGTTAGTTGACATGTTGGCCACCGCAACCTCGGCAAGTTGGTCGTAGTGACCCCGGCATGTCCGTGTTCCCCAGGGTCCTAGCTTCTCTGGCAGAGTCCAGTTTTATTGGAAAATCAATTATTTGAACGTACGTTAACTCTTCCTAATTGTACTACTACTGAGAGCCTGGGCGTTCGTTTTGATCCAGGAGTCAGAAACCAGCCGTCGACTGTCCCCGTTATGATCCTGCAGTTATAACCTGCTAGGTCTTGGGGTGGGGTGGGGTGGGGGGGCCGAGGCAGACAGCACGTCAGGGCTATCTTCAGTAAGGAAGCAGAGTACATCACCAGGTAAATTCCCTGAGGGCGTCTGCACAAGGCTCATCAGAACCATTCTGATTAAACGTGGTGACTCTCAGACAATTAATACACTGTCTAAAAACAAATATATGTGTGTTTATCAAAGTCCACACAGATATAGCAGTTGCCTTTCATGCCATAAAGTAGATTTCTTCAAAGAAGCTGGGCTTCCTGACCGTTCAGTCTGCCTAATCCGTCAAAGAGGACCCGTCTGGGAATGAAGGCAGAGACGCAGTCACCCGACAGCTCCGTGAGCTGGAGTGCCCCGCCCCGAGCCGTCTCAGGCCTGTCCTGAAAGTTTCTGGTTAAGAACAAAGGATTCTCTCCCGGATGTCTCCAGGAAATGCGCCACCACAGCGCGCTTCCTACTTACTATGGGCAGAAGCTGTGGGTAAAAGAAGAGCTGCGAGTCGGCCACGCCCATGGTCATGACCAGCTGCCTCTGGTAGGCCCGCTCGTCCGTGGAGATCTCGGGTCTGCCGAGCAGCACGCAGTTCTTCAACAGGCAGTTCATGTACACCGGCAGGACTTTCATGGAATCCGGCAAAATCAGCTGGAAGAGAGAGACACTGGTTTCAGATGCTTGCTCTTTGCTGAGAATCAAGACCCACTGCACTTTACCTGTAAAAGAGAAACAAGATTTGCTCTCTGAGGATGCGGAGAGGATGAACCGGTAACCCACATGCAGCACCTAGAGCAGGGAAAGCAGCACGGGGCAGGTATTCGGAGAGCGGCAGGTGGCTGTCACGCTCTCCAGGGCGCTGGCGGCTTGGCACAGTGTTCCTCAGCACAGCTCACCGCGGGGCATGTGGTCCCGGTCACGACTCTTACCAGCTGTATGCCTCGCAAAAACTCCTTATCCTCTCTTTTCCTCCATTTTCTCTTCTAAAATAATAGCACCTCTACTTCACAATCCTGGGGTGGTTAGGAGGATATAAATTGGTTTTGATGTGTGCAGTACTTAAAGTAAGGCCCAGCACACAGTGTCATATACACATTTATGAAATGAAATGAAATGTGTGTTATTTCCTAATCTGTATTACCAGCTTCCTTCTACCTCTTGAGTTCAAGTACAGCATTTTCAGCTACCCCTGAGATCTCCCTCTGTGCTCTCCCTGCAGCTTAAACTCACAGTCACAGACTCATCAGACACTGAAGGACTGTGTCACAGGTTCTATCAAAGCATCAAGGCCTCTGCAGAGGAATGAGCCATAGTCCACATGCAAGATGTCTCATGTGCACTGGGGATGATACACACACAGATAAACCATAATAAGGAAAATTCAAATTACAATACCACTCAATATATATAGAAATTAAAACAGGAAATGTTTTGTGAATTTATTAGGTATGTCACTAAATGATAATGGGAAAAAATCAAACTACAATTCTACAAACGTGCTTTTCCTCTTATGTTTCCTGTTTTAGATACTAGAGCTACTAGATGAACCCTGATTTCATTTTTTCTTTACCTTCAATTAGAACACAAATTCTCTCCATTCCTTTATAATCCACCTTTATAACCTTTAAAATCCACCTGTACCTTCTTCCTCTCCACCCTCTCTTTGGCTTATGTGAGTTCATTCTGACTTCATTCTAACTGCCTCCAAGTACATACCATAATATGATTCTCCAAATAGTAACACAATTCTAGAAACCTGAGTAAAAAAATTACAAATAATTTGCCTGTGTGTTTAACCTTACCAACAGTTTTATAAATGTGGCTAAGAATCGAGAGAGACTGGCATTTCTTCCATTTATAGCAGGTCAATGAACAACAAAATATCCAAAAGAAAAGCATATACAGGAGATACGTAATCTGCAAATATAAATACCTGTTTTATAAATTCATGATTTCTTTTTAGCTTTCTATTTTAATGATGAAAAAAATATGCACTTAACAGAATACACGCTGAAAAGAAAATTTCCCTTAGGCCTCTGTTATTAATAGGATTTATTCCTCAAACCCCTTTATCATCACTTCTGATGATCTTCTAAGTAAGGAATATGTAAGACAGAACTTTCTAACTGGTTAAGGAAAATATATTTTAAACAATTCTACTTTGCAGTTTTTCCTCTCAAATTTTATCTCCTTTCAAAAAAAACAAAGACAGATAAATGCATGTTTCCTCATATGATGAAATGCTCTTAGAATTTCTTCTCTAGCATAAAATTTTTTTAATTGAGAAATACTGTTAACATTATATTAGTTTCAGATATATAACATAATAATTGATACTTGTATATATTGTGAAATAATCACAATTCTAGTTAACATCATCACCATACAAAGTTACAGAATTTTCCTGTGATGAGAACTTTTTAATATTTACTCTTGGCAACTTTCAAACATGCATAAACTAGAGCAGCTATGCTGTACATCATATCTCCATTACTTACTTATTTTATAACTGGAAGTTTGTACCTTTTGAGCCCCTTCGCCCATTTTGCCCACCCTCCACACCTCCTGGCAGCCACCAGTCTCTTCTCAGTATCTGAGCTAGGTTTTTGTCTTTTAGTTTCCCCATATAAGTGAGACCATATGGTATTTATCTTTCTTTGACTTACTTCACTTATTTAGCATAAAGTATTTTTATTTGACAGCATTTGGTACTGGAATATATTTTCAGCCAAGGAAAATTAGAATTAAAAAAAATTAAAACAATCCAAGGATACAAGACACAAACCATGGTCACTGGAGCCAAGTGGCCCCAGGGCTATTTCTGGGCTAATTAACAGTTAGGCATTTTACCTGTTATGGATTAAAAATGTTCTTAGATCCCCATAGAGAAGCATGTATGTACAGTTTTTAAATATTATCTTGCAATTCACTGTCTGTTTCTCATTAATCAGGTCATATTGAGAGTTAAGAAATTTGTTGCTTTTGAACTATGGTGTTGGAGAAGACTCTTCAGAGTCCCTTGGACTGCAAGGAGATCCAACCAGTCCATTTTGAAGGAGATCAGCCCTGGGTGTTCTTTGGAAGGAATGATGCTAAAGCTGAAACTCCAGTACTTTGGCCACCTCATGCCAAGAGTTGACTCATTGGAAAAGACTCTGACGCTGGGAGGAACTGGGGGCAGGAGGAGAAGGGGACGACTGAGGATGAGTTGGCTGGATGGCATCACTGACTCGATGGACGTGAATCTGAGTGAACTCCGGGAGCTGGTGATGGACAGGGAGGCTTGGCATGCTGCGATTCATGGGGTCGCAAAGAGTCAGACACGACTGAGCGACTGAACTGAACTGAAATACCACAAAGAGTTGAGCTTGGCCCTTGACGACTCTTTCAGGACTAAAAAGTCTGATTAGAGGAGACTACAGAGGGCAGGAGGAACAGAACAGAGAATGAAAATAAGAAGGAAATTTTGTGATGAAGAAAACTGAGTTAGAGTGAAGGAAAACAGACGTCAATGTTTTTGAGGTAGGAAAGAAAATGTGGTAGCAGATCAGTACTTAAAACGTTTCTTTGCCTCCCTGATCCTCTCCATAAATAGTGAAATTACTCTCGGGAAGAAAAGGTGTGAGTGAGGAGGGAGTGCAAATTCATATGAGTCCAGTTTGACTGAATTTGGAGAATTCTTTGCTTTGGGTTTTGAAGTAACAGATATGGTAATGGAAAAAAAAAAAACTATTACTTTCCAGTTAAGGTGATGCGACTTACCTCCTGAAGTCAGTGTACTCCCATATGATGTAATATATTTAAGTTTGGGACAGTGAGTTGTTATATTTAATAAAAAAGGAAGCTACATTGCTTATGTAAGGTTAAAAAAATTGTTTTAATGTTGTTTTAAATTATATGTCTTAACCCAGCATCTATCCTATGACTTGCAGAATGGGTGCCTCCTTAAATTTTGCACCTTAAGCTCCGCTTTTGCATCAGCCTTGTGCTGGCCCTGGCAATTCAGTGAAAGTGTATCTCCTGAGGTTCAATACATACAATGCAAGTACACAGCTCCTTAACAGTCTTGCTTGGACCAAGGGAACTTTGGGCTCTGTAGTATTGAATAAAACAGTAGAATTCCTTTACAAATTTCCCCATGGAAATAATTTCTTTCAAGTGAACTATGGAAAGACCACCAAATTTGAAGTTACATTCTCTGAGAAAAACCTCAAGTCTAGCCATTCTGTTAAATAATGGTGCATTTTCAATATATCATTGTTACTAACAGTATTATCATCTCTACATTTTCCCTACTCCCTGATGGATAACGGTACAACTGAAATGTGCTAATGGAGAAAGAAAAATCTCCAGAAGAACAGGAATAATCTTTATCTACTTTTTTCAGAAACAGACTGGCATCAGAATGCTGTCACTCCAGAAAAAAACTGTGCAAACAGATGATCTAGTAGTAAAGGCAAAGCATATAACTTTAAACCAGAAAGAACCGACCAGTTTTATTTCTTCCCTCAAGCAGGCAACAGATTTGTTTTTAATGTAAGGGTTTTTTTAATCCAATTGTTGTAGCAAATAAACTTCTTTAGAGCTCACTAACTGTACCTGTTCTTCTTCAGCAAGTCCTCCTGACGCGTGAGACACTCCAGACACAGAGCAATGTTTCCAGAGCTCCGAAACAGTGAGACTGGGGGGGTTCAGTGGTCCTGGCTGGCCTGTACCCAGGAGCACCTGGGGGGCTGTGTAGGATGCTCTGAAACGGGACTGACGCTGAGTTTATGAAGAGGCAAATCCTCTGACTAACAAAGAGGGCTGACTCACACAGATCTAAGAGTTGCTTCTGTGATTATCAGCAGGAGATGAAAGAATGGGTGGCTACTTTAATCCCTCTGGACAACAAAGGCATTTCTGTAAAAAGTCCAAACTAGTAACAGTCTTTTAATTTCCTGCATTACCGAGATTATGAATTTGGCCCCCAGATGTGTCTCTACTATTGTTGCTGCTGAAGGGCTGCTTTAGGTGGGGTTTCAGGTGTCACTGTGGACAAGAATTAACCAGAAAGTCTCCCACCTGTTGCCGTCTTCTTTGATTCTGTGTTCAGATGTTCAATACACAGCTATGAAAAATGGCATCTAGCTATGATGAGAAAGATTATGAAAAAGAGAACATTTGCAAAAATAAATGTGGGCCTGAGGTTCTGCCTTTTTTTTTTTGTCTTTTGTTTTCATGAGTCAGATTTATTTAAAAGATCTAAAATTTCGAGTTATTGGCCAGTTTTTCAAGACTCTTCATACTTATTAATTTTTTGTTTTTTGGCTGTGAGCATGGGGGTCTTAGTTCCCCAACCAGGGATCAAACCTGTGGCCCCTGCAGTGAAAGCACGGAGTCCTAACCACTGGACTGCCAGGGAATTCCCTATTATCAACTGTTAAATACAAAGGACTTTAGAATTTATAAATTTTGTGCTTATATAGATAAGTCATTTCTGCCATTAGCTCGTGTCAACTTTGATTGTTAATATATCCAAAAAGTATTTAAGCTTCCCCATTTCACAAAGTAATATTCATCATCTATATGCAAAAGAAAACCTGATTTATATTGACATTTCTTACATATAATATTCTTTTGTTTTACATAATGTAGTGACTGTCAGCACAATATGCACACACATTTTGAGGTTCATGCATGTTGTAAGGCCACTAAGTTTTTTTAATGTTGGCTGTAAAAATACCATGGGCTTCCCTGGTAGCTCAGCTGATAAAGAATCCACCTTTATCAGCAGGAGAGACCTGGGTTCGATTCCTGGGTTGGGAGCATTCCGTGGAAAAGGGAATGGCTGCCTACTCCGGTATTTTTGCCTGGAGAATCCCGTGGACAGAGGAGCCTGGCAGGCTACAGTCCCCGGGGCTGCAGAGTCTGACACACCTGAGCAACCTTCACACATAAAAATACTGTGGTCCCCCAGTGGCACCCCCAGTGTTCTTGGCTGCAGTTCACCAGGCAGCATCTCAGTACCCAGACGACAGCAGCCCTCAGCAGCAGAGCGCGGCGTGAGCAGGCCCCTGAAGACAGCGGGTGACTTACCTGGCTGGCTGCAGAGGGACTAGCACAGTTCTTCCGGTAACAGGCCAGCATGTGGGCCGTCTGGTTAACCAGAATTTCCCGAATGACCTTCAAGGGTTGGTGTAGAACGGCTTTAAAAGCTGTTTGCACAAAACAATGAAAAGGGCATAATAGGTTTAGCTCAGAAATGGATCCCTCCAAATATAATCAAAGAACAAATGTTATTATCTTCAGACCGCTCAGCCAGGAATAACAGCATTTTAAAATGTTAAAGTCACTGGGTCAGGCTCTCCTCTTGACTAAGTATGATGGCTTAGCCAGTGGAAAACAACAGCCTACCTATAATAAAAGGTGGGAAATCAGTCCAAATTCGTCCTCAGAAGACTAGCACAGGACTCTACTCACAGAGAAAAGCAAGACCAGCTCACCATCTCTGATGCTGTGAACTCCTATAGGCTGGACTGCTCTTCCAAAGCTCAGTGTAGAATTTCAGCTGGGGTTTGGGGCAAGGAGGGGAGGAGCAGCCAGGAAACTCCACCTTGGGCCCCTCAGTTCAGTTCAGTCGCTCAGTCGTGTCCAACTCTCCGCGACCCCATGAATCGCAGCACGCCGGGCCTCCCTGTCCATCACCAACTCCCAGAGTTCACTCAGACTCACGTCCATCCAGTCAGTGATGCCATCCAGCCATCTCATCCTCTGTCGTCCCCTTCTCCTCCTGCCCCCAATCCCTCCCAGCGTCAGAGTCTTTTCCAATGAGTCAACTCTTCGCATGAGGTGGCCAAAGTACTGGCGTTTCAGCTTTAGCATCATTCCTTCCAAAGAAATCCCAGGGCTGATCTCCTTCAGAATATACTGGTTGGATCGCCTTACAGTCTACTTCCTAATTATCTTGGTAAGGCTAATCCAGTTCAGTCTCAGTGAGGGACCCCATTCTTCCATTATCTCCATGTGCCACAGGGCACACTCACACACTATCATGAGTCTCAGGATCACCTTCTTCAATTTCAACTCTGTTGTCCTGGGAAGGACTCAGTGTTCCCTTATTTGTCTAGACTTAGAAATGCTGAGTCTTATTCCTCACCCTCTGCTTTTATAAATTCTGAGTTTACCCACCANTCATCAAGAGGCTTTTTAGATCCTCTTCCCTTTCTGCCATAAGGGTGGTGTCATCTGCATATCTGAGGTTATTGATATTTCTCCTGGCAATCTTGATTCCAGCTTGTGCTTCTTCCAGCACAAAAATCTTTGATAGGTAGCAATACAAGAGAGAGCTCCTATGGCTTCATACGCTTTATGTCCCTACAAAATGTTATGTTTCTACCAGAATCTGGTTATGCCCACATAAGGGTCTCATACAGGATTAGACGAGTGACATGTCTTTCTTGTTATGATGGAGAAAGGTTGAGGAGGGCTGACCTAGAGAACCCACTGTTCAAAACTCAGCTCCAGCGTCCTTTCTTCCGAGAGAGGTGCTCTCATCGCCCTCGGCAGAGCTGCTTGCCTCTACCTCTCTGCCCCTACTCTGCTTTGTAGATGAGGCTTTTCTAGAATTCATGACACCTTATGTATTCTGCTGTCTTCCAGGATCTCTGGTCCATGCAGAAGGCAGGCCTGCAGCTTTCCTCCTGTGTGTTTCCCCAGCCGCAGCACCCTCCCTGCGCCGGCCTCAGGTCCGGCCCCTCACCCTACAGGTGCCCCATGAACTCCTGTGGAGGGAAGGTGGCGACACAGCATCTTGAAACCAAGTTGAAGCGTTTATGAAGACGACTGAGAGATGAACGCCCCACATCTAACGATGTATTTGAAGCATAACTGCTAAAGGCCATTTCCCTCCAACTTTTTGGCAAACTCTGTTTATCTCGTTTTATGGGAAAGTGAAAGCTAACTCAGAAAACTGTTCTGAGGTCAACTTGAAAGACAATGCCAGCAATTCACATACAGTTGGGTTATGAGTGTCAGATTTTAAAACAGGTGCAGATTTTGAAAGACTATATATATAAGGAGAAACGGAGCTGGACTTCCTTAGGGAGAGACTGACACAGCTGATGGTCTTGGGAGTCTCCCCAGTGACCACTGTCAGTAGCAAACTAAGCTCTGAGTCACCTGAATCAAGGCTCCAGTGTCTTCACTGAGCTTGTCATCATGCTTGAACTCCACAGTCACGGCCTTGTCACAGTCGATGGCTGCCATCTCTACGTCAGTGGTGTTGTTCATATAAATGCCGCCAAAGAAGTCAGTGGCTCTGAAACCTGAGGAAAAGCAAATTTTGTTTCTCCTGATTTTACTGTCATTTCTTTTGTTGGCCTGTTGTTAGTTTCAAGAGGAAACAATTATACATCAGAGACCTGAAAAACAGTATAAATGAAAAGTACCTGTGCTGGTACGAACCCGCATAATGGCATCAAATCCTATTTTCTTCTCAATATCATTTCTGAGGTCATTCAAAAACTGTTGGCTGTCCAAGTGCATCTAAAAAATAAAGGACGATCATGTCCACCAGGTGGCAGTAAAATACTGACAACAATTTTTTTTAAAAATCTTGATTAAAACCTAGTTTATCCAGAAATCTTAAGGTTCTGAAAGCCCTTTCAATGTTATTTCGTTTGTAATCTTTGATCTTATCAAATCCCTTAACTAGTTTACAATATAAGTATGTAGCTATGCAATTAAAAATAATTACATTCATCAAAATAAAGATGAAGAACACATTTGTCACATTTGTTGGGGGAACACTCGTTCCCACTCCATGTTTTCACGTGGAGGTACACACAACAAAGGCGCCTCCTCACCCTTTCTCAGGTGAGGGCAGGTGAGGTCTGAGTTTAGGACAAGGAGCCGGTGGGCAGAGCTCAGCCTCTTCTGCAGCCTCTGGGTGGGGCGGTGGGGCGGTGGGGGCCAGCAGCCTGCAGGAGGCACGCAATGACTGGCCCGCAATACTGGAGCTTGCAAGGACCAAGGGTCCACAGGAGATGCTTCTGTCTGCGCCCACTCTGTGCCTGGTGGTGTCTGTCTCACGGAGGGGAAAGGAATAGCAAGTCCCACAGACCTGGGTCCCTTCCAGTGCTGACATTCTGATCACCTCTTGACTCAGTTCAGGCTTGGAAGAGGGGGATAATGAACTGACCCCTTCAAACCATAACAATTTAAAGTAAAACATGGTCACTTTAAAAAAGCAATCTTAAATATACTGAATATAAAGTTTTATACAACATAAAAATTTTATAGAAAGTATTATTTCCCTCCAACAAGGAAGCTTACATTGATATTCAAACCTGAGGCTGAATTGAGCTGTCTGTTGCCATACCTTAGGAAGCAGGAAAGCAGTTTTTTAAATTTTTTTAAAAATTTCTTTTTGATTGAAGGATAATTGCTTTACAGTATTGTGCTGGTTTCTACCGCACAGCAATGTGAATCAGCCCTAAGTATGCTTACAGCCATAAGCCTGCATCCCACCGCACGTCTCCCCGCCTAGGTCAGAGCCCGGGCTGAGCTCCCTGGCCGCACCGCAGGTCCCCGCGGGCTGGTGTTCGACACACGGTCGCGTGTGTGTGCCCGTGCTACGCTCCCATTTCGTCCCGCCCTCTCCTTCGCAGGAAAGCGATTCTTAACCGGTCCATCCTTTGCCATCGGCTCCAGAGTTCACATTTGTCGGCTGCCCACAAGGGGGCGCGCCTCTCTTAAGTTGCGAGGGGCAGGAGCAAAGGGGAACAGCCAGCGGGCGTTTACCTGGAAGCTGTTGTACTTGTAGAGCGTCCCGCCCGTGAGCTGAGGCACGAGCCCCAGGGAGGCCACGTCCACGTACTGACTGGGGAAGAGGAAGAGGGTCACGCAGCAGCCGTGGGCCACGCAGTCTCTGGCCAGAGAGTCGTAGACGTTGGTCTGAGGCTGGAAAAGTATCTGAAGAAAAGAGCGCACAGAGGGGCAGTGAAACCCACGGAACGTTTCTGTTGTCAGTTTCTGCTGCGCTCTCCAGTCTGAGGAAGCAAGTCGCGGTGTTCCCCAGGGTAGCGGCTGTGCGTCGAGCGCCCCGCGTGCAGGCGTGTGCGGCGTGACGTGCACGCACGTGCGTGGTGTCACCTGACCCCCTGACGACTCCAGGGCCGCTGACGCCGCTGCCCTCCCTGCACAGGCCTGGACGAGGCGGCCTGTCTGCGGTCGCATGGCCCCGGCTGGTCGCCCGCGTCACGGCTCCCCCTGCCCCCCGACTGGGTCCCAGGGCAACACCTCAGAGGGTTTGAGCGAAGCGCATTCTGAGCCCCGGGCACCTCAGGACTGCCGTCCTAGGGGGCTGTCCACCGCTTTCACCCTCTACCTGACCTTTCTGCATTTTCCCCCATTTCTCCCATCCCCGTAACAGTCTTACCAACCAGTGTCTCACTTAAGTTATACATGAAAAAGCTTGAGATTTTATCTTAATGTAGGTCAGATATCACTTTCCCTAGGAATATACAGTTTCCTCATTTACAATTCACAATCTTCCTTAGGATGAACAGTACCCTGGATTTATACATGTAACTTTGCCCCCTTTCCTACAGAAATCACACACGCCCTCTCTATTCCCTTGTTAAGAACTGACATGACATTTCAAAGGGCAGCTGTTTACAAATACCTTTTCTTTGTCTGTATTAATCATTTTTTTGTCATCTCTGTTTTTGAGTTTCCCTGGTGCTTCTGCAGTTGGCAAAGAGGAATGGAAGATGAACAGCTTCCCAGGACAGTCCGCTGCCTTTAAAAAAAGAAAGAAAGAAAAAAGACTTTGGTGGGAAAGTTTTATTGTAAGGGACTCAGAAAAATAAAAGTCCTTTCTATAAGCCGAGCACTGTATACATCTCATTAATCCTCACAATAACCTGTGCCTTATATAGACTGGGAAACGGGCTCAGGGAGGCTGAGAGATCTGCTTCAAGTCAAACAACCTGTAAGTGAAAGACTATAAATATGTACATATCGGCTGCACTGCGGGGCTTGCAGAATCCCCAGCCGGGACAGAACCCAGGCCCCAAGCAGTGACAGCGCGGAGTACCAACCCCTGGACCACCAGGAATCCCCAGAGAGCCAATACTTAAATATAGGTCTCTGTACCATGACATTTTAAACACCTGTTAAAATGATGTGTCCAAGTAAAAATACTTTCTCCTTTAGCCAACACAAGTCTTTCAGAACCAGGTGAATCCCCAAAGTAGAAGTAAATAATACGATTCCCAGGATCATGACAGAATAGGAGCTCTTCTTAGAAACTACCAGTAAACACAGATGACACCTGCAGTGGCACCCGAGGAGGAAGGCGCAAGAACGCCGTGCTGCAGCAACAAGAGACACAGGAACCCGCTTTCAGGCCAGAGGACAGAGGGAAAACTCTGGGATCACGATGACCCTGGTGACCTGCAGTCTTTGCGAAGTAACAGAGAGCCCAGGTGGGCGCCATGAACATCGACTCAGCATTAAGATTTAAAATCTTTAAGGAGCTGAGAAGTAGCCTATGAGCAAAGCTTACTGAAAGTAACACGGGATACTGGCCCCCTGTAGTCCTGCCTCTCTCCAAGTCGCCCAGGCACATCGCTGCCTCGAAAAGAAGACAATCAATCTGATCACAGAGGTGGCTTTTCTCCCTGTGATGCCTGAAGGCTTTCCATTACAGGATAAAGTCCACGTCCCTTTATCTGGGCAGGAAGGCCAGGAAACAGTGGGATGTGTTGCACCAACATCTGCTGTGTGCAGCTCTGCCCCAGACCTTTGCACACGTTTCTTATTTCATGCTGAGAACCTGGGGAAGAAGGTAGTATGGGCTGCACGTTAAGGTCAGGAGAACTGAGGCCCATCCAGTCTGGCCCAGGTCACACAGCAAGGAAAAACAGTTTCAAAGCCCTTTGGAGCTGAGTCTGAATCTGTTTTCCAGTCTAATCTTCTTGCCCTGACCATCCCCTACACTGGAAGTTCTAACCCTTCCTGCTTTCCTGGAGTACACCATATGCTTTACACATCTCTTTGTCTTTGCACTGTTCCCTCTGGCTGGAATACATCTCTCCCTTTCTGTGACCTGGAGCAGTGTGTGCAAAGATGGGGTTCAGTGGCACACGCTGATGTGCCCAGGTCAGCTGCAAAATGTGTTGGGAAGTTATTGCTAATAATAAGGTATGTGGGTTTGTGACTAACTTCCTCAAAACGCAAATGAAGAGAACTCAAGGTGAGCCCGGTCCTCATGTGTCTCACCATGTGACATTCTGATGTGCTCTGTGGACTGGGTCCCATGGGGAGCGTCCCCGCTGACACCCTGGGGAGGGGAGGTAGCCCAAGCCCCGTCTCATCTTTGCTGTGTGACTCAGCAGGAGCAGCAGTTTTATCGTTGCCCCAGATTTCTACTGATAGTTACTGACAGACACAACATTAATGAGGAGGAGGGAAGGCTCCCTTCTTCTTGTGAAGAGTGAAGAACATGGACAGTGGCCCCCCTTGTCAGACACACAGCGTGGGAGAAGCTGTCAGCGCTTGGGCCAAGAGACACACGTTAGTTCCAACAACCGAATTCTAGTAACATTTCCAGTGATACTGATAACAACACATTAAAGGTTTTGAAATTCCGTGAATAAATTTTTTTCATTTTTATCACTCTTACAAAAGTTTTTTTTTTGTCTTAAGTAGCAAAAAAGGTATAAAACCTTTCTTAAAAGTCTATCTGCTCCCTGACTTTTCTTGCCTTACCTGCCCAATTTCCCTAAGGAATTTATTGTCAAAAATTCTTCTATCCACATCTAGATCTTTGCTATTCATGGAAGGATTGTAATTTTATACCACAGGAGTTAAGATCATGGATATAGTTCCTATCTGCATGGGTTTAGAATCCCAGCCATTCTATTAGCTTAATGACACTGGGCAAAATATTTAACTTCTTTATGCCTCCATGGGGCTTCCCTTGTGGCTCAACTATTAAAGAATCCGCCTGCAGTGCAGGAGACCTAGGTTCAATCCGTGGGTTGGGAAGATCCTCTGGAGAAGAGAAAGGTTACCCACTTCAGTATTCTGGCCTGGAGAGTTCCATGGACTGTATAGACCAAAGCATTGCAAAGAGCTGGACATGACTGAACAACTTTCTCTTTCACTTTCATGCCTCGATTACCTAATTATATGACATAGGAATCATCGTAACTATTATACAAAAATATTGAGAGAATTCAATGATCCAGGACATGGTGTTAATCATAATTCACATACATGATTGCCTAGTTAGTATTATCCATTGAGTAAAACTCCAAAGGAAAAAAGATAAAGTATAATATTAGAGGAAAAAAAATTAAGAAGCCATATTTATCCTTCTTCTTTATATATACAATGGCTATTAATTTCAGACTTATAATTTCATTAATCACATCCTTTAAAAAATCTTTGATCAGTTCAGTTCAGTTGCTCAATTGTGTCCAACTCTTTGAGACCCCATGAATTGCAGCATGCCAGGCCTCCCTGTCCATCACCAACTCCCAGAGTTCACTCAGACTCACGTCCATCGAGTCAGTGATGCCATCCAGCCATCTCATCCTCTGTCATCCCCTCTCCTCTTGTTCCCAATCCCTCCCAGCATCAGAGTCTTTTCCAATGAGTCAACTCTTCGCATGAGGTGACCAAAGTATTGGAGTTTCAACTTTAGCATCAGTCCTTCCAAAGAAATTCCAGGGCTGATCTCCTTTAGAATGGACTGGTTGGATCTCCTTGCAGTCCAAGGGATTCTCCAACACCACAGGTCAAAAGCATCAATTCTTCGGCGCTCAGCCTTCTTCACAGTCCAACTCTCACATCCATACACGACCACTGGAGAAAGCATAGCCTTGACTAGACAGACCTTCGTTGGCAAAGTAATGTCTCTGCTTTTGAATATACTNTTTTCCAATGAGTCAACTCTTCGCATGAGGTGGCCAAAGTACTGGAGTTTCAGCTTTAGCATCATTCCTTCCAAAGAACACCCAGGGCTGATCTCCTTCAGAATGGACTGGTTGGATCTCCTCGCAGTCCAAGGGACTCTCAAGAGTCTTCTCCAACACCACACTTCAAAAGCATCAATTCTGCGGCGCTCAGCTTTCTTCATAGTCCAACTCTCACATCCATACATGACCACAGGAAAAACCATAGCCTTGACTAGACAGACCTTTGTTGGCAAAGTAATGTCCCTGCTTTTCAATATGCTATCTAGGTTGGTCATTACTTTTCTTCCAAGGAGTAAGCATCTTTTAATTTCATGGCTGCAGTCACCATCTGCAGTGATTTTGGAGCCCCCCAAAATAAAAGTCTGACACTGTTTCCCCTGTTTCCCCATCTATTTCCCATGAAGTGATGGGACCGGATGCCATGATCTTCGTTTTCTGAATGTTGAGCTTTAAGTCAACTTTTTCACTCTCCTCTTTCACTTTCATCAAGAGGCTTTTTAGTTCCTCTTCACTTTCTGCCATAAGGGTGGTGTCATCTGCATATCTGAGGTTATTGGTATTTCTCCCAGCAATCTACCTAATTCCATGTCCTTCCTTTTCCCAGTGTTCAGTGAACAGAGGCAACTGAGTACCTGCTAGGATGCAGATACTCTGCTAACCAATCCAACACACCAAAAGAATGATGTTCACAAACTGAAGCACATCAGAGAAATTTCCAGAATCATAACAGAAACTCAATATCAAAAAGAGTTCACATGGGTAATACAGACTGATTGTCTTTTACAAAGCAAGCCCTTAGTTCAAATAAGGGCAAAAAAGACTGTTCCTCTGAAAAATTTGTGGGTCAAAATGTTAGAGACACAGTTTAGGCGCGAAAAATCCTAGCATATATTTTTCTATTTCCTATTTATTACACATTCTCCCATTTAAGCACAATCCCTGGTTTAGCAGCAACAACTTAACACTGATAAAGCAAAGTAAGATACTGAGAGAGCATGAGGCATTTTATTTCATCAGAAAAGTTTAAAGCACTCAAACATTCACTGACAAAGACATACACACAAAGCTCCACAAACTATTATATAAGACTAACAAATACTTTTGTCTTGGGATAATACATTGTGTTTTTTTTTAACAAGCTATAGATTCATCTAAAAGTACTGACAACCTCAAGAGCCATGTCTCATTAGAAAGCATTTATTCCTTTCTATATCAAATATTGTATAATTTGAAATATTATTTTTTATGGTAAGCTTAACATAAATGTCAACCTTTTGAAAGATTTCTATGACCAGCAAATCAAGCAGCATACTAGTATCAGTAGAGCTACACCTTTATAGAAAAAAAAACAACAGAACCAAAACCCTAAGGTTGACTGTATTTTAGGTGGCCTTTACCAAACCGTACGGCTGGTGCTGTAGAAAGATGGCTATAGACTGTGAACGTGAGAGAGCCGTGTTCTTTAGCAGACGGCGAAGAGTGGGAGCCTGAGAACAGTGGTCTGAAAGTCTTTGCTGTGAGAGGTGTGCAGAAGCAGCAAACGCTCTTCCGTGACAGAAGCTGACACAGGAGTGTAATGGAGATGAGGTGGCCAGCGTGGGGAAGGACCCGACGCCGACTGCGGACTGCCTAGAATACACACAACGGTACAGTGACAACATCTGCCATGCAGTTTCCATCATCTACAGGAATTCTTTTAAGTAACCCATTTGTACGAGGAGATATTCCTCCTATTTCTGAGTCATCAAGCACAGTTTAACAACCTCAGTGAGAGCAGATGCAGAAAGCCGCATGGTCCTTAGAGCAACCTGAAGTCAGTACTACCAGTTTTCCTTATATCCAACATGCTGAACACTTCTGGATATAGTCATTACGGTGAGGTCCTTAATTTTGGTTGGTTTCCACCTGGTTTTTCCTTTCTTGCTTCATAAGGTACACAGCTGACTAGAACTCTGAGCAAACTCAAGGCCAGCGGAAAGCAGAGCAGGCCAGCAGAGAGACAGTGGGTGTCCTTCAATGCCAGGCGGCCACCTGACCTCTCGGAGGCTCGACAGGAGCAAAGGCAGTGGCAGCAGATGTAATTCCGTTTCAGATTATGGAGACACTTAACAACTTCCCTTGGTCAGAAAAAAATAATCAAGTTCATTAGTTCATTTTTTGAAGATTTGTTTCCCCTGAAATTTGAGGAACCTTTTCTATTTTAAGTGTTTACAGAGAATTTAACCTTTGTTATCTGGCTTAATCCTCTTAATTACTCCTTAAGGTATATAAGACAGCTGTTATCTCTTTCACTGGCTGCACTTTAGGGTAAAATTAAACAAAAGATAGGAACTATGTAAGCAAAGCACTCTTACTCTGAGTGTAAAATACTCTTACACTCAGCCATCCAATGAAAGTGAGGAAGCAGGGTTGGCTTTAACCACACCTGAAGATTCAAATGATATAAAATAAAAACTTGGAAACATCACATTCCTCTGGGAATGAAAAATATTTCACTTCTGAAGTAATTTACAAATACTCTACTTCCTAAGTGGAAACTTTAAAGCAATCTAAAAACCTCATTTTAAAGTAGACATGAGATAAATCAGGAAAAAAGGGATTCTAGAAAAACATCTACTTCAGCTTCATTGATTACGTGAAAGCCTTTGTGTGGATCACAACAAACTGGAAAATTCTTAAAGAGATGGTAATACCAGACCACCTCACCTGTCTCCTGATACACCTGTATGCAGGTAAAAAAAGTAACAGTTAGGACGGGACATGGAACAACAAATTGGTGCAAAACTGAGAAAGGAGCTTATCAGGGCTGCATACTGTCACCCTGTTTATTCAACTTATAGGAAGAGTACATCATGTGAAATGCTGGGCTGGATGAAGCAAAAGCTAGAATCAAGATTGCCAGGAGATATCAACCACTTCAGATATGCAGCTGATATCATTCTAATGGCAGAAAGCAAAGAGGAACTAAATATCCTCCTAAAGAAGGTGAAACAGGAGAGTGAAAAAGCTGACTTAAAACTCAACATTCATACAACTAAGATCATGGCATCTGGTCCCATTGCTTAAGGGCACATAGATGGGGAAAAAGTGGAAACAGTGACAGATTTTATTTACTTGGGCTCCAAAATCACTGAGGATGGTGACTGAAGCCATGAAATTAAAAGGTGCTTGCTCCTTGGAAGAAGGTGAAGGTGAAGTCGCTCAGTCGTGTCCGACTCTTTGCGACCCCATGGACTGTAATGTACTAGGCTTCTCCATCCATGGGATTCTCCAGGCAAGAATACTGGAGTGGGTTGCCATTTCCTTCTCCAGGGGATCTTCCCGACCCAGGGATCGAACCTGGGTCTCCCACATTGGAGGCGGACGCTTTAACCTCTGAGCCACCAGGGTATGACAAACTTAGAGAGTATGTCAAAAATCAGAGATATCACTTTGACAACAAAGGTCCATATAATCAAAGCTATGGTTTTTCCAGTAGTCATGTATGGTTCAGTTCAGTTGTGTCCAACTCTTTGTGACCCCCATGTACTGCAGCCCAACAGGCTTCCCTGTCCATCACCAACTCCTGGAGCTTCCTCAACTCATGTCCATCGCATCAGTGATGCCATCCCACCATCTCATCCTCTGTTGTCCCCTTCTCTTCCTGCCTTCCATCTTTCCCAGCATCAGGGTCTTTTCCAATGAGTCAGTTCTTTGCATCAGTGGAGCTTCAGCGTCAGCATCTGTCCTTCCAACAAATATTCAGGACTGATTTCCTTTAAGATGGACTGGTTTTGATCATCCTGCATGCAGTCCAAGGGACTCTCAAGAGTCTTCTCCAACACCACAGTTCAAAATCAATTTTTCCACGCTCAGCTTTCTTAAGGGTCCAACTCTCACATCCGTACATACTGGAAAAATCATAGCTTTGACCAGACAGACCTTTGTTGGCAAAGTAATGTCTCTGCTTTTTAATATGCTGTCTAGGTTGGTCACAGCTTTTCTTCCAAGGAGCAACACTTCTTGATTTCATGGCTACAGTCACTGTCATGTACAGAGCTGGAACATAAATAAGGGCTACTGCTGAAGAACTGCAGTGTTGGAGAAGACTCTTCAGAGTTCCTTGGACAGCATGAGATTAAATCAGTCAACCCTAAAGGAAATGAACCTTAATATTCATTGGAAAGACTGATGCTGAAGCTGAAGCTCCAACATTTTGGCCACCTGATGCAAAGAGCCGACTCACTGGAAAAGACTCTGATGCTGCAAAAGACTGAAGGTAAAGGAGAAGAGGGTGACAGGATAAGATGGTTGGATGGCATCATCGACACAATGGACACGAGTGGAGCAAACTCTAGGAGACGGTGAAGGACAGGGAAGTCTAGCATGCTGTAGTCCACGGGGTCACAAAGAGCTGGACACGACTTAGTGGCTGAGCGACAATGAACCCACTCTGCTTAAGCAAGCTGTTCAGGCACCGTCATTTCGGGTTTGGGCTCTTCCATTTTGGGCTTGGCTGCTATTCTAGGGTGTTTTAGGAATAGTAAGAATCACACCATACCCAATAATGAACCCATAAATTAGTAACACAAAATTACTAACAGAAACAGAACTGAAAAGTAGTGGAAAAAAATGATAAATGCTGAAAAGCGTTATAAGAACCCAGGAGTTACTTACTCTAAGTCGCAGATGACAGCTGTGTGCTGCAACCTAATGCTGTCAGTCGCTCAGTCCTGTCTGACTCTTTGTGACCCCAGGAACTGTAGCCTGCCTGGCTCCTCTGTCCATGGAATTTTCCAGACTAGAATACAGACTGGGCTAACATCTCCTACTCCAGGGAATCTTCCCACCGCAGAGACCAAACCTGCATCTCCTGCACCTGCTGCACTGGCAGGGGGACTCTCCATCACTATCGGCGCCTGAGAAGCCCCAAGGGCTTGGATGAATGATTAAACTGCACATACAGAGACGACTCTTGAGAGGCCCGTGGACTGCAAGGAGATCAAATCAGTCCATCCTAAAGGAAATCAGTCCTGAATATTCACTGGAAGGGCTGATGCTGAAACTGTAACTCTAATACTTTGGCCACCTGATGCGAAGAACTGACTCATTGGAAAAGACCTTGATGCTGGGAAAGACTGAAGGCAAGAGAAGAAGGGGACAACAGAGGATGAAATGGTTGGATGGCATCACTGACTCAATGGATGTGAGTTTGAGCAAGCTCCGGGAGTTGGTGGACAGGGAAACCTGGCATGCTGCAGTCCATGGGGTCGCAGAGAGTCGGACATGACTGAGCGACTGAACTGTACTGTAGTATCAACAGGAGCACCTAGAAGGGAACAGGTCTGCTCAGGTTGCTAAGGAATTCCCTATGACACCTGATGAGTTTATCAAGGAAGGGAGGCATCAACTTCCCTCCCAGTCTGGTGGTTAGGACTCTGCTTCCATTGCAGGGGGCACAGGTTCCATTCCTGGTCTGGGAACTAAGATCCTGCATGCTTCATGGAGCATACAAAAGCAAAAATGAAACAAAAACAAAAAGGGAAGAAAGGCATCTACCTCACAGACTGCTTTCCATACACACCAAACTGAATTATTTTGAAAAAAGTACCAATGATACTCCACCAAGGAGGGCAAAAAACAGTAATATCTTAAGCAGGATCATTACTCTATTTACTAAGATATGCCCAAGAACTGTATGCAGAAAACACTGAAATGACTGAGACTTACAAACAAACTGACTTGGGTATTATTGTCTTTTCAAATTTGGGCTTCCCTGGTGGCTCTGCAGTAAAGAATCTGCCTGCAATGCAGCAGACCTGGGTTTGATCCCTGGGTCAAGAAGATCCCTGGAGAAGGGAACAACAATCCACTCCAGGATTCCTGCCTGGAGAATTCCATGGACAAAGGAGCCTGGCAGGCTACGGTCCAATGGGGTCGCAAAAAGTCAGACAAAACCTAGGTGCTTCTATATTGCTTTAAAATTGTAATTTAAAATTATCCATCAGTTCAGCTCAGTCGTGTCCAACTCTTTGTGACCCCATGAATCGCAGCATGCCAGGCCTCCCTGTCCATCACCAACTCCCAGAGTTCACTCAAACTCACGGCCATCGACTCGGTGATGCCATCCAGCCATCTCATCCTCGGTCGTCCCCTTCTCCTCCTGGCCCCAATCCCTCCCAGCATCAGAGTCTTTTCCAATGAGTCAACTCTTCACATGAGGTGGCCAAAGTATTGGAGTTTCAGCTTTAGCATCAGTCCTTCCAAAGAACACCCAGGGCTGATCTCCTTCAGAATGGACTGGTTGGATCTCCTTGCAGTCCAAGGGACTCTCAAGAGTCTTCTCCAACACCACAGTTCAAAAGCATCAATTCTTCGGCACTCAGCTTTCTTCACAGTCCAACTCTCACATCCATACATGACCACTGGAAAAACCATAGCCTTGACTAGACGGATCTTTGTTGGCAAAGTAATGTCTCTGCTTTTGAATATGCTATCTAGGTTGGTCATAACTTTTCTTCCAAGGAGTATGTGTCTTTTCTACTACTATAGGAAAACATTATTATTCCTATGTAGGTTTCACTATGAATGGAATTTTTCCTTTCAAATTTGCTCTTCAATTTTATATCTTACTATTTTAATGAAGTATTCCACCAAAATTTTTTATATTATGGTTCCTGAAATTCTAAAATAAAATTTTATTCGTTACATAAATGTTTACTGAAACATTATCTCTTGGATAGTTTTTACCTAACAAATAGTTTGCCCTCGAGAAAACTGGTGGTGGGGGTGGGATTGGAGGAGTGGGGAAAGGAGCTGGAAACATAAAATTAAGCAATTAAAACAAACTGACGATAAGGACTTTCCAGAAACACAGTGCAAGAGTGCTGAACTAAATCTGGGTTGGTGATGAACAGGGGAGGGAAGGCTTTAGGGTATCAAAACACAAGTTGAGACTCAAAGGATGAGAAAGAGTTAAAGAGAAGAATGAAGTTGGTTCTGAAAAAATGAACATGTTCAAAAATTTAGAATCAAGAGTATGAAATAAATAATGAAGCTGGTAAGGTTAGTAACAGTTTGCAAGTCATGCTCAAGCAATTGGACGTACTCCTTGGAATAATTAGAAGTCATTCAAGTGTTTTAACCTAAGGAGAGTCATGATTAGGTTTCTATTTTAGAAGCATCACTTTAGCTTCAGTAAGGAGAATATCTGGAAAAATATAGCAAGATCATAAAGATTAAGAGGTAATGATAGGTTCCTAATCCAAGCAACACATAATGAGGTCTGAACTGAGATAATCCTGTGGGGATGGAGAGTTGAGAATAGGACTGAGAGATGTTAGAACAAAACCAACCGTGCGTGTGTCAGGTGGCACTGAGCAGTTCCCCACGGCTCAGCATCAACATTCTGTTTTACGAAGACCACTATTAAAAACTGCTCTCCTGATCGGGGATTATTTCTTTTGGATAAATACCATGAAGATGAATTGCATTTATTTACTCCCCACTTCATTCCAGAAGATGCACATGTCTTCCTAAACAGTGTCCTAAACAGGCTTTTCCAGTGCACACGGTCACACAGAGGTATGGGAGAGGGAACTCAGCCGCAACTTGAGGGAGTACCAGAGATTTAGCCCAGGAGAAAAAGCAGAGAAAATAAGAGTCATGAGCTATTATGAGGCAGGATCAGAATCTGGTGATAAAGCAGATGGGAAGGAGGGGGTCTGCAGGTAAGCAGAGGGGAAACGAAGGACATCTGACTTCCAGGCAACTAATGCCATCCACAGAGAACACGATGGAGCAATCACTGTGTGGGGAGGACAGGGAATGATGTGACTTTAGGTCTGGACACGTTATGTTTGAGGTGCCAATACGTCATCCACAGGGGGGTGTTGAAAACACCGGTGATGCAGAGTTGAAGATGAAAAGCATGATAAAAACGATCACCACGGCAGTGGTCCTCGGAGACACCATTACTGATGAGACTGCCCAAGGAGAACAAGCTGGAGAGGTCACCCTGAAAAAGTAGTCACTTGTAGGGACAGCATGACCCTCCTGAGAACTACTGCGCGATCAAAAGGTAATGAGGAAACTAATTAGTTCTGTCCTGGTCTCACGAATATTCCTAAATCTAAACCTTTCTGGTTTGGAGCCTGGTAAATAGCAGTTTCTCAATATAAGTTTGTGAAGTGAATTGCTTTTGCAGTCATTGAGTTTTTTAATATAAAAAAATTATAACAAGTATGTTCTAACTCCACAGGTGCTAAATTCAATAATCAAGAAATTTTATTTAAACAGAGATACTGTCATCACTCACAGAATTCATAAAACAGTCAGTATCACAATGTAAGTAAATTCACGAATCTGCTAACTTATTTGGAGATACTATGTTCGATAAAGATGTTTAATAAAAAAAAAAGATGCCATGTCAGTTTAATGGTGTAACTTGTAAAAACAATTCAATTTGTATTTTATTTTAATATACTTAAAAGGATTTTAATGTACATGAAAGATTATTTTTTCCACAAAGGCATTAAAAATTAAGAAAATAAGAAACAAAACACATCCACTTACATAATCCTGCAACATAAATATAAGCTTCAGAGAAATTCCCATAAAGGAGAAATCTTGTTAGAAAGTATCACTTTTGAAATTAAATTTTCAAAATTCAGTTATCAAAATTATAGAAGGCAATTCAAGCCATGAGCTATGACGTAAATTTATCTGAAACAATCTTAATATTAAAATGCTCATCTGAATCATTAATATACTTCTTAAATCTCTCAATGGTAGCTACCTGAATTTTACTTAGAAATATTGTAACACTAAAACATTTGAAATGTTGTCAAGAAAAACTGAGTAAAAGGATCAAAAAAATAAAGAGCAATTAAATAAAATACAGGGTGTTTGGTTTTCTTAACATTTCTGCCAATTCAATTTCAGTGTACATTAGTACAGAGTGAATGCATTACAAATGCTTCACCTATATAAAAGGAACATGATGCTACTTACCAACCATCAGAAGGGCATGCAAACAAATTAAAGGGATGTATGAAAATAACTGAACCAAAGACACACTGAGACATTACTCACCTATTTTCCTATTAAGTAATTTAAATTCTTTAATAAAACATATTTTATATTAGTTTTGGAGATCGGTGTAGAATATCATACATTTAATAGGGAAACAGATAAAAAACTAAAATGCATTATCCCAGCCAATGAGTGGCATATTTAATTATGGAATAAAAACATTAAAATTTAAAAATAAGTGGGTTCAAGCAAGTGTAAAACGTTACCTAGGAGATTCAACAGGCAAATTCTGAGGGATGCATGGAACAAGAGATTAAAACGGAAGGACTTCCTATATAAACTGTAAAAATATTTCTTAGAGAGTAAACATACACTGCCCTATTACTCTAAGCCTAGAATCCCTTGTTTTAAAAGTTACAAGCTATCTGAACTGTCAACTCCCACAGAATCTGTACTTAGAAAACCTATCCCTCAACAAATCCTTCTAAGAATAAAAAGGGAGGGTGTTTCTTCAGTCTTTATTTATGAGACCTTGTACATAAGACACATTTTATTATCATAACCTAGAAGCTTCATTAAAAGTGAAGCTTCAAGCCTGAGGAAAAGCCCCTCTGTTTAAAAAGCCTGACTCCACTGCCAGACAACATTAAGGCTGGATAGGGAGTAAAGAGAGCTCAGTGACAGTGAGTGACAGTGACTGAAGTCTTAAAATCTTCACTTTGTCATGCTTTCTTAATTTAACCTGTTTGTATGGACTGTATGACCTGCCTCCTGAGAAATCTGTATGCAGGTCAAGAAGCAACAGTTAGAACTGGATATGCAACAACACATCGGTTCCAAATTGGGAAAAGAGTATGTCAAGGCTGTATACTGTCACCCTGCTTATTTAACTTATACGTAGAGTACATCATGAGAAATGCTGGACTGGATGAAGCACAAGCTGGAATCAAGACTGCCAGGAGAAATATCAGCAAGTTCAGTTACGCAGATGAACACCACACTTATGGCAGAAAGCGAAGAACTACTGAAGAGCTTCTTGATGAAAGTGAAAGAGGACAGTGAAAAAGTTGGCTTAAAACTCAACATTCAGAAAACGAAGATCATGGCATCTGGTCCCATCACTTCATTCTTGGCAAATAGATGTGGAAACAGTGACAGATTTTATTTTCTTGGGCTCCAAAATCACTGCAGATGGTTACTCCAGCCATGAAATTAAAAGACGCTTACTCCTTGGAAGAAAAGTTATGACCAACCTAGACAGCATATTAAAAAGCAGAGACATTACTTTGTCAACAAAGGTCTGTCTAGTCAAAGCTATGGTTTCTACAGTAGTCATGTATGGGTGTGACAGCTGGACAAAAAAGAAAACTGAGCACTGAAGAATTTATGCTTTTAAACTGAGGTGTTGGAGAAGACTTTTGAGAGTCCCTTGGACTGCAAGGAGATCCAACCAATCAGTCCTAAAGGAAATCAGCCCTGAATATTCTTTGGAAGAACTGATGCTGAAGCTGAAACTCCAATACTATGGCCACCTGATGAGAAGAACTGATTGCTTGGAAGAGACCAGGATGCTGGGAAAGACTGAAGGCAGGAGGAGAAGGGAACGACAGAGGATGAGACGGTTGGATGGCATCACGGACTCAATGGAGATGAGTTTGAGCAAGCTCTGTGAGCTGGTGATGGACAGGGAGGCCTGGTGCGCTGCAGTCCATGGGGTTGCAAAGAGTTGGACACAACTAAGCAACTGAACTGAGAGACTGCTATCTATCCAAAGATACAGTACTTTAATTATTTGTGAAAATTCTAGCTGGAACAATGTTCCTGTAGCTGGTCTAATGCAGAATAAACAAACAGCACAGCAAACACTGTGAGTGGGGCATACAGGGAAACTGATGTAAAATCCTAATTAAAATGTATTAAGTAGTTCCACTCTGCAAAAAACAAAACAAAACAAAACAAAACAGCGCATTTCAATTCCTGAAAGTCTCTTACCACGTTTATCAAGAAGTATACACCAACTCCCATCAGAGAGCCTTACACTCAGCCTGTATTATGTCACGCCATTGTGATTCCATGATTTCTAGCACGTCCATGATGGTCTTTGTATTTCACATTTAAATGAGATTTTCAGAAAGTCTTACTTATAGTTGGGTCTAGTTTAACACAAAATCAGATTCAGATGACTACTTTGGTATGTTAATATAATTTATATCTTTCAGTTCAGTTCAGTTCAGTCGCTCAGTCGTGTCTGACTCTTTGCGACCCCATGAATTGCAGCACGCCAGGCCTCCCTGTTCATCACCATCTCCAGGAGTTCACTCAGACTCAAGTCCATCGAGTCCGTGATGCCATCCAGCCATCTCACCCTCGGTAGTCCCCTTTTCCTCCTGCCCCCAATCCCTCCCAGCATCAGAGTCTTTTCCAATGAGTCAACTCTTCGCATGAGGTGGCCAAAATACTGGAGTTTCAGCTTTAGCATCATTCCTTCCAAAGAAATCCCAGGGCTGATCTCCTTCAGAATGGACTGGTTGGATCTCCTTGCAGTCCAAGGGACTCTCAAGAGTCTTCTCCAACACCACACTTCAAAAGCATCAATTCTTCGGTGCTCAGCTTTCTTCACAGTCCAACTTTCACATCCATACATGACCACAGGAAAAACCATAGCCTTGACTAGACGGACCTTAGTCGGCAAAGTAATGTCTCTGCTTTTGAATATGCTGTCTAGGTTAGTCATAACTTTTCTTCCAAGGAGTAAGCAGACTCTCAAGAGTCTTCTCCAACACCACACTTCAAAAGCATCAATTCTTCGGTGCTCAGCTTTCTTCACAGTCCAACTTTCACATCCATACATGACCACAGGAAAAATCATAGCCTTGACTAGGCGGACCTTAGTCGGCAAAGTAATGTCTCTGCTTTTGAATATACTATCCAGGTTAGTCATAACTTTTCTTCCAAGGAGTAAGCATCTTCTAATTTCATGGCTGCAGTCACCATCTGCAGTGATTTTGGAGCCCAAAAAAATAAAGTCTGACACTGTTTCCCCATCTATTTCCCATGAAGTGATCGGACCGGATGCCAAGATCTTCGTTTTCTGAATGTTGAGCTTTAAGCCAACTTTTTCGCTCTCTTCCTTCACTTTCATCAAGAGGCTTTTTAGCTCCTCTCCACTTTCTGCCATAAGGGTGGTGTCATCTGCATATCTGAGGTGATTGATATTTCTCCTGGCAATCTTGATTCCAGCTTGTGTTTCTTCCAGTCCAGCGTTTCTCATGATGTACTCTGCATATAAGTTAAATAAGCAGGGTGACAATATACAGCCTTGACATACTCCTTTTCCTATTTGGAACCAGTCTGTTGTTCCATGTCCAGTTCTAACTGTTGCTTCCTGACCTGCATACAGATTTCTCAAGAGGCAGGTTAGGTGGTCTGGTATTTCCATCTCTTTCAGAATTTTCCCATCTCTTTCAGAATTTTCCACAGTTAAAACTATAAAATTCATTTATTATACTTTAAAAATATTTATTTTATACTTTCTCATCTGAATTAAACCATCATCATGTGTAACTTGCATCTACAATTTCAGGCCACGAAGGTTATTTAGCAGCAACCAATTTTTCCTTTTCCTTACAAAACTATAATCTTGTGGCTTGAAAATGTTAACAGACTTCCCCAGATCACCCAGAGGGTCTTATTCACTGTGTGAGTAAGTCTCACATTAAAAAATTTTAAATACCTAAATTTCAATGAATGTTTTTTCTGGAGAGCAGATATAAAGCACCAAATGCAAGAACTATCACTATTACTGATACCTTCAGGACGAATGAGGTTATACAAGCTTTGAGTGATATTCATCACCTGACGTGTTTAAGGCAACATTTCCTCACTAAAAAGTCATTACACTAAAACCCAGATCTGTGGAGAGACAGGGAAAGACAAAGCTCTCTCTGCAAGTTATTTACATGCAACCTAAATAATCCTATTTACAAATATGAGTACTTCATCTGTTTTCCAAAAAGCTTTAAATGTTCATCTTTGTGTGGCAAATATGAGAAGTGTAAAGATACCTCTTTATTATATGCCCTAAGCAAAAAATTAATCTTATATTAATGTTTATTAAAACAAAACACTTAAATAGCATTACTTGAAGATATATTTAACTTAGGAAGACAAACTTATGTTTACAATTTTCACATTTTTCTCCAGAGATCTGGAACAAAATATCTTTCCTTACATTTGTTTACTGTACTGTACTTAGTGAAAATACAAGCCTTAATAACAGGAGCATCCACATGGCAGCAGGGATCAGCTTATTCTCATGAAGAATGTAAGAAGCTATCAGCCTTTGGTACAGTCTTGCCTATATAAGAGGAAGCAAGGACTGGTTCCTTTCAAACCTGTAATTTACGAGTTTATTCAAACCCGCCAAATTGTTTTATGTAAACGCCTCTCACATTTAAAAATTCCCATGGCAACTCATTTAGTTTGGCAGACAGGAAGACCCAAATTCAATCCTTTTATCCTGCAGCTAAACCATTACAATGGTAATTCTGCTCTGACACTCTGAAGAGACTGCTAATTACTGTACTCTGGGTCCCTAGACAGATTTCCCATTCAGATTAAAATGGTTGTGCAAGGCAGAAAACAGCAGCAACACCCTCCGTACATGAGAGACGGTCTCTCATGTTACAGCTCTATCAAGGGGTGAGTGCATTACAGCTGGATCTTTTAATCCTTCTTTCCCAGTAACATGAAAAGGAGGCCAAGGATACCACAGACTTCAATTACTGATCCTTTGGTAAAGAACTAAATTAACCATTCAGTTTAAAACTTGCACTCTAAGAACAGACTGTGCTATCTCCAAAGTCATCGCCTCTCTAGAATTTTATTTAGTTTTATTCATCTTTTAGTGCTACATGCGAGCATTTGGTTTTGTTGATTTTCTATTTGTTCCTTTTCTGTTTCACTGATTTCTGCTTTTTTATCTTCTTTCTACTTGATTTGTTTTTAATTTTATTTTCACAGCTTCTTCAAGGTGGACTATTAGTGACTTACGATCTTTCTTTTATACTTTTGAGACCTTTTATTTATGCTAAAAATATTTTCTCTGAATAATGCTTTAACTGCATCCAAAATATAATATTATGTGGTATTTTTATTACCATTCACTTCACAGTATTTCCTATTTTATTTCATGATTTCTTCTTTGACTTATGAGTTATTTCCAAATGTTTCCCAATATTTGGGACTTTTAAATTTATCTCGTGACTGACTGGTAACTGAATTCTGTTTCCAAAAAATTCTTTAAGATTTTATTCTCTTTGAATTAGAGTATATTTTTGTAATATTCCATCATATTGTCTGTTTTGGTGAGTATCCCTTTTACACTTAAGAAGCACATGTATTCTGCGGTAGTTGTTTACATGTTTTATAAATGTCATTTAGATGAAGTGAGTGAAAGTCACTTAGTCATGTCCTACTCTTTGCGACCCCATGGACTGTATAGTCCGTGGAATTCTCCAGGCCAGAATACTGGAGTGGGTAGGCTCTCCCTCCTCCGGGGGATCTTCCCAACTCAGGGATCAAACTCAAGTCTCCCGCACTGCAGGCAAATTCTTTATCAGCTGAGCCACAAGGGAAGCCCAAGAATCCTGGAGTGGGTAGCCTATCCCTTCTCCGGAGGATCTTCCTGACCCAGGAATCGAACTGGGGTCTCCTGCATCGCAGGCGGGTTCTTCACCAACTGAGCTCTCAGGGACCCCCATTTAGATGAAGGTGGTAGATAATGTTCAGGTCTTCTTTTTCCCCTGAATTACTGAAAGACTGTGAAGACCTGCATTCACTGTAATAATGTGTGTGTATCCTAGCGTGTTCTCTTTGAAGGCACTGAAATGGCAGTTTTGACGTGTGCACATGTGTGCACGTATAGCTCACACAACCTACATGAAGAGTACACCTTAAAAAGACAGAGTATTGTGACCAACTTCATGATGAAAAACTTACCAACTCAGATGACAAAGACAAATTCCTTGAAAAATACAAGAGCAGGGAAATAAACTAAGTTCAATATTTATTAATATGAATGAAACGGGATTTGTAACGAAAAGCCTTTCCACAAAACCAAAAGAAAAACGCAAGTCACAGATTTGAATATTTGTCCAATAAAGGATTCATTTTCAACATGTAAAGAATGGCTTTAACACTAAAAAATAAAAAAGACAAGCCAAGAAGAATGATAAAAAGATTTAAAGATACTTCATCAAAGAAAATATATGAATTCTCAAGAAGCATATTAAAAGATGCTCCATATCATTTGTATTCACAGAAGTAAAAATTAAAACTACAAGTGAAAGGAGAAACAACCTGTGGCTTATGTATTCAATAGAATGCTAATTATCAATAAAAAGGAACAACCCACTGATACATGCAACAGTGTGGATGAAACGCAAAAGAGCCAAGGTGCATGAAAGTACAAAGAAAGGAAACCCAGAAAAAGCAAACTGATACAGCTGATACAAGAGGCAAATTAATACAATCGGAGAGTAGAGTGCTGGTTGCCAGGGGCTAGGGGGAGGTAATGTCCATCAAATGGCACACACTCTCAGTTATGAGATGAGTGAGTTCTGGGCATTTAAGGCACAGTACAGTGGTTACATTTAATTAACACCCTGTACACCTGAAATTTGCCAAAAGTGGATCATACACAAAAAACAATGAGTATATGAGATGATGGGTGCTAACTTGACTGTGACAGTAATTTGTTAATCTGAACTGATGGCAAAAGGGCTAAGGGAAAAATTTTTGGGGTAATGGAAACCTTGACTGTAATAGTGGTTGTAAATATTTATACAGTTGTCAAGGGTCAAACTGTACATTTAAAATTAATGAGTTTTTATTTGTGTAAGAAAAGAAAAAGTTCCTGAAGAAGAGCCCTTTTTTCATGTCTTCAAAATGACTATGCTTCAGAGTTAAAAAGACTGCTCTTATGTATTTAAATCAGACTCATGAGTTTACAGATCATTCCTCAAACAAGTATCTCTGTAACACTAGATGGTGAATACAATCTCAGAAAAAATTTTGATGGTCAATTAAACTTGGAAATGGTTTCTACCAGAGATTCACAATACTTATATTTAAGGCTTTCTTTTATCCAGAATACCTATGAAAAGTATCTTATGAAATATAGAGAATTGCCACTGTCCTAAACATTAAATATCTTGCTCTAAATAATTTTCTATACCCCTAAGGCTCTAAAACACAGTCAACCTGGAATAAACACTTGTTAATCCGAATAGTACACTAGAAGAGCTGCACTTGGACAGCTACTGGCATCTTAAGTTTACCAGATTCCAAGCTGAGTCCCAAGTAATCTCTTCAAAATCTGTTCCTAACAGACCCTTCAAGAGAGTAACAGCAATTATATCCTTTCAGTTGTTCAGGCTAAAAATCTTGCTTTTATGCCTGATGCCTTGCTTTCTAACATTCCATAGATGATCCATTAGCAAATCCTGCCAGCTTCACGTTAAAAACATGCTTAGAAATGAAACCATGACTCACTTCTGTGGCTATACTGACCCAACCCATCATCATCTCTCACCTGCATTAATGCTAGAGGCCAGGAACTGGCAAACTTTTTCTGTAATAAACCAGACAGTAAATGGCTTTTCTAGGCATATGGTCTCTGTGGCAGTTACTCAACTCACCACTGGAGCTCAGATGCAGCCACAAACAATATGTAAATGAAGAAGCAGAAGCATGGCTGTGCCTCAATAAAACTTGTCAGACAATGCAATTTGAACTTCATATATTTTCCACATTTCATGAAGTATTATTCTTCTTCAAATATTATTCTTCTGATTTTTTTCCCTCTGGTCATTAAAAAATGTAGAAACCGTGCTAAGCTCATGGGCTATTCAAAGCAAGGTGGGAGGCTGGTTTTGGCCCACGGGCCTTAATGTGTGAACTCCTATGAGAGCTTCCTTTCTTGAACCTTGTGTGATTTATTCTGATTTAAACGGAGCAGACCAGTAGCCCTTCCTAAATACTAATCAGATCACGTCACCCCTTCCCCTCAAGCATCCCTTCTAGTGCTTAGAGTGCTCAAAGCTGTCTGACTCTTCGCCACCCCATGGACTGTAGCCCCCAGGCTCCTCTGTGCAGGGGATTCTCCAGGCAAGGAGACTGGAGTGGGTTGCCATGCCCTCCTCCAGGGGATCTTCCCAACCCAGGTTTCCCACATTGCAAGCAGAGTCTTTACCATCTAAGCCACCAGGGAAGCCCACCCATTCTAGACCAAAAGCCAAAGTTCTTAAAATGGTTAACAAGGCCCTGTACAATAATTACTCAATTGTCATAATATATACATGAGGATACTAAGACCAAATTTAATTAAAAGTAGATTTAAATATTCTCTTTAAAAAGGCAAAAAGAAATCGAAATTTAGTCTACAGCCATACCACCCTCAACACACCCAATCTTGTCTGATCTCAGAGGCTAAGCAGGGTTGGGCCTGGTTGGTACTTGAATGGGAGAAATGGAAATTTATAGCACATTACAGTAAACAGTGCAGTGAGAATAAAGGAAATGAAAACATCTGATGATAGAAAATGAATAATTTAATACACAAGCTCTCTGTAAGGATCAAATCTATGTTAAAGTGATTTGAACATATAAAGAGATCATAATTTCCCCAAATACTGTGTATTTGTAAGCACATTAGGTAAATGCTAAGCAAAAACTGTAAGTTCAGCCAAGAAATTTAACAGCCTCGTTTATTTTGAAAGGCTCACAGGAAAAGTGTGAGAATTATTATCTGAATAAAAAACAAGCACGAAAATGTCATCTGTTTTCTAATTACAATAAACCAGTTCAACACGCATATCTAAAAGCCTAAGTTTTACATATATAAAATTAGCAATTAATCTATTAAAATACCATTTGTCTAATTACAAAATAGTATTTTATCAAAGGGTTAGATTAAATTAGTAACTTTCTCATAGAAGCTTAAAGAAACAAAACTGTAAAGGAGAGCGTGCAGCAGCGCACTGCAAGCAGGCCTAATGACAAACAGAGATGACCAGCACACCCCAGCCTGAACAGTCAGCTAGAACTAACAGTCTGCACTGGAAAACTCCGTAAGCAGCATACAAACTATAGTCTGGTTAACCCAACTAGTTTTTTAACTGAGCAGCTATATAAAAACACAAACCACAAATAAGAATCACAAGTTCCTAACAATTTCAAGTAACCAATTTTCTCACAGGAGCCAGTTAAAATAAGAAGGCTATCATCATATCTTCCTATAAAACCTCTGCTTAATGTTCTATCTATATGCTTAGTAAAATCCTAAAATTAATTATTTTACAAACATTTTCCTTCTCTAACAACTACCTATACTTGTTTACAATTAAGAGCCACTTCTTCAGCATACAACAAGGAGTTTCAGAGAAGGTAACTCACTGGTTACCCTGCTTCCAGAGGAGTGATGTGTCCAATCACTGATTACCTTTATACAATTTTTTCAAACAAAAAAAATTACTCTTACTGATTTCTGAGAGTCAGTTGAGTGGGTTAAGACTAAAAGTGAAAAGAGAGATGTATTTTAACTGGGTTGGCAAGAATTTGTCTTCAAGAAATACAGTGGAGGCAGATTCACATCAACAGGTCTTTTCTGCTAAGGATGACCTAAGTCCCCAAAGATGAGCAAAAGCAGGGCACTGGTCAGCAGTCCTTACCTGTCAATGAAGAGGATTTGGTTTCCACGGAATGTTACACTGTATTTATAAAAGTACACTGAAGCTCTCAAGAATCTAAAGGAGGTATATAATTCAGATTCATGGAAATGAGATTGAACAACTAATTAACTATACCTATGATAAAAAGAACATCTTTAGCAGATATTTAGAAGTAACACATGAAGACGTGCCAGGCTGGTTACACTATATGTAACTGAAGAAATGACTTTTCTCTAGTTATGCATGGCTTATTTTCTTATTGAAGAAACAAAACAGACTAAAACAAACCAATTATTCAAATCAAAGAAACATTTGAAATAAAAACAACAGTATTATTCATGATAAACAATTGTGTAAGGTAAAGTACTACAACTCTACAGATTAAGTGCGATCATCTCAAAACCCCTATTACAATACTTTTGCAGTGAAATTTAAAAATGCTAAAGCTTGTCCAAGTTCCTGTGCTTGCTGGGAGGGGGGGGTGGCGGTGGACACTGGGTGGTGGGAAGGTAAGGCTGTTTTGAAATCCCAATTTGAATTTAAAAGGTTTGGACTCTGAACAGTAAGTTATGTGTGGTGTTATGTAAACTGATGGAAACACATTCAAATTATCAAAATTGGAAAAATTACAATCAAGTCACAAGGAATATAGGTACAAGGATACTGGAATTTCCCAGGCAAGAACACTGGAGTGGGTTGTCATTTCCTACTCTAGGGGATCTTCCTGATCTGACCCAGGGATGGAATCCGGGTCTCTTGTGTCTCCTGCATTGATAAGTGGGTTCTTTACCACTGTGCCACCTGGGAAGCCCACGGAATCCATAGGCAACACAAATAATGCACTCCTACTAATACAGATCACCCAACAGAAGTATTAACTCGTATAGACTTTGTGTACACTCGCTATTTGCTTGCAATGAGAAACTGATCTAAAAGAGACAAAGCTTTCATCAGCCCTACCTGATGATGGACCTACATTTTTACCCTGTAACAGAGTGATGCAAAGGTAACCACACTTTTGAAAAACAGGCCACTGATTCGGTTTGCTCCATTCACATTTCCTTCACAAAAAAATAAACAGGGAGCAGACTTTCCCATTTAAGAAATGTAGCAGTGTCTGTCTCTTATTCTATAGCAAATGACTTATAAATTATTTTTATATTTTGTGCTTCAATAAAATTTTGAACAAATAATAACCTATTCTTTATTAACATAAATAGTATAATAATTTAAAAATTAACTGAGAAAGATCTTGGGCCTAAATCTAAGATTTGGAAATTATTACTTACTGCAGGTACCAGTAATTTCTTCACTTCCTCAACGGCTCTCTTCAGTTTGATCTCTGCTCTGTTTTGAGCATCTTCCACAGTGATCAGTACATGTAAATCTTCATTTAGATGCTCCCAATTAGGCTTGCCTCGATTTTGCTCCTCCTAAAAAATTTACAAAGCACACGATTACAAATTTTTCTTTTCAAAGAGACAGCACATCTTTCCATCCATAATAATGACCTGCTGCAATCATTAAGCTATGCTTGCATTGTTTTGCTATGAGTAAATGAAAGGTCACTGAGGTAAATTTAGGCAAGTCACCTGACAAGGCCATGTGGCTAGTAACTTGCCAAATTTAGGAACTGAATCAACATCTTCACTCAAATTCAGCGGTTTTCCCATTTTGTTGCAACTGCTTTTAGTAACACTGGGTGAATTCAAGAACAGGAAAAGTATTTTGCCAACAGACATTATTGTGTAGACAAATGCCATTTGTTTCAAGCATTTCAAGTAGTGTTTATGGAACCATTTCATTATAAAATAATAACAAGGAATAAATGTAATGATACTTTTAACTGTTGTTCTATCAGACCTTACTTTAAAAACAGTGAGCTGTACAGTCACTCTTTTAACCATAACATCATAAACACTAGCTTTAGCAGAGAACATCTACATTTCATTTCCCCGGTGTCTTCAGATGACCCAGTGATCCCCAGGTGGAAAACACTGTCAAGCTACAGGAAAGACTGGCCATACTTCCGTTTCAGCTAAAATATAATCATTTCAGAATTGCTTCTTGCCTTAAGCTTTAGAGATAATATACAAATATATTTGTAAGTATTTCATAAATATAACTTTATTAATTAAAAACAACATCAACATGAATATCAAAATGGTATAAATGAATGCACATGGTTCAGTGCAATGTACCACACACAGACAATGAATAATACCTTTTTTGAAGTTTCATCTTTAAGTATTCTATTTACTGAATTGTGAATATTCTTTACTGAATTCTTCCAATCAAAGAAAAATGAACTGGCTATTAAAAACAAACAAACAGTTTTCTACCACAACTCACATGTTTGCAGAGGCCATGCCAGGGAAAAGAAATATATGGAACTCAGACAATAAGGATAAAAATGAGTTCTTCAAAGTTTATGCTTCTCTTTATTTTCTATTACTATTGTTGCATGTGAAAATGCACCCAAGTGTTGTGAGGGGAAATGGGAAACCAAGCAAAGCACACCAGCCTGTGGTCGGCCCCCTGTGTGCCCCCAAGGAGTGAATTCAAGAGACAGCGCAGCTCGCTCACCAGGCACCGCAAAGTACTTGGGGCTTCAAGGGGAATAGCAAAGAGTTGATGTCTGTCAGACACCACGCAACCTTCGAGTTTACAATATTTGTCTTTATCAATATTAGATCATGCTACATTCCTTTTGATGATGTCTTATCTTTGCAATGCTAAGTTTTCAGTGGTTGCTGTAATAAAAAGCCACGTCCATGCAAAATCAGTGTGGAACAGGAAGAGGGTGGTAGTGTCCAGTTTGAGAATCTGAACAGTACCCAAGAGAAAAACAAATCCAATAATAAATAATGTGGTTGTTTATAAATAGAATTTAAACAAAAATTTCAATTTAAGTTGTTTTGATAAACTAAGCTGTTAGGAAGTAACCATTTAAAAATGGGAAGAAAAACTTCAGCATTTCTTTTTGCCAAGGGGACACCATGAAAAACTGAGAGACTCAAGGAGTCAGTGAGTCAAGGAACTGGGAACCTCACGGCTATCTGTGTGCCAAATACAAAGTGTGCAGACATACCTCTACTTTAACAATAAAAAGCAATTTTAAAATCCAGAGTTTAATTTTTATGTTGAAAAACACTGACAATATCATCTCAGTGAAATTTATATCTGATCAATTTTTTCTATAAAAAATTTTTAAAAAGTTAAATAAAACTTTTTATAGAAGTTTTTATGGAAGTGATCACTTTTTATAGAAGCGATAAAGTTCTGTGTGTTTATGTTTTAATGAACCTAAAAGTATCTCCACATCCATACAAATAAGGAATGTCTGCTTTGGGCCAAGATAAAGTAACATCAACAAGATTTACTCTCATATCTAAAAACAACAAAGAGGAGGAGGAGGATAGTGAGATTGAGGATGGGAAGCCAAGGCAGGAAGGCCCACGATCGTCCAGGCTTCCTGGCCTGGGAAGCTCGAGGCTGCAGCCCTGGGAAGGGTACCAGCCTGCCCTTCTGAGTGGAGAAGAGTAACCTTCAAGGCCCGGGAGGGCACAGCAGCTAGAGCTCACCTAAACCAGTACTGGAAAAAGGAGCTGCACAGAGAGTGGAGGGCCTCCCTAGTGGCACAGACAGTAAAGAGTCTGCCTGCAATGCAGGAGACCTGGGTTCAATCCCTGGGTTGGGAAGATGCCCTGGAGAAGGGAACGGCTACCCACTCCAGTATTCTGGGCCTGGCTGCTGCTGCTGTTAAGTCACTTCAGTCGTGTCCGACTCTGTGTGACCCCATAGACGGCAGCCCACCAGGCTCCCCCGTCCCTGGGATTCTCCAGGCAAGAATACTGGAGTGGGTTGCCATTTCCTTCTCCAATGCATGAAAGAGTAAAGTGAAAGTGAAGTCGCTCAGTCTGTCTGACTGTTAGCGACCCCATGGACTGCAGCCCACCAGGCTACTCTGTCCATTGGATTTTCCAGGCAAGAGTACTAGGGTGGGGTGGTTCCATAAACAGAGGAGCCTGGCAGGTTAAAGTCCATGGGATCACAAACAGTTAGACATGACTGAGCGACTTTCACTTCACTTTGAGAGTGGAGATCTGCACAAGTATTCAACTGAACACTGTTCAGAGCATATGTAGGAGGAAATACCAGAGGTCAGAGAAAGAACCAATCAAAGGATTCAAGGTAGAAAACTTTATGATACACAAGACACTGGGACAAGTACACAGAGGTCTTGCCTCAGGAGTGGAAAATAATTAGTCAGCAGTCTAAGCAGTACCATGCCAGCAGTGCCTAAATAAATACTCAAAGCAAGACCTAAAAGGATCCAACTGTCTCCAATTTAACTGTGTCCCAGAACAAAGTCCAAAAACAGGTATAGGAATATGAAATATCCACCCGACAAGGTAAAATCCACACTGTGTGTGCTTAGTCACTCAGTTGTGCCTAATTCTCTTGTGACTTCATCGACTATAGCCCGCCAGGCTCCTCCATCCATGGGGTTCTCCAGGCAAGAACACTTGGGTGGGTTGCCTTCCTTCTCCAGGGGATCCTCCCGCCCCAGAAATTGAAACTGCATCTCTTATGGTTCCTGCATTGGCAGGTGAATTCTTTACCAATGAGCCACACGGGAAACCCTAAACTTCACATTACCTGGCATCGTATCAGAAATTAACAGGCAAAGGAAGAGAAAAGGGAAATATGTAAGAAAAAAAATTAACCAAAACCTAGGACTGACATAATGTTATAATTAGTAGACAAAGAGACTAAAAAAGCATATCGATGTGTATATTATTAATGTATACAGATACGAATACAAGAACAACTGAGGAACATTTATAATCCAAAATATTTTAGAAAGGCCTAAGAATGAAAACTACATTTGGTAAAGGATACTCTTAATAAATTCAACAATTTAAGTACCAGTTAAAACTACAAAAATAAAAGAAAGTTATATTTATCCTAATGTTTGCTTATGGTTTCTAAAACTCTAAGAGACAAAAAATGTGAAACTAATGGAGTTGTGTACTTTCACTCCTTCCTAAAATTCCTCTGAAACACTGTGAGGAGTTTTAAATGCACGGACTAACTTATAAGAAAGAAGAAAATGGGAAAGGAAACAATTTGGAAACCATATTAGAAAGCAGATGGCTAAGTAGTCAGGGTCTTAGCTAACCCAGGCAAGAAGAAATTCACTTACACTCCAGTGCCTCCATGAAGCCTCAGGAAATCGGCAGCGGTGGAAGTAGTGTAAGGGTGGAGCTGAGACTGGAAAACTGGCTAACTTCTCACTAAGGAACAGCTCAATCTCCACATCCCCATTCCTTAAATAGCTGGCAATCCAGCACTTCCTAATTTCTAGCTGCAGACTAGAAACATATCCCTAAAGAGTTCCATATTCTAGAACTGGGTTTTAAAGGGAAGGTAACAGGACCCTTGAGAACACTGAAGGCTGAGGTGTCTAGCCCTCTCTCACTCTACCCCAGCCCACACACTAAGGGCCAGAGACAGAAGGCTTCTCTGGGAAGCATGGCCAACCCAACTACAGAAGCTGCCTGGAGAAAGCCATCACTGCACAAGGAGAAAAACTCAAAAGTCCTCGGAGTTAAGAAAAGACACTGCATCCTGGAAACAAGTAAAACATGCTATTAAAGGAATTCAAAACATAAAAAGGAATTCTTGAAACTTAAATATGACAGTAGAAACAAACAAACACATGACAGAGGTGCTTAAAGATAAAAGGTGGATTTTCTTTCCAAGTAAAGAGTAAAGATAGAGGTGGAAAATGGCTGAAAATAACAGAAAGATTAGGGAACTAATACAAGAGGTCACAACAATGAATGGCTGATGTCTCACCATGAAAAAAGAAAAAGGAAGCAGAAGGGAGAAAAATCATCAACATAATACATATTTTAAAACCAAACTGATAACAGTTTCCAAATGTAAAGGGCCCAATAACTTCTCATCACAATGAAAAAGTGAGATCAAAACAAAACAACAACAAAAAATCAACTAGGGGTAAGGTGAGCACAAAACGCAGCAATAGAGAATGAATACCAAAAGAATCTCTTTAAACAATAGAAGTGACTGTGAGCAGTGGTGGCTGTTAGAAAGCAAAGAAGGTATTTTCTACATCAGGCTTTATAGAATTGCATACTTTTAATCCATGAGCATATTAAACTCATTTTTAAATAGATTTTAAGATCATTTTATGCAGAAGTCACCTTTATACAATTGTAATCCATTCTAACCCAGGAAGAGTGAAGTAAATTCTGTCAACAGTGAATTTGAGCCAAGTCATTATTCAATACAAATATAATTTCTCTTTCTGTTTCTCAAACAGATAACAAAGGCAATCTGGGATTGGCAAGTCAATAAAAGATACCCATAAAGGTTCTCTTTCACTACAGCAAACAAGAGAGAGAGTAAAATTACAGTGTGTACCCCTACACCCTACTAGTGTACCTGCAGTTAAGAATCCACTCCCAAAATCTCTCACTTTCATAATTTGGGACCAAAAAAAGGGATACAATGAAGCAGAGAGGACTGATGGCAAAATGGAGATACACCAAAGGTGGTGTATTTCTTAGAAACTGTGGTTATGGCAGGAATTTCTTTTTACAGTCATATTTTAATAGTATTTCAGGAATAAACAGCTGAGAAACTGATGTGGAAAAAAACAGCTCATTGCAAATTATTATAATTTCTGTTTTATACTCACCCAAAGAATTTCATATAACTTGCCACCAAATTTTCAGCAATATATAATAATATGGCATTTTATGTATCCACATATTCCCAAATTTATACTTCCAGTACATTCCTTACTTCTAGACCTCCAAATTCAACTGCCCACTGACAAGTTTATGTCAGTGTCTGTAAAGCACTCAACATGGCCAGCTCATTCTCTTCTCCAAACTAGTTCACAGTTACGTCTCAGCTATTATTGATCCTGAGTGAGCTGTCTGAGTTCAGTGTGAATTTTTACTACTTCAGAACAAAGACCAACTAACTGGTTTTGTGGCAAGTCTGAAACACAGTTACAAGCTTCCTTCGGTCCTGACAGAGAGCTGCTGTGCCTTCACCAGTGCACTTCAATCCACACTAACTTCAGGCACCATTTCCTGATTATATTTTCTCCAGGTTGCCAACAAGCCGGCCTATTCACAAGCATGGGTTCTCAAACCCACAAACTTTATGCCATCGATCACCCAGGTCCAGAATGTTTTAATACTTACCTTTATCCTTGATTTTTTATATACATACACTCTATATATATATAGAGAGAGAGTACACAAGTGCTACTCTATTCGTGTAGTACTATAACTGATAGTATCTGTGCACTGTCTTGAGCTATTAGATTTACTGAAATAAACAACTGAGCTTTTACTGTTGTTGAGCATCACTAAAAGCATGTTGTTTCCTCACAGTCCTTTGCCGTATTTATTACTACTGCGTCTGCCCAAATAAGGCTGCAGTTTCCCTTGACCATATTTGTCTGTCTCTGGGCCTGCTTCTGTTTGACCTCCTTCTTAAGCAGCAAGCTAACATTTGAAAATCCCTATACCCCTAACTTTCACTCTTGGTCTCTTACTTTTCTTCTAGTCAAGTCACTCAGATTTTCTAGGATAATGTTCATGAGGTATGATTTTCATATCCCACAAAAGACAGCGCTTTTCCTTTATTCTATCAGTTCAGTATTACCTTGTTACAACATATCAGAAGAATACAAAAAAAAAGGTCAGTCTTTCTGAAACTGCAAGACTAAATTTATATATCTTAATAAAGCAAAATGACAGCAAAGGCAAGTTATCTATAAACAATTACAATGTGTACAAATAAGAACAAAGCTCAAACCACTGATCCTGGTTTTTTTATTTAAGGTAGTCTGAAAAGACAATACAGCATTCAAGGAAATGGAATGCATCTTAATTTATACTGTAAATTAAAGTTTAGTAACATATAAAACGATTCTATAATACCATTCACACCTAACTATGAAGCAGATTGACACAATTACCAATAATACTTTATTATGTTTATATTCTTGGCAAGTCTACTATCAAAAAATACATTTCGAGTAGCTCTGAGTCTCTCAAAGAAAGAAATTTGGAATGAAAGAAATTCAGGAATGAAAATGATGATGATACTACCTACCTTCCTGCTTGCCAAGTGCCACACTGAGCAAAACAAACACGTCCCCACACTCAGTCTTCCCAGCAGTCCTGAGAGTGCGGTCCCAGTCCCCTCCCCCCATCAAAGGTCGGGAGGAGGTTAAGGCAGTAAGGCCTGCCCCAGCCACACAGACACACAGGTTCCACAGGGAGAGCTTCAGAGCCTGCTACGCTTCCTAGAGCATGGTATCGCCTATATGAGAGGCCTCAAACTGGGTAAACTGCCTTAAAATAGCACCACAAATTAGCGAGTCATAAATTAGTGAAAGACACAGAACACTGAAGTCTTGACACAATAATTTTTTCTACTCTTACCATTTTACCTTTAAACATTTGGGTGGGGGAGCATGTATTTTAAGCACAGCTTGTTTTCATAGAATTTTAGACCTGGTAGAGAATTTGGATGCAGATAAAGAAACAGATTAACAGAGATGACTTGGTAAATTTATTTCATGTCCTTCCCCCCTAATTCCAAGTCATATGCTCTTTCTCCATCAATGAATTCCTGATTGAGTCACACACAGTATCAATAAATAGCAGAGAATACCTAGTAAAACAGATTTCTTACACCGAAACAAATACGCTTTTCTCCTAGAAGAGAGAAATGTCTAACAAATTCCAATGACACAAACACACAAAAATGATAAACCTGTGGCCACTTACACAGAATTCTTCTAATCATTACAGTTTTCAATAGGGGAAGATGAAAATTTGGTCTTAATATATAATGCACAGATATACACCCAACGCCATTCCTAAGTTAGGGCTGTTTAAATCACCGCCGTGAAATAAGCTTTAAGCATTACTTTTGAATAAAACATCATCCATTTCACTTGCTGTATATAGTGATATAAAAATATCAGTAAAAAAAAATTCCTCAAAACCTGAGAAACTACTTTTGTTTTTGATTAAAAACAAAACCAAGAACAAAACAAAACAAAAACAAAAAAACACCTCAAAGAGTCACTGACCTCTGAAATTTAAAATTATGCTCTAATTACAATATCTGTTTGGACAACAAAGTAATTGTATAACATGAAGAATCAGAACACAATGATTGCCCCAACCCCTGCTGACAGACTCTTTTAATTATACATTCGTAGTCAGGCAAATGAGCACAAGACTTCTCTCCCTATTGAGCTCTTAATGTGGAAGTTCATACCCAAAATCTCCTAGAAAGAACTCTGGAAAGTGCTTCGTATTTAAACAAACCAAGGTTTCAATAACCCATTTATGAATAATACATTTTAAGCCAAGTGATAAAGCCTAACAGATAACTATCTCCAGCTGTACATGCAATCTTAAATCAGTTTAGGAAATGTACACTGAGGAACATTTCCTGACGTATATTATATATAATTGCTCACTGACTGACTCCGGTTATAAAGTTGACTTCAAGAAATTTTTAACTTGAGTCAAACAGGAATTATGTTCTCAAAGCAAGTTATTTTCTAATAATATATAGAGATTAGAATACTTTTATTCAGTTTGTTGAAATCATTATCTAGGAATGTCTTTATAGGCAGAAGGTATTCTAAAAAGGCTTATTAAATTTAGCATAGTGAAACAACTTGCTAAATTCAAAACAGTGTCAAGTTAAGTAAGTCCTCATTCCAATTCTTATATATTAATTCCTCTAATTTAACTGTAATTACCGTGTGTCAAGACCAAACTTAAGTATCACCAGTTATGGCCAAGTAATACCAGTCTGTCCCCATAATGACCCAAATCAGTAGACTTTCACTACAGCTGAGCTGTTTATAGTATCCATGCCCATGTGGAAAGCTAAATATGATCTTGATGATGCCATAGGTCAGGCTGAAAAGACTGAACTAAACATATACAAACAGTTTCTTATAGAAGGACAAAAATGGCCAGGTGATTTTTAATTTCTTTTTCCCCAAGTTTAAATGTCAGTGGCTGCCTAATGCTTAAAAAAAAAAAGAGATTCTGAGGAACTGGCTGGAAATCCTTTTGGAAACTTTGGGCTACGTTTCTGCTGCTAACGATCACTCACATACAAGTGGTTACTGTCCATGGAGGCATGAAGTGCTTCCACACAGCATTAATAGAACCCTTTCACTATTCACATGTGAAACCTTGTACTGGATTTATTCTTTCCCCCATCTAGCAGACATAAAGATTATTAAAGGCATAGAAAAACAACTATTTGTCTTAAAATGTGATGTTTTAAAGTGTTAAATTGAAGTATTTACTAACTGACAGCAAATCAAGGAAAGATTAAAAGTTAAAGATTACCATTTCTACTCATACCCATTTTATTTCCAAAATCGGTGAAAACTCAATTTCAGAAATCACCTTTGAATGAAAAATTTTCCAGGTCCTCTCAGACAAAATGGGAGTATAGGAAACATCATATCATTTGTTCTTTTGACTGAAGTCTTACTATCAGTTCAGTCCCTCAGTCGTGTTTGACTCTTTGCGACCCCATGGACTGCAACGCCAGGCCTCCCTGTCCATCACCAACTCCCAGAGTTTACCCAAATTCAAGTCCATTGAGTCGGTGATGCCATCCAACCATCTCATCCTCTGCCGTCCCTCTCTCCTCCTGCCTTCAACATTTCAAGTCTTATGTATATTACTATCTAAAAAGCTCCAAGAACTCTGGAATCAGACTACTCCTATCTCTTAGCACTGACCATAGTAAGTGCTGCATAACCACTCAATATCAAACCATGCTCACAGAGCAAGCATGGTACAAAAATGCAACCATAGCTAATATTATTATGATGATGAAAAATAACATACATAGCGCTTTGTACTGAGCATTTTATATCCATAAAGTTAAAAAACTTTTTAAACCCTAGTAGAGATAGTAGATATTATTATAATACCTGTTTCTCACTTGAAAATGACATAAACTAAAGGGCAGAAATCTGACTTAATGTCACTCGGCTAAACTTCTCATTATACACTTCTGCCCTAAAGATTTTACAACTGTTATGTTAAGAAGACAAGAACGGTTAACAACTGTAATATTTAAAGAACAATGAAAAAAGATTAAAATTATTTCACACAAAACTGTAACAAGAAACAAGATGAACATTTTGATAAAACTACCTACAGGATAACTTGCTGCCCTAAGCAAAGATCATTCCCAGGTCTGTGCTGGACGATCGCTCTAAGGACACAGCGAGTGAGTGGCAACACCTGGTTTCCTATCACAAAGCTTCTGTTTCCTGAGGGAAAATATTCAGAAATTAAATTCTATAGATATTCAAAACAAAACAATTATTTGTTTAGCAGTGATAGTAGTAGTTGCTCAGCAGTGTCTGACTCTTTGCAACCCCATGAACTGTAGCCCACCAGGTTCCTCTGCCCATGGAACTGTCAAGGTAAGAATACTGGAGTGGGTTGCCATTCCCTTCTCCAGGGCATCTTTCCGACCCAGGGATCAAATACAGGTTTCTTGCATTGCAGGCAGAGTCTTTACCATCCTAGCCGCCAGGGAAGCCTCTTACTTGTTTAGAATATTATTTTAAAATATGATTTTTAAATCCATTTGATGATATTCCTAGGAATTAATGATATTACCTTTAATTTTGGGCAAAATATTTGAACCTTGGTCTCATCTATAAAACAGAGGTAAGTTCTAAATGTGTTATGTTTGTACAGCACACAGAATAGTTGCCAGCTTTTCCTAAGTGATATTACCATGGTTTGAACAGACTGCTATTTAAAATCAAAGAGTAAAATAAAAAGTGAAAAAAAATAATAAAATCAAAGAGTACTAGAAAATTACAGGAAATGACCTAGGAATATGGAGTAGGGATGACTGAACAATAGCAAATAAAACAGCATGACTAAAGTTATAATTATTGGGCAAAATATTTGAACCTTGGTCTCATCTATAAAACAGAGGTAAGTTCTAAATGTGTTATGTTTGTACAGCACATAGAATAGTTGCCAGCTTTTCCTAAGTGATATTACCATGGTTTGAACAGACTGCTATTTAAAATCAAAGAGTAAAATAAAAAGTGAAAAAAAATAATAAAATCAAAGAGTACTAGAAAATTACAGGAAATGACCTAGGAATATGGAGTAGGGATGACTGAACAATAGCAAATAAAACAGCATGACTAAAGTTATAATTAAAAAAAAAAAACTGAAAAAAACTTTTGGGGATAAAGAGTACTAGCTTAAGAAAATTAATTTTGTCAATAAAAATATATTAAACATATTAAATAACACATGAGATTGTTTCAAAATACAGTTTTTAGGATAAAGCAGCTTAATAAAGATCCACCTGTAATCTCTGGGGTTGCAGACTGGAGAAGAGCTCAGCTGATCACAGGACTGGACTGCCTTCTGTGTAAGCTTTAGATTTGAAACAACATATAAAGGAGGATGACCACAGTTTCCCAGAAATAGGAATAAGCCACGATTTGTCCCCCAGCTCTACACAAAGAGACTACTAGCAGTAAGAGTAATTTACAAAAAATTAAATAACTAGAAGAATAAGTTCAAATACTTCTTCTTTAGTAATATTTTCCTAAGTCACTCCCTCTATTAGAATTCATCTCCTCCACTTTGCTTCCTTCCAGAGAACTTTATGGGTTTATATAATAATCCTCAATATTGTAATACAGTCCTCTGCATCCAATATAAAATAATAAGCCTCAAGAGAGCAAGAGAGATGTCTTTTTAAAAAATTTATGCACAATGCATCTGTGATGTTTTCCAGTTGCTAAGTCATGTGCAACTCTTTCTGACCCTGTGGCCAGGCTTCCCTGTCCTTCACTATCTCCAGAGTTGGCTCAAATTCGTATCCATTGAGTCAGGGATGCATCCAACCATCTCATCCTCTGTCGTCCCCTTCTCCTGCCCAGTGCATTTTTAAATGCCTAAATAAGAGTTTGGTATTTAAGCAGTAGCTTAATATTTTTCTGTTCTTATACCTCTGCACAGATATGAACTTGTACCTCTTTTATGATATTTTTAATCATGTCTCTCAAATATTCAATGGACATGAATTTGAGCGAACTCCGGGAGATGGTGGAGGGCAGAGGAGCCTGGCATGCTGTAGTCTATGAGGCCACCAAGAGCTGCACATGACTCAGCCACCGAACAGCAACTCCTCCTCAACTATTTATCTGCATCTGTCTTATTTTATATGTATGTATATTCTATAAACTAAATGCTGTATCACATACAAACATACTACTAGTTTCTCAACATATATGCATGCTACCATAATAAACACAATACAAAGTCATTTAAAGTACATTATTAAATTCATGCTGGGCTTGTTTACCATGATTGTGTCTTTTCTTTACTCAACACATGCTAAACTACTGTTCGTCTGTATTAGAAGTCACTTCCCTAACATATCTGGCAAAAGGTTTTGTATATAGTAATATGCATTGAAGAAGCTTCCCTGGTGGCTCAGCGGTAAAAAGTCCACCTGCCAATGCAGGAGACATGGGTTCAATCCCTGGGTTGGGATTCCCTGGAGAAGGAAACAGCAATCACTCCAGTATTCTTACCTGGAAAATGACATGGAGGGCCTACAGGGCTACAGTCCATGGAGTTGTGTCCAACTAGCTGGACACACTCGGCAACTAAACAACAGCAAGAAGCACTGCAGAAGTGTCTGGAATAAAACATTCTCTACCCACAGAAGTGAACAAGGTACACAATACAGCGAGGAGAGGACACAGCTTGCATGCAAGCCTTACTTCAGGGCCATATTTCAGTTATCTCAGTAATAACCTGGACTCACTCACCCATACATTCATTGATTTTTCAATAAATACTAAGTTTTTCTACTACACAGAAGATACTTTCCTAGTGCACAAGGTTTATAACAGGTAACTGGACAAATGTGCTCACCCTTGAAAAGCTTAGAGACCAGCAAGGAAGAAAGGCATGAAACAAGTAATAACACAGTAACTACTTACAACTGAGATGAGTGACAGACACCACAGTGCGCTATGCTATAGAAGTGGAGAGAAGCGTGCCTAATCTAGATTATACGATGACCATGTCATGAACCTTTATTTCCTCATTTGTAAAGGTTACAGAGTTGCTAGGACTGAATGAGAAAAACGATGCTGAAGGCAGTGACTAGCTCATAGTACCTCATACTTCTGCTGTGTAACTCCTACTATTCCTATTCCTTCCCTAAGTCTTCTTAAAGATGGCTTTTCAGATAACAGGGATTTCCCTTAACTCCACTGCAGGANCCTGCCTTCAACATTTCAAGTCTTATGTATATTACTATCTAAAAAGCTCCAAGAACTCTGGAATCAGACTACTCCTATCTCTTAGCACTGACCATAGTAAGTGCTGCATAACCACTCAATATCAAACCATGCTCACAGAGCAAGCATGGTACAAAAATGCAACCATAGCTAATATTATTATGATGATGAAAAATAACATACATAGCGCTTTGTACTGAGCATTTTATATCCATAAAGTTAAAAAACTTTTTAAACCCTAGTAGAGATAGTAGATATTATTATAATACCTGTTTCTCACTTGAAAATGACATAAACTAAAGGGCAGAAATCTGACTTAATGTCACTCGGCTAAACTTCTCATTATACACTTCTGCCCTAAAGATTTTACAACTGTTATGTTAAGAAGACAAGAACGGTTAACAACTGTAATATTTAAAGAACAATGAAAAAAGATTAAAATTATTTCACACAAAACTGTAACAAGAAACAAGATGAACATTTTGATAAAACTACCTACAGGATAACTTGCTGCCCTAAGCAAAGATCATTCCCAGGTCTGTGCTGGACGATCGCTCTAAGGACACAGCGAGTGAGTGGCAACACCTGGTTTCCTATCACAAAGCTTCTGTTTCCTGAGGGAAAATATTCAGAAATTAAATTCTATAGATATTCAAAACAAAACAATTATTTGTTTAGCAGTGATAGTAGTAGTTGCTCAGCAGTGTCTGACTCTTTGCAACCCCATGAACTGTAGCCCACCAGGTTCCTCTGCCCATGGAACTGTCAAGGTAAGAATACTGGAGTGGGTTGCCATTCCCTTCTCCAGGGCATCTTTCCGACCCAGGGATCAAATACAGGTTTCTTGCATTGCAGGCAGAGTCTTTACCATCCTAGCCGCCAGGGAAGCCTCTTACTTGTTTAGAATATTATTTTAAAATATGATTTTTAAATCCATTTGATGATATTCCTAGGAATTAATGATATTACCTTTAATTTTGGGCAAAATATTTGAACCTTGGTCTCATCTATAAAACAGAGGTAAGTTCTAAATGTGTTATGTTTGTACAGCACACAGAATAGTTGCCAGCTTTTCCTAAGTGATATTACCATGGTTTGAACAGACTGCTATTTAAAATCAAAGAGTAAAATAAAAAGTGAAAAAAAATAATAAAATCAAAGAGTACTAGAAAATTACAGGAAATGACCTAGGAATATGGAGTAGGGATGACTGAACAATAGCAAATAAAACAGCATGACTAAAGTTATAATTAAAAAAAAAAAACTGAAAAAAACTTTTGGGGATAAAGAGTACTAGCTTAAGAAAATTAATTTTGTCAATAAAAATATATTAAACATATTAAATAACACATGAGATTGTTTCAAAATACAGTTTTTAGGATAAAGCAGCTTAATAAAGATCCACCTGTAATCTCTGGGGTTGCAGACTGGAGAAGAGCTCAGCTGATCACAGGACTGGACTGCCTTCTGTGTAAGCTTTAGATTTGAAACAACATATAAAGGAGGATGACCACGGTTTCCCAGAAATAGGAATAAGCCACGATTTGTCCCCCAGCTCTACACAAAGAGACTACTAGCAGTAAGAGTAATTTACAAAAAATTAAATAACTAGAAGAATAAGTTCAAATACTTCTTCTTTAGTAATATTTTCCTAAGTCACTCCCTCTATTAGAATTCATCTCCTCCACTTTGCTTCCTTCCAGAGAACTTTATGGGTTTATATAATAATCCTCAATATTGTAATACAGTCCTCTGCATCCAATATAAAATAATAAGCCTCAAGAGAGCAAGAGAGATGTCTTTTTAAAAAATTTATGCACAATGCATCTGTGATGTTTTCCAGTTGCTAAGTCATGTGCAACTCTTTCTGACCCTGTGGCCAGGCTTCCCTGTCCTTCACTATCTCCAGAGTTGGCTCAAATTCATATCCATTGAGTCAGGGATGCATCCAACCATCTCATCCTCTGTCGTCCCCTTCTCCTGCCCAGTGCATTTTTAAATGCCTAAATAAGAGTTTGGTATTTAAGCAGTAGCTTAATATTTTTCTGTTCTTATACCTCTGCACAGATATGAACTTGTACCTCTTTTATGATATTTTTAATCATGTCTCTCAAATATTCAATGGACATGAATTTGAGCGAACTCCGGGAGATGGTGGAGGGCAGAGGAGCCTGGCATGCTGTAGTCTATGAGGCCACCAAGAGCTGCACATGACTCAGCCACCGAACAGCAACTCCTCCTCAAATATTTATCTGCATCTGTCTTATTTTATATGTATGTATATTCTATAAACTAAATGCTGTATCACATACAAACATACTACTAGTTTCTCAACATATATGCATGCTACCATAATAAACACAATACAAAGTCATTTAAAGTACATTATTAAATTCATGCTGGGCTTGTTTACCATGATTGTGTCTTTTCTTTACTCAACACATGCTAAACTACTGTTCGTCTGTATTAGAAGTCACTTCCCTAACATATCTGGCAAAAGGTTTTGTATATAGTAATACGCATTGAAGAAGCTTCCCTGGTGGCTCAGCGGTAAAAAGTCCACCTGCCAATGCAGGAGACATGGGTTCAATCCCTGGGTTGGGATTCCCTGGAGAAGGAAACAGCAATCACTCCAGTATTCTTACCTGGAAAATGACATGGAGGGCCTACAGGGCTACAGTCCATGGAGTTGTGTCCAACTAGCTGGACACACTCGGCAACTAAACAACAGCAAGAAGCACTGCAGAAGTGTCTGGAATAAAACATTCTCTACCCACAGAAGTGAACAAGGCACACAATACAGCGAGGAGAGGACACAGCTTGCATGCAAGCCTTACTTCAGGGCCATATTTCAGTTATCTCAGTAATAACCTGGACTCACTCACCCATACATTCATTGATTTTTCAATAAATACTAAGTTTTTCTACTACACAGAAGATACTTTCCTAGTGCACAAGGTTTATAACAGGTAACTGGACAAATGTGCTCACCCTTGAAAAGCTTAGAGACCAGCAAGGAAGAAAGGCATGAAACAAGTAATAACACAGTAACTACTTACAACTGAGATGAGTGACAGACACCACAGTGCGCTATGCTATAGAAGTGGAGAGAAGCGTGCCTAATCTAGATTATACGATGACCATGTCATGAACCTTTATTTCCTCATTTGTAAAGGTTACAGAGTTGCTAGGACTGAATGAGAAAAACGATGCTGAAGGCAGTGACTAGCTCATAGTACCTCATACTTCTGCTGTGTAACTCCTACTATTCCTATTCCTTCCCTAAGTCTTCTTAAAGATGGCTTTTCATATAACAGGGATTTCCCTTAACTCCACTGCAGGACTTCCTTCCTGATATTATGTTCACATAAACAACCTTCAGGAAAGAACCAGTTCCTCAATTACAAAAGACTCTAAATTAAAGTCACAGTAAAAAAAAAAAAAAAAAAGAAAGAAAGAAAGAAAAAAAAAGTAATTAAACTCGGAATCAACAAACAATTCCTCCTATATTTTAAACAATTAAAAAAAAATAGGTACCCACTCTCAAATACCTGGAATGTCATAATTATTTTCTGGGTAGTTACCGTCACCCTTGAAAAGTTCTGGAATTAAGGTCAGAATTAGTAAATAAAACCCATGGTTAAGAGTCTGTGTGTTTATCCAAAATGTTTGTAAATTTAACATTATTTGGTATATTTAAGTATCTTAAGGTTATCTTTCTTATTTCAACTAAAATAAACATAGACAGGAACCCAACACACATCTCAGGAATTATTGTAGGGATGTACTGGAAACATCTACGTTTTAAAAAAGCTCTATAAACACTTCTAATACACAGCCAGGTATAATTACTGTGAAATGCATATTTCTGCACTTCTTGGCTAATAATTTGGATGATATAATGTCTGATGATGATCAAAAACACAATACTGAATTGTCCAAATAGCTAAAGTATTATGAGCAGAGTTCTTTTTTTTTCTTTTCCTTGTATTTTCGAAGTGCTAATATATATTTCACACACCTATACTTCTCAGTGGATAAAAAGCAAAGTTAACTTCATTTAATTGAAAGTGAAAGTTGCTCAGTCCTGTCTGACTCTGCGACCCCATGGACTACTGCCCACCAGGCTCCTCTGTCCATGGAGGTCTCCAAGTCCAGAATACTGGAGTGGGTAGTCGCTCCCTTCTCCAGGGGATCTTCCCAACCCAGGGACTGAACCCAGGTCTCCCACGTTGCAGGCGGATTCTTTACTGTCTGAGTCACTAGAGAAGTCCAGGGTAGTCACTTAATTGAAAGAACCAGGTGAATCCAGGGTTTCATGTTCCTCCCACATTATATTGCCTATCACTCCAAATCTATAAAAATTCAAGTCTCTTCTTATAATCTTTATTAAAATTTAGTTAACAAAATATAAGAAGTGACATCTTTCTTATAATCCTTTAGTATAATTTGGTTAACAAGACATAATCATAAAAGTCACACAGCTCATTAGTACAGAATAAAATTTTCCTTTTAAAGATACCGAATAACTTTCACTTCATGTGGGTACTTCTGAAATATAACCAACCCAGAGTAAGACTGTGACATGTCAAAGATGTTTAATAAATTAAAAACATCAAAACTATTCTTCAATGATGTTGTTAGCCTGATTCCAATGGGTTTCAATAGTCTGAAAATAAGTATGAACACAATTAGCAGAACAGAACACCACTTCAAACATCTGCATCTAATAGGTGGTGAAAGTGAAAGTGTTAGTCGCTCAGTCCTGTCCGACTCTTTTGTGACTAGATGGGCTGCAGCCTAACAGGCTCCTCTGCCCGTGGGATTCTCCAGGCAACAATACTGCAGTGAGTAGCCACTGCCTTCTCCAGGGGATCTTCCCAACCCAGGGATCACACCAGGGTCTCCCACACTGCAAGCAGATTCTTTACCATCTGCGCTACAAGGGAAGCCCAAGGTGGTGGTCAAGCTAAAAGAGGGTCAGTTTTAAAACTGTCTCTTACCTTCTTTTTTCATTCAATAGGGATTTTACTACGCAAAAATAATAACATGAATGCTTTCCTTCAATAATTACAATTATGCAGCCAACATTTATAATTTCCCTAAAAACCTTCTTAAAAATCTTGACCTTTTGCCAACTAAAACCTGGCTTGTTATACATAAGATTTTTCAGCACTACAAATCATCACTTTCATACATTTCACACATTATCCAGTGTTATAATCAGTGCTCAATGATTTTATTGTTATTATTATAATTTGTGCTAATTACCTAATTCAATTTTATCACCAAAAAAAGGAATAATCTCTTAGTAGAACAAAAAATAAAAAAAATAAATAAAAGTTCAGATGCTTTGTTTTCTTATTTGAAATCATTTCAAACATGCTCAAGTTTCAGAGATATGGAACTAAGTGAAATTCTTATATTCCTCTCCCTGTTATCAATTGACATCAAATACTATTTGCTTCAAAAATCTTAATAACAGCTTTAAAATATGTTCCATCAGAATAAAAGCAAAAATAAACAAATGGGACCCAATTAAACCTACAAACTTTTGTTAAGCAAAGGAAACCATAAACAAAATGAAAAGACAACCTATGGAACGGAAGAAAATATTTAAAAATAATGTGACCAACAAGGGCATAATTTCCAAAATATACAAACAGCTCATACAGCTTAATATAAGAAGAAAAAATTCAAACCAAACAACCGAATCACAAGATGGGCAGGAGCCCTATATAAACATTTCTCCAAAGAAGACATCGAGATGACCAATAGGTACATGAAAAGATGCTCAACATCAGTAATTATTAGAGAAACACAAATCAAAACTTTAAGGACCTATCACCTCACACCGGTCAAAAGAGCCATCACCAAAAAGACTACAAATAAGAATGCTGGAGAGGATGATTAGAAAAGGAAGGCCTCCTAGAGTGTTGGTGGGAATGTAAACTGGAGCAGTCACCATGAGAATATGGAGGCTCCTCAAAAATCTAAAAATAGTTACTATATATCAAGCAACCCCACTTCTGAGCTTGTGTCTTGAAAAGACCAAAACTCTAATTTGAAAGGATACATGCACTCCAATGTTCATACCAGCACTATTTATAATACCCAAGACATGGAAGCAACCTAAATGTACATCAACAGATGAATGGATAAAGATGTGGGATACACACACTCACAAATATTCAGTTCAGTCGCTCAGTCGTGTCCGACTCTTTGCAACCCCACAAATCGCAGCACGCCAGGCCTCCCTGTCCATCACCAACTCCTGGAGTTCACCCAAACTCATGTGCATTGAGTCAGTGATGCCATCCAGCCATCTCATCCTCTGTTATCTCCTTCTCCTCCTGCCCCCAATCCCTCCCAGCATCAGGGTCTTCTCCAAAGAGTCAACTCTTTGCATGAGGTGGCCAAAGTACTGGAGTTTCAGCCTCAGCATCAGTCCTTCCACTGAACACCCAGGACTGATCTCCTTTAGGATGGACTGGTTGGATCTCCTTGCAGCCCAAGGGACTCTGTCAAGAGTCTTCTCCAGCACCACCGTTCAAAAGCAGCAACTCTTTGGCGCTCAGCTTTCTTCACAGTCCAACTCTCACATCCATACATGACCACTGGAAAAACCATAGCCTTGACTAGACGGACCTTTTTTGGCAGCCATAAAAAAGAATGCAATGTTGCCATTTGCAGCAATATGGATGGATCCAGAAATCACCATACTAAATGAAGTCAGACTGAGAAAGATAAATATTGTATGATATGACTCATACATGGAATCTAAAAAAAAAAGCTCCAAGTGAACTTACTTACAAAACAAAAACAGACTCACAGACATAGAAAACACACTTATAGTTACCAAAGAAGGAAAGGGTGGGGAAGGAAAACATGCAAACTACTATACATAAAATAAACAAGGACTGACTATGTAGCACAGGGAACTATATCCAGTATCTTGCAATAAGCTATAATGGAAAAGAATCTGAAAAAGAATCTATTATAACTGAATCACTTTGCTGTACACCTGAAACTAACACAATATTGTAAATAAACAGTACTTCAATTAAAATATACATATACACACATTTATATATATATATATGTTTATATGTAGCACAGGGAACTATATCCAGTATCTTGCAATAAGCTATAATGGAAAAGAATCTGAAAAAGAATCTATTATAACTGAATCACTTTGCTGTACACCTGAAACTAACACAATATTGTAAATAAACAGTACTTCAATTAAAATATACATATACACACATTTATATATATATATATGTTTCATTTGTGACCAAGGAAAATATTTTCACTGACCAAGGAAGAGTACATTACTTGTCCACTAATAATTAAAACACAATAAAATGTGCTTGGACAAGATACCCAAGTCTACTCTCTTTCACAATATCCTTGGCTCCACTTCCTCTTAATTAAGGAATGGAGGTGATGGATGTTATGTACCATCTAAATGAAATATGAATGCGATGGAAAACATTTGCCCAGGTCTAAGACAAACTTTGTAACATCCATATGAAATCACTGCAATGTTTATGAATTAACAATTACTGTGGCTAAGTTTTGGAGAAGGCAATGGCAACCCATTCCAGTGTTCTTGCCTGGAGAACCCCAGGGATGAAGGAGCCTGGTGGGCTGCCATCTATGGGGTCGCACAGAGTTGGACACAACTGAAGCGACTTAGCAGCAAAAGCAGTGGCCAAGTTTGAGAACAAAGTTCAATTTAAATAATGTCAATAGTAATCATTATAATTGAGAAAACATCTTNAGGAGCCTGGTGGGCTGCCATCTATGGGGTCGCACAGAGTTGGACACAACTGAAGCGACTTAGCAGCAAAAGCAGTGGCCAAGTTTGAGAACAAAGTTCAATTTAAATAATGTCAATAGTAATCATTATAATTGAGAAAACATCTTTTGGAAAATGGTCACAGACTGAAGTAAAAGATCCAAAACTGCAAGCAAATCTGACTCTCTCTCTGGTGTCCTTTCTCCACTCGGCCATACCAGAAGCATCAGTGAGCCCCTTCTCTTCTTAGTGAAAGTGAAAGTCACTTAGTTGTGTCCCTCTGCAACCCCATGAACTGCATAGTCTATGAATATTCCCAGACTGGAATACTGGAGTGGGTTGCCATCCCTCCTCCCGGGGATCTAGCCAACACAGGGATCCAACCCAGGTCTCCCATACTGCAGGCAAATTCTTTCCCAGCTGAGCCACCAGGGTTGCCCAAGGTTCCATCTGTGTGAAGCTGTGTCAGAAGCTCTTTCATTCTGAACCTGTCTCGCAGTCCTCGTCATCGGACTGTTACTACCGGCAGGGTTTGAGAAGGCAACTCTGCATGTCTATGTATTTCATCTTTTCATTTCTACTGTGGGTTAGGTTTCTATTCAGGATTAGGATTCTTGCCCGACAAATCTTAACAGTATGCTTCATACTCAAATGTTTAGCTAGTGAAAAGTCTGGTGGAAAATGGGAGAGAAAATGCTGTGTTCAATAACATCAACTCTATCCAACAACGGCAGTTCAGTTCAGCTAAGTTTATCTGTAGAGCAGAACACGAACCAAAGAACGTCATCGTGAACAGAAAGTTCGACGACTACTTTCACGCTAAGAGGAAGAATAAATACCAAATAAATAAATAAATAAATAAATGCACACAGTCATTCTAAATGCAAGCTTCTACAAACACCTCCTGGGAAAGGGTGCATCTGGGAGAGTTGCAAACAGCCGAGTTGTTGCCACCTTCCCAGGCTTACCTCCCTGAGTCTTGATAAAATAAAAAACTGACGTCCTATGAAAAAATGTATTTACAAATTGATTTACCTTTACCTTCTCTGAAAACCAGAGTGTTTTTCCTAATTGTTCCATGCTACAAGAACAACCGATTTTCTTTTCTGTGGTTAATAGCAGCTATGATACAACAAATGGAACCCTAAACCTCAAAGTTAGCAGCTCATGAACTGCAAACAATTGATATTCATGTACAGATCTAACCTCACTGTTAACAGTTAACAACCTGAATTTATATCTCTTGCTCATATCCTTTAAGGGCAAGAGCAACAGTAATAAAGACCTTCCTGCCACTAAAGTATAAGATACTCTATTCAACTAGTTTGCAATCATTTTGAAAAATATACCCAAAACTTTATAGGTCTGTAGGTACTCTAGTTAAGCCAACCAGCAAAACATTATTTCTATGTAAAACATAGTATTTTCCAGCCTTGCTTCTCTGAGCCCCTTCTAAATAAAACATGTACCTGTCTATCCTGCCTATAAAAGGGCAGGCACTGTATCTCTGTATTTGACTCTATCTTTAGCACTTAGCATATAACCCACCACATATACAAATACACAACTATTAAGTCTGCTGAATAAAGGAATCAAGAAATGAATTAATTTTCAGTTGATGTGACCTGTTTTCCTGAAAATGGGATTCTCAAGTCAGCTTCTAGTTCTTTTTCAATTTGAGGAAAGAATTAGACATCTCTCTAGATTACCTGAATTCTAATAAACTTGCTTAGATAAAAATCTTCTGAATTACCACTTTCCTTCACATTAAGTATTAAAAGGGGTCTGTATATTGAACATATAAAATCAATGCCAGGGAGATAAAAAAAAAACCATCTGCAGTGATTTTGGAGCCCCCCAAAATAAAAGTCAGCCACTGTTTCCCCATCTATTTGCCATGAGGTGATGGGACCGGATGCCATGATCTTAGTTTTCTGATCCTAGCCACCTAGAAATAGCTGTGTATCTTCTACATATCTTCTAACATAAATTCATATTCCTTGCTCATCTATGAAATTAATCTTTAATGTCAATAACCAAAAAAGCAAGCTACTATTTAAGAACAGTTAGTTGTCTGGGTTCTAGTGTGTTTCCAGTTAGAGTGAACAAAAGTACATTCCTTCCCAAGATCTTAGAGAACAAAAGGGAAGTAATGGCCATTTGGTAGCATATATACACCTTTTCTCCACTATCCAACCAGCAGTAATCTGTTCTGCAATGAGTCCAGGTATGTAATTAAAGCCATTACAGTCGACTTTATTCAAAAGGGAGATTATCCTAGGCAGGCCTAAGTTATTCACATGGAACTTTTGGGGATGAGACCTTTTCTAAACTTAAGTTACTCCAAACACCAAATGGATCTACAACTGCTCTCCCTTTCCCATAGATTGTCCTTCCTGACTATGAGCTCTGGACTCTGGACTAGGACTGCTTGGCTGTAAACGTCAGTTTCTCATCATAAATCTGTGTGTGTGCCCTGCCACTTCTCTGGTTAACCCCTGACTTATACTGTCATTAAAGTCTCACCTTCACAAAAACTATACAATAAAATTTAAAGTAGCCCCACCAAAGCCGTAATTTTGGTATGAATGTAAAGAGGCTAACCACTGGTAAACATGTGTTTCAAAGTAGTCAAAATAGGTTTAAAGAGTATTTTTTAGCCAAAAAATATTAAAGCTTATTTCAGAATTTGGATCAAGCCTAAAATCTTACAGGACTCTAAAGGGTACTCAGAGGCACTGAAGTCTTTTTGTGGCCCCAGGTTTCTTGTTTGTAGGAAATACCGGCCTATTTTATTTAGCCTCCTCGGCCTTCCCAGAGTTCCAAAGGGCAGGTTCAAACAGTTGCTACTGAGAGAGCAGAGGGGATGCAGAAACTAGGAAGAGCACTCCTGGAACAATTGCAGTACAGTCTTGGGGCAGGGTCCTGGCTCTCCCTTAAGGGATGCAATACACAGAACAGTAACTGAGTTTCTCTTTGGGAACAAAGGCACCCCCTCCACGTGGGGGATGCAAATCTAAGTTGACCATTGGATTGCTGGAAGGCCACCTTGTCACCTCACCACCAGCCAATCAGAAGAAAGTCACACCCCCCCACACTGTGCCTAGAGGAACCTCTCCCAGAACCATCAGGGAGTACAGGGTTTTTAAGCCACTTATTCTTCTTGCTTGGCTCTGCAATAAGCCTTTCTCTGCTCCAAACACTGACATTTCGGTTCATCTGGCCTCAATGCGATGGGTACATGAACTTGTGCTGGTAACAAACCCACAATGCTAAGAGAGAATTATTTTTGATGTGAAAAAACAATTTCTTTACTAAATCTGCTTGATTAATCTTTACTCAATAAACATGATGGAAAGGAGTTAGGACAGGGAAAATGAAAAGACTTCTTAAATAAGTCATCAAGGCATTGGTGGTGGTTTAGTTGCTGAGTTATGGCCGACTCTTTGCAACCCCGTGGACTATAGCCTGCCAGGCTCCTCTGTCCATGGGACTCTCCAGGCAAGAATACTGCAGTGGGTTGCCATTTCCTCTCCAGGGGATCTTCCCAACCCAGGAATTGAACCCGGGTCTCCTGCATTGCAGGTAGATTCTTTAGCAATTGAGCTATGAGGGAAGCCACATTTTAATCAAAGCATTAAAGTATATCAAAAGGGCCACAAGCCCCCCCTCCTTCCCCTTAACTAAATATATAACAATGCAAGATGAAATTTTAGAAATCCTCTGCTTTACCCAAAAAAGACCTTCAAGCAACAGAAACAGAGTAGAATGTATGTGTGTTGTGGGTATGCATACACATTTATAACTTTCTACAAAGAGCCTGTAACATTAATAACCTACTGAAAGATTATTCTCATTTTTACCTTAACTTTCAGGAATATGATGAATTTAATTTATTGGTATTTAATCTTAAGAGAATAGTCTTAGAAAACAATTTCCTATATAAATAAATAGATTAGGTTGCAGTGAGGTGACAGATTTGAGAAAGATTAAAAGGCAAAGTAAAAAACTTTGGTTACTTATTAAACATCAATTGCTAGACTAATTTTATATCTCAAACAGAAAACAGTACCTAATTACCGATCTCCCCCACTCCCCAAAATATTAAGTATTCAATAGTTAAAGTGTCTCTTAATAGTTTAATAAGTGAGACAGAAAGCCTCTTGCAATCCCATCTCACATAAGGGATAATGCCATTGCATCATCATGTGATACGGCTCCATTTTCAAATCGCCCAATGCATAAAGAATACATCAATATGCTTCTCAACACTAAACCAAAAAAGTACCTAGAAAAAGATTAAAAACTCTGCTCTTTTTTAAACATAATTTCAAGATTGAGTTTATGTGAAATCAAGCATGTTTGACCCTTTTCATTACCACACAATATTCTATTACATAGAGAAATCAGAACTTCCATCTGCCCATTAATGTTTTCCAATATTTTTATCACTATAAACAATGCTGTATAAACACACATCTTCCAGAATACATGTACTCCTTTCAGAGTTTCTTAAGGAACTGACAAATAACAAAATTTCAAACACAAGATCTTAAAAATAAACACCCACTGCCAAACAGACACTGCCAGACTGCTCTCCAGCACAGCTGTCTCGATACACACTCCCCACCGCCCTGAGTCAGTCTGTGCTTCTCCACATTCTACAGTCAGGCGGTGGTGGTGGTGGTGTAGCTGCTAAGTCATGTCCAGCTCTTGCGACCCTACGAACGAACTGTAGCCTGTCAGGCTCCTCTGTCCTTGGGATTCTTCAGGCAAGAATACTGAAGTGGGTTGCCACTTCCTTCTCCACGAGAGTCACGTAGGAATTTTAATAACTTTGATAACTCAGTGGGCATCAAATGGTATAAATATCACTCTCACTATAACAGGCATTCCTCTAAGTATTAATGTAGCAAAGTATCTTCCCATGGGTTCACTGTTGATTGTAGTTTCATGTTCTGAGTTGTCATGGCACACATTTTACCCAGTTATCTACTGAATCTGTGGTCTTATTTTTGTTTTTTGAATGAATTCTTTATATATCCTGAGTACAAATACTTTGGTGGCTTGTCCTTTAACAGTTCACTGTGTCTTTGGCATAACAAGATTTTTCCCCCAACAGATTCACATTTATTGGAGTTTTCTTCTCAGTACTCCTTTCTTACTCTGAAGTCACAAATATATTCTCCTACAGTTTCTTCTGGGCTCTTCCCTGGTGGCTCAGATGGTAAAGCATCTGCCTACAATGTGGGAGACCTGGGTTCGATCCCTGGGTTGGAAAGATCTCCTGGAGAAAGAAATGGCAACCCACTCCAGTACTCTTGCCTGGAAAATCCTATGGACAGAGGAGCCTGGTAGGCTACTGTCCATGGGGTCACAAAGAGTCGGACATGACTGAGTGACTTCACTCACTCACAGTTTCTTCTGTTAACCGTTTTGCTCTTAATTTTTATGTGTTTAATTCTTCTGAATTTCTTTTCGCATATGCAAACCCAACTTTCCTAACATCATTGTCGAGCAGTTCTACCTCGACTTCTCAAGGGCCGTTCCCCTGTGTCTGCCCCTTGTTTTCACAACGTGCAATGCTAAGTGGCTATGTCTCCTCCATTGGCAGGTGTGTTCTTCACCACTAGCGCCACCTGGGAAGCCCTCTTTCCACAATATACACACATATATAAAACTGAAACAGCTCTTACTCTAATTCCACTAGTCTACCAGCTCAGTAACATACACAAGTAGTAAAATGACAGAAATTAAACGTACTCAAGGTACTCCTCCATTTTATTTTCCTTTTCGAACTGTCCCAGGTACTAAAGGTCAGTTTTGCTAGCCTCACAACTGTAAAACCAGTCAATTCAGTTCCACACACGCACACACACACACTTTTCATTACTTTCTAGTAAGAAAAAAGAATTTATTAGATTTTACTATTAAAACTGTCTCAGAAAAAACTTATGAAATATAGAATTCAGTTAGTACATTTTCAAATTTTAACTCTAAAGTTGTCCACTGACTTTTCCTCGATTTAAAAAAATCTCCAATATTTCTTATTTGACCCTCACTTCCACTCTTAACATTAATCTATAGTACATCACCCATTCTAACAATCTTTTTAAAAAATATTTTAACATCTTTGAGACCTGCAGTGTCTTACTAATACTGTAAGCTTGTCAGCAGGACACAGCTGTCCCTGCATGACCTCTCTTGGGGGAAAGAGGTTCCCACAAGCCTGGAACATCCCTGCATATTTCCATGCAAGGATGCAAATCTCACCTATCTCCTCAAACCGAGCACAGGTAATAAGCAGGACAAGGAGATCCCATCTTGAATCCTGGCAGAGAAGACTACTGTCTGCTGCTTGTTCACAAGTGCTGGGACCTTGGCCCCTCTTCAGCAAAGCAGCACTCTAAGAGTACAGGTGTCAGGCTGGGAACTGAGACTCAGGGAATCAGTGCAAATATGCTGATAGTCTGCTGCTGCTTTTGCTGTGAATAATGAAGTGTGGCCTCTGATTCAGGAGCCTTGAGTCTTCCACCAGAATCCTTGAAAATATGCTGGCAAGTTAACGTGTTAGATTACAAGTAGGATAAAAACCTCAGACTTTGCTTTCCTTGACGAGAATGTGTATTAAAACTCTCAGTAGCTTAGGGGAAACTATAGGGAAGAATAATGAAGCCTCCTTAAAAATGCTACATCACTGACATTCCTGGACTAGAGTTCTATACAGTATGACTGAGTAAAAAAGTGAGACAGAACTCTCTGAGATGGTCTTAAAAATGCATTTAATAATTTCACTTATATTTCCCTTTTAACATATACCACAGAACAGAGTAAAAAAGACAGAACTACGTCTACACACAACAACTTCTATATGAACAATAAGTTTTCAGTTTATTTGCTTGCTCTTTCTCCCTTGCTGATATAGAAAATAACAGTGCTACAATTAATGATATCAAATTTAGTCCTGTTTCTTTTTTCTTAATTACTTTTATACAAGTTTCTCTACTCCGTGAATTTTCAAAGAAACACATTTTAGTTAAAGTTTTCTATTCAGTATGTTTTCTATTTATTAAATTTTGCTTTGATAACGGGCTTCCCTGGTAACTCAGCTGGTAAAGACTCTGCATGCAAGGCAGGAGACCCCAGTTCGATTCCTGGGTTGGGAAGGTCCCCTGGAGAAGGGAAAGGCTACCCACTCCAGGATTCTGGGGCTTCCCTGGTGGCTCAGCTAGTAAAGAATCTGCCTGCAATGTGGGAGGTATGAGTTTGATCCCTGGGTTGGGAAGATCCCCTGGAGAAGGGATAGGCTACCCACTCTAGTATTCTGGCCTGGAGAATTCCATGGACTGTATAGTCCATGTGGTGGCAAAGAGTCCAACACGACTGAGCAACTTCCCCTTTCGTTCTGATCTATTTCACTGTTATTTTAAAATCCTTACATATAATGTATTTACGANCCCTGGAGAAGGGATAGGCTACCCACTCTAGTATTCTGGCCTGGAGAATTCCATGGACTGTATAGTCCATGTGGTGGCAAAGAGTCCAACACGACTGAGCAACTTCCCCTTTCGTTCTGATCTATTTCACTGTTATTTTAAAATCCTTACATATAATGTATTTACGATCAACACTTAGTTTTACATTTCCAGCCGATTTCCACATCAATTCCATTGCGATTAAACATGCTGTGAATAATGTCAGACCTCGAAACTTTGCTAAGGCTTTCTTTATTGGCAAACGCCCCTCAAGTCCTTTAAAAGAATGAACTTCGGGGCTGTCGGGCGCAGAGCTCTTGTTTCGTTGTTGATTAGGTTGAGTCTGCTAGTTGCGTTGTTCAGACCCTCTATATTCCTGAGTCTGCATGCTTATTCTATCAGGTATTCAGGCTGATGCTAAAATTATAATTGTGGGTTTGTGTTTTTCTTTTAGTTCTGATCATTTTTACTTCATGTATTTTCAAGCTATGCTATTTGGTATATGGAAATTCAAGATCAAGATCTCATCTTGCTGGACTCACCCTTTAAAAATCTTAGAATTTTCTACATAAGCAATCAAGCAGTCTGGAAAAAGAGTTTCACATCTTTCCAGTCTGTATGCCTTTTAATTCCTTTTTCTTAACTTACTAAACTCGCTAAGACTATCGTTTGGTACGAACTGGAATGGAAATAATGAAAGCAAACATCTCTGACTTGTTCGTAATCAGGAGAAATGCATTGCGTCTTCATGTTAAATATGCTCTATTTTCATATTTGGTCTTTATCAAATTGAGGAAATTCCCTTCTATTTTTAGTTTGCTAGATGGTTTTATCATGAAAGTATACTGAATTTTGTTCAATGCAGCCATGAAATTAAAAGATACTTACTCCTTGGAAGGAAAGTTATGACCAACCTAGACAGCATATTCAAAAGCAGAGACATTACTTGTCAACAAAAGTCCGTCTAGTTTTTCCAGTGGTCATGTATGGATGTGAGAGTTGGACTATAAAGAAAGCTGAGTGCCGAAGAATTGATGCTTTTGAACTGTGATGTTGGAGAAGACTCTTGACAGAGTCCCTTGGGCTGCAAGGAGATCCAACCAGTCCATCCTAAAGGAGATCACATTGGAAGGACTGATGCTGAAGCTGAAACTCCGATATGCTGGCCACTTGATGTGAAGAGCTGACTCATTTGAGAAGACCCTGATGCTGGGAAAGACTGAAGGCAGGAGGAGAAGGGGACAAGAGGATGAGATGGTTGGATGGCATCACCAACTCAATGGACATGGGTTTGGGTAGCATCCAGCAGTTGGTGATGGACAGTGAGGCCTGGTGTGCTGCGGTTCATGGGGTCGCAAAGAGTCGGACACAACTGAGCAACTGAACTGAACTGATTGCAATAATCATATAACATTTTACTACAGAAACACAATGAATGACACTGATCAATTCACAGATGTTAAAGTTATAAACCTATATTCTTATTTTCTTTTTGTGGTGGTATCATGCTAAAGCTAGTAACTGAAAAAACTCATATAGGATTCATGCTATTTCTTAAAAGTTTGATAAAAATCCTCTAGGGAGTACCTAGGCTTTATATCCTCTTTTAGGAATATTTCTGATTATAAATTCAGTCTCTTTAACCAGTATCAAATTGCAATAATCATATAACATTTTACTACAGAAACACAATGAATGACACTGATCAATTCACAGATGTTAAAGTTATAAACCTATATTCTTATTTTCTTTTTGTGGTGGTATCATGCTAAAGCTAGTAACTGAAAAAACTCATATAGGATTCATGCTATTTCTTAAAAGTTTGATAAAAATCCTCTAGGGAGTACCTAGGCTTTATATCCTCTTTTAGGAATATTTCTGATTATAAATTCAGTCTCTTTAACCAGTATCAGTCTCTTTAATGTATTCAAATTTCTGTTACCTCTTTGTAATAGTTTATGTTTTTCAAACACTTTTCATCTAGGTTGTCACAATTAATGGCTTAAAGTTGCCCATAATACTCCTTCAAAGTCTCTTAATACCTGTAAAATCTATAGTGATGTTCCCTATTTTTTTATGTGCATGCATGGCATGCTAAGCTGCTTCAGCTGTGTCCGACTCTGGAACCCTATCGACCGTAGCCTGCCAGGCAGGCTCCTATGTCCATGGGATTCTCCAGGCAAGAATACTGGAGTGAGTTGCCATGCCCTTCTCCAGGGGATGTTCCCAACCCAGGATCAAACCCACATCTCTAGGTCTCCTGTGTTGGCAGGTGGGTTCTTTACCACCCACTAGCACCACATGGGAAGCCCCCTATTTTATTACAGATACTGGTAATTAGTGTCTTCACTCTTTTGTTTCAAATCCATCTAGCTAGAGCTCTATTTTATTAATTTTTTCTAAAAAGTTTTTTTTCTATTGTCCATTTTCAATTTCAGTAATTTATTTTCTTTTATTTTCTTCTTTCTACCTACCAATTTTAGTTTGGTATATTTTTAAAATTTTAATGAGGCAGAAAACCAGGTAACTGAATTTTTTAAAATATAAACTTTTAGAGATATAAATTCCCTGTAAACACTGCTTCAGCTTCATACTTTAAATTTTATGTTGTATTTTCATTATCACTTAATTAAAAATATTTTCTATTTTCTCCTGGGACATCTCTCTTGACCAATGGATTATACAGATGTATTCAATATAAAAATATTTGGGGTTTAATTTCATTTTGGGCAGAGCTCATCCTCTCTATATAAATTGCAATCTTTATCACCTTATGGCCTACCATGTTTCTATCCAGGTGAGTGTACATGTGCACTTGAAAAAAATGTGAATTCCCCAGTTGTCATGTGTAAAGTTTCATAAACACCAATGGGGCCAAGTGAGAAAAAGTAAGGCGAAAGTGAAGCTGCTCAGTCATGTCCAATTCTTTGCGACCCCACAGAACGTAGCCCATCAGGCTCCTCCATCCATGGGATTTTCCAGGTAAGAGTACTGGAGTGGGTTGTCATTGCCTTCTCCAGGGGATCTTCTCAACCCAGGGATCAAACCCAAGTCTCCCACATTGCAAGCAGACACTGTACCGTCTGAGCCACCAGGGAAGCCAATGGGGCCGAGGTGGTTGACAATTCATAACTGCAAACTTTCTAAGGTGCTAAGCCTGGTCTCAGTTCAGATTTTCAGCTGAGATCCTTTAAGTCTGTTTTGCACATATGTGATTCAGGGGTCAGCCAGAACTTGGAATTCCTTTTCAGAGCAGAGTAAAGCCACACATAACGTAGAACACTCAGCTGGCTGAGACTACTCTGATATAATGTTAGGCTCGATGAGAAGCGTGCTATGTAAGAAAGCATGTGTCCCACTATACTAGCATTCACTGGCTCAAAGTATACAACAGCAGGCCAAGCACAGAAAAACGTAGCACACTGGAAGTTTTCTGTAATATAGTTTTTTAAATAGACAAAAAACATTAAAAGAAATGACACTGAGTAGAGCAGCCTCAAACCATGTACAGTGGGTGTACATATGCTTGTACATCCTTTACACACATTACCTGCAATCTCCCCACAGCCATCCTTAGTAGTAATTCATTATCCAAATTACACTGATTAGAGACCCACGTTAGAAATGTCAATTGATGCCACACAAACAGGGAATTTACTGATCTGACAATAAGGAAACTTAAAAAAAAAAAAGCCTTAAACTTGTGCTAGAAGTTCAAAAAAGTTAAAATATACAGAGAGCTTTAACTGATAATCAGTGGCTACCCCCAAATTACATTTAAGAATATCTTTCTTAATTTAATAATCAACTTAGGAGGCAGCAAGAAATAATGTTAGTCTATAAATGGATATAGGGTACATCCTGGAGTAAACAGTTTTCTATTCTATTTATTTTCCATTTACAAAAAACAAAGCTGCCAACAAGCAGCTGGGAAAAAGTCAAGTTAATTTTCTTTACCTCATGTCTTCCCAGTAGATAACCTAGGGCATTACAGCTGCTTTAATACCCATTTTAATTGAGCGCTGTCACTGGTAGGAAGAAAAGTGTGAAATCACTACTTTCTATATCAAACAAAGTAGGTAATTAACAACGATTCTGGCACAATCCCTTATCACCAAAATACACAAAGTGTGCTAAGTTCTCTCAAAGCCAAGGATCTGTTACCAAAAAAGAGCTCATGTTTCAGGGTCACATTCACTTCTTTATTACACAAGCATACATTTACTGCTCAGACACCTATAATTAAACACAAGAAGCCTTTAATGCTAATATTCAGGCTAGCCTGCATGTAAGCACCCCTCCACACAGATGATTGCCTTTCATTTTTGAGTTTCAAGTAGCTACAGTTCACTTAGTTTTGATTACACAGCAATTATATATGCAAATAAATAAGATCCAGGAAAATACTTTTCCAAACATCAGACTGTGAGCAATCAGGCCTATTCTTTTCTCTTGTATATACAAGCAACTCATTAAACAACTATTGTCTAAAAAAATCTCTGCCTCAAATGCCCTGAATTTCTTTTTAACGTTAAAAACATAACATCCTAGGGAATAAATCTCTCTACAATCTAGTCCATGAACTGAGTGGGAAGGCATGCTAAGTGACCAAAAGAACACCCTACTTCACACTGTCCATTTAGGGTTATTCAATACTGGTCAACAAACTGTTTAAATGTACCATTTAAAACTTTCTGTTAAATGATACCTATTACTCCTCAATATTCCAAACACTTGACTGAGAAAACCACTTTCATCTCACTTAATGAATCATGTATACTGGGGAGAAGGGAAACATTTACACCTACAGATCAACAGCTGTTATCTATGTCTGGGTATGATTGGATAAAATGGCCACTTACGTTCTTGCAAACTATACTTACTTACTGTCTCTACCTGGGCAATTAATTTTACTTACAGGTTTTAAATTACAACTTTGCTTCTTAACCTTAAGTGCTATTCAACTAACTTATAAAGTATTGTTGGCTTTCTCTTTTCCTCTTGTTTGTAAATTTAAGTCTTGACAGTTGTTTGTATTGAAGTAAATTTTTAAAGTGTGTCTTCTGCGTTTTCTGTGTGATGCTCCTATGCTACGGCAATTTCAAGAAACTGGCTGACTGAAATTCTGTGGTAAGACAACATAATCTTCTCATGGGCACTCATCATGCTCAAACTTCACTGAGGAACTCAGACCTAAAACTGCAGGAGTTCACTCTCACATCCCCTGCTTCAACTCTTTCCGTCTTCTCCACACAAATTCCTTTACAAACCCACTCCTCAAGCCTCCAGGTCACACCATCAGCTTAAAGCACTCCAGTGCCTTCCCACTGCTCTTGCAATAAAATCCGAACTCCTCCGCCTGCCGACAGGGAAGGCGCTCTCCCACTTCCTTTTGCACGCCGACCTTGCTGTTCCTGACTGTCTACCAGTATTCTTCTCTGAGTGCCTTCACACTCGCTCTCATTTCACCGTCCCGTAACATGCTACATGTCTCTTCACACAGCCCTTTCTTGGCCACTCAAGTCACAAGCATTCCACACCAATCACACCATCTCATGCTAGTCTCTTCACAGCGCTTATCACTAGCTATATTAGCTCGTTCATTTCTTTACCATTTATTTTCTGTCTTCCTCTCTAGTTTTGTTACATGGGAACAACCCCCCCCCCCACAGTTTTGGGTGTGGCCCAAAGTAGAAAATCAAAAAATACTGATTAAACGTTAACAAGTTTTGAAAAGAAGAAGAAATAATTTTCTAGATTAAAAAGAAGTGAATAAATGTGTGTGTGGCAGTTGGGAATGGTCTGATTTGTTGAGCAGATCAGAAAATGAAACTGAAAACAAAACACTATCATATGAAGGGGATAAGGGACTTGGCTTTACTCCCTTGCCATTCAAAGCAAAATTAAAGCGCCTTGCTGGTGACGGCAAGGAGACAAGACTCCATCGTCACTGCTTCTCAGACTCCTCATCGAGCCTGGCGCTCACGTCACAATGGTCCTGGTCCTCCTTGACAGCTTACCTGTTTCTTTCAACCAATCATCCCATCTAAAGAGAACTGCTCAAAAGTGATGTCAGGGACAGTATTCATTATCTTTATTGCCCTAAAACTCATCACTTGCTATGTCCAGCCTAGGTTTTGCTTATCACTGGCTGATTCATATACTGCATATTGGTCCAAAAGAAATCATGTATCTAGGGGATTATGGATACAAGTCAAGAGCTCAAACATAAGCATATTTCTGAATTTTTTTAATACTTCTTATAACAAAAGAGATTTTCAGAAAGGGAAAAAGCATGGAAATCAGTGACTCCCAAATGAACCTAACTAAACACAAATTATATCAATGGCAATGGAAAGAAAAACCTAAAAAACAAAATGAGCATCCTTAGAATCTGGTTTATTTTCCAATAGAAAAATATACAAACTTGCCAAACTTTCACAATCATCTCTTAAGTATTTTTAATAATAAAAGCTTATCTCCCCAAAATAATCCAGGTCAGGAAAAAAGAAAGAATTATTCCAACTTAAAGGGGAGGGAGAGAGAAAAAGAGGGAAGGGAAGTGAGGTACATGAACATCGAGGCCTGAGAGAACTAAACTGGTAAACATCAAAAACTGGTGAATGATAAAAAGTATACGGGGCAGGAGGATCTTTGTATTCTTTTTGTAAAATTTAATATTATTTCAAAATACAAAGCTAAAACAGGAATAATTTGTTCCCAACTTTTTGTTTCTCCATATTTTCTATATACATTTCTGCCTAAAGCAGCATTAACCAAAAGAACTCCTGTAACAGTAAGAATGATTTGCATCTGCTGTCCAAAAGGGCAGCCACTTGTCACAGGTCCGTACTGAGCACTTCAACATGACTGTGCAACACTGCAGCTCAGCTGTTCTCTCATTCAGCTTTCATTGTAATAACCATAGATGGCCAATGGCTACCCTCTTGAGGAAAGCACAGGTCTAGGCACTTGACTTAAAAAGAAATACACAGACTAAAATTCTCCAGGCCAGAATACTGAACTAGGTAGCCTATCCCTTCTCCAGGGGATCTTCCTGACCCAGAAATTGAACCGGGGTCTCCCGCATTGTGGGCAGATTCTTTACCAACTGAGCTATCAGGAAAGCCCCAAACTAAGACTAGTCTAATGAGAAAAGAAAGCGAAACTGTTAGCCACTCATTCATGTCTTTGTGACCCCATGGACTGCAGCCCACCAGGCTCCTCTGTCCAAGGAATTCTCTAGGCAAGAATACTGGAGTGGGTTGCCATTTTCTTCTCCAGGGAACCTTCCTGACCCAGGGATCAAACCCGACTTTCCTGCACTGCAGGCAGATTCTTTATCATCTGAGCCACCTGGGAAACCCTAATGGAAAATGATGATATGTTTGGGGGTATACCTTAAAGCAAGTTCTAATTAAATGAGCCTTGAGGCAAGTGAGGGAGGTGAGCACCTTGAACTCAACTGCAGAAGTTCCCAGCAGGCATCCTCTAACCGGTGGTGACAGAGGACACGAAAGATCACTGTGGGGTACTTACGTGCCTCTAGATCCTGTCCACAGGAAAACCCTCCATGGGGAAAAAGCCTCTATGAGACACTGTATTAGGGTGATGTTTATTTCCTACCAACTGATTTCTGCCCTCATACCAAATATATCATAATTATTTTTAATTTAGAATTCTTTCATCAGTTAGTTCTACAGATGTATAATGCTCTCAACAAATTTCATGTACTGTTTTCCATGGTGACTTTATTGTTTTCTTCCGATAATTATCAACCAGCTCAGTCTCTCAGTCGTGTCTGACTCTGTGGCCCCGTGGAGCGCAGCACGCCAGGCTGGTAACTACTATAGCCTGCTATGAAAAGCACATTAAAGTCCTAAGCCCTCAGCCACCACATGTGTGACGCGAGATGCTGCTTAACACCTGTGAGCACCTACTGGAGGTTAAGTAAGATATGTGAAAGACCTGAACAAATAGTTAAGACTGCCTGAACACAAAAATCTCACTCTGTTTTATATCAACAAGTAAAAAGAAAGTGCCCTATACATAATTAGAATTCTAAAAGTTGATAGGTAAAATTATTTTTATTGTATAAATTATCTATACAACTTAAATAATCAAATTTAAAAGTTTATAGTAACTAAAGGTAAATCAAGTAATAGATACAGTACACTGAACTGCTTGGTGATGAGAACTTTTACTTTATTTCCTGACATAGAGTACAACAACCTTGCATATGCCTAGACAGAAAGACACATACATATATAAGCATACAAGATATTAGCAATAATAGGAAAAGTGACTTCCCTGAAAGATTAGTAGACGCTGTGCATACTACTTGAGGGGAGAAAACACAACTAGCCGGTTACGCCATCCAACCATCTCGTCCTCTGGCGTCCCCCTCTCCTCCTGTCTTCAATCTTTCCCAGCATCAGAGCCATCGAACCATCTCGTCCTCTGGCGTCCCCCTCTCCTCCTGTCTTCAATCTTTCCCAGCATCAGAGTCTTTTCTAACCAGTCAGTTCTTCGCATCACGTGGCCAAAGTATTGGAGTTTCAGCTTCAGCATCAGTCCCTCCAATGAATATTCAGGACTGATTTCCTTTACGATTGACTAGTTTGATCTCCTTGCAGTCCAAGGGACTCTCAAGAGTCTTCTCCAATACCACGGTTCAAAAGCATCAATTCTTCAGTGCTCAGCTTTCTTTATGGTCCAACTCTCACATCCATACATGACTACTGGAAAAACCACAGCTTTGATTAGACGGACCTGTGTTGGTAAAGTAATGTCTCTGCTTTTTAATATGCTGTCTAGGTTTTTCACAGCTTTTCTTTCAAGGAGCAAGCATCTTTGAATTTCACGGCTGCAGCTACCATTGGCAATTATTTTGGAGCCCAAGAAAATAAAGTCTGACACTGTTTCCATTGTTTCCCATCTATTTGCCATGAAATGATGGGACCAGATGCCATGATCTTCGTTTTCTGAATGTTGAGTTTTAGGCCAACTTTTTCACTCTTCTCTTTCACTTTCAACAAGAGGCTCTTTAGTTCCTCTTTGCTTTCTGCCATAAGGGTGGTGTCATCTGCCTATCTGAGATATTATGCATATCTGAGATATTTCTTCCAGCAATCTTGAATCCAGCTTGTGCTTCATCAAGCCCAGCATGTCCCATGATGTACTCTGCATATAAGTTAAACAAGCAGGATGACAATATACAGCCTTGACGTACTCCTTTCCCAATTTGGAACCAGTCCTTGTTCCATGTCCAGTTCTAACTGTTGCTTGCTGACTTGCATACAGGTTTCTCAGAAGGCAGGTCAGGTGGTCTGGTGGTCCCATCCCTTGAGGAGTTTTCCGGTTTGTTGTGAGCCACACAGGTGGCACAGAGGCAGCAAAGAGCAGAGCAGCCTGGACAGCAGCGGGACTCATGACCAAGCAGGGCCTTGTCACCCAATGAAGACTGACTCTCACTGAACACAGGAAAATATGCTGCAGGATTACTTTTTAAAAATCACTCTGGTTGCCAGAGGGAGACAGAGAGGAAGAACGGAAATAAGGCGATCAAAAGATGGCAACGTAAGGATGAAACTCCTGCACTCAGCCTGGGTTCAAATTGTGACTAGGCAGCTCACTAGCCAGGTGAAGAGAACCTCCCCTGTGCCTCCAGTTCCTCCCTGGTCTTACAAGTAGGACAACAGCAGCTACCTCACAGGGCTGTGTGACAGTTAATGAGCAAATTCACAGGAACAATTAGAGCTGCACGCTCACCAGCAGCCCCCCACCAGCTCAGCACTGCTTTCAACAGCCACCCTACCCATTTACCAAGTTCACATGTTGGGTAAGCTGTCTGGAATTCAGTGGACATCTAAGTCCACACGGGGGACTGGGGAAACGTGCACACACAGAAAGAGACCTGAACCTATCAGAAATGACAGGCAGGCAGGATCTTTCTTACAATTCAATGTCAACTAATAAATGTAAAGGGAATGACAGAAAAATAATAGTTTTGCAAACACTGCATTACAGTAATAAGGAATTTGGATAGGTCATTCATCAACACTAAAATGACTGGGCAAAATTTTCTTGGGAGCAGGATATTTACAAAGTATCAAAGTACTCCCCCAAAACTAGTTCATTTAAAAGAGGGAAGAGTATCTCTACAATGAAAAAATATGATTGACACCATTTTAACCAAATTATGAAAGTTAATTCTCATCAATATGGGGTAAACTAATATCATGTGCTAGGGACACAATGGCATCACTGACTCGATGGACATGAGTCTGAGCAAGCTCTGGGAGTTGATGATGGACAGGGAAGCCTGGCGTGCTGCAGTCCATGCGGTCACAAAGACTCAGACACAACTGAGCAACTGAGCTGAACTGAGGGACACAACGTCATTTTTTTTTAATACCCTTACCAAATATGCAAGAATGAAAAGAAGGTTACTAGTCAGAAATTAATCTTATTAGTTACAAAGGTGAAACATTACAAAACTCCCTTCATATCAGACTCTGAAAACTTTTTTAGTATTTCTTATGTGAAGTGATTAGTAATTTACATTTAGAATACTTTATAGGTATTTGGGGAGAAGGCAATGGCAACCTGCTCTGGTGTTCTTGCCTGGAGAATCCCAGGGACAGGGGGAGCCTGGTGGGCTGCCATCTCTGGGGTTGCACAGAGTCAGACATGACTGAAGCAACTTAGCAGCAGCAGCAGCAGCATAGGTATTTGAATTAAGCAAAAACTTAAGATAAAAACTTATTAAGACCTTTTAAAAGCAGTCCTAACTACCTGCTGTAGTTTCTATTTTCTCTTTTCTAAGTAATAAATAATTTGCAAAATGAAGAATCATAAGTTTAAAATTTTCTGGACCCAAAGACTATGATATCATCCTGGTCCTATGACAACTTCTGAATTACATCTATACATGCCTTTAAAAGTCAAAGAGTTAACAAGTACACATGATTTAAAAAGAAAAACACTTTAAAATTCAAAGAGCAACATCATAATTTCTTTAAACTGTTATCTTTCATAACTGAAGAAGGAAAATAAAAGTAGTAGGATAGAGTAAGACTGCTCACTATGCTTATGAAATTGTCTAATAATTTGTCACTAGTATAACTGACAAAAATTTTCCATTGAATTTGTTAAAGGGTTTTTTTGAAAAAGAAAATCAACTGATGTAGCATAATGATAAACACAGAAGCAACATTCCACTACGAATTCTGTTCACAGAGAACTGAACTTTCTGAGGAAAAAAAAACTTCTTTATACACAATATACTATAAGATACTCAAAGATTCCTTAACTAAATTGACTACAATCCAATCAAGACTTAATTTTAAAAGGCTCATTAACAGCATCCAGTGATAAAATAGACTCTCCCATTCACTGAAACTCATGTCTCATTTCATTAGACATGGACAATTAATTCATCATGCTATTAGATCTATAGCAGAGTAATTAGCTTAAGTTTTACAGGTTACTTCAAGAGTTACTTTAGTAATGAAACCAGGTTTACTTTCACTGGATCTATCTTTTTATCCCTTAAAGAGTCTTACAAATTAAGAAGAAAAAAAAAAACTGTACTTTAAAAAACAGTAGCAAAACTTTAATTTCAAATCTTCCTGATCTTTCTCAGCAATTAATAAAGGCAAAGAAATGACTCTATTTTATAAAAATGTATTGAAATACTATCCAATCTGAAATAAATATTTAATTTGCATTGTACTGCTTTATACTACCTTAAAGCTAAGTTGCTTAAGTCCAAAATGAACATGTAACCAGAAAGAGAACTAAACATTTCATATGAAATTTCATATTCCAAAATGAATTTTGTGTTAAAAAACACTCACAAGAAGAATGAGGGTACGAGAAGAAAGAAGAGCAGAGCAGAGGACGGCAGAGGCCCTCCCCAGCCCTGGAGGCCGCTAGAGCAATAGGCCAGAAAGCAACAGTTAAGCCAGTGCTGCCCCAAGTGCAGCCTCCCAGGGCAGAGTCAGGTGTTCAGAGACTTCCATCGCACTCTAACGGGATGCTTCTGCCCATCAGGGCTTCCCTGGTGGCTCACTGGTAAAGAATCCACCTGCAGTGCAGGAGACACATATAGAAGACTCATGTTCGGTCCTTGGGTCGGGAATATCCCCTGAAGGAAATGGCAACCAACTTCAGTATTCTTGCCTGGAAAATCCCACGGACAGAGGAGCCTTGTGCGCTATAGTCCTTGGGGTATTTAGAAACTTTTTACAGCATTCTGACCAGATACTTTTCTCCGCTGACATAAAGTTTTAAACAGGATGAAAATTGTCTTTTAAAATTGTTTCTCTGATAATTTCACTGTATAATAATTTTACAAAAGAAAACGGTCTATGATAAATTACAATTTTGTTGTAATGGCCTTTTCTGACAGACAATTTGAAAAGTACTGATTTAAATTCTTCCAGAAATGCAGGCTTTCCTTTCTCTTTAAAAAGAAACCAATCAATCACTTTTGAGGCTGAATTCAGTGCCCTATTCCATGACACTAACAACAACAACAAAAATAAAGTGGAGGAGGACTGAAGTTCCTAGGGTATTAGTTTATATAGCTAGCGTAGGACACCTCTCAGACACGGGACATTAAGTATGTCAAAGGCCCTAAGGTTAAGAGATTATTTTGTTTTGTATTCAGAGGCTGTGTAAACTAATAGAAAATTATAGCACTTTTCTTCTTGAAAACATTTAATAATTCGTTTCTTGTGCCCAACCACAAGTTTACTACAATATAAACAATATAATGTAAAACTCAACATTTATAAAACGAAGATCATGGCATCTGGTCCCATCACTTCATGGCTAGTAGATGGGGAAACAATGGCAACAGTGACAGACTTTATTTTCTTGGCTCCAAAATCACTGTGGAGAGTGACTGCAGCCATGAGATTAAAAGACGCTTGCTCCCTGGAAGAAAAGCAATGATAAGCCTAGACAGCATATTAAAAAGCAGAGACATTACTTTGCCAACATAGCTGTGGTTTTTCCAGTAGTCATGTATGGATGTGAGAGCTGGACAATAAAAAAGGCTGAGCGCCAAAGAACTGATGCCTTCAAACAGTGGTGCAATGAACTGAAATATACCAAAACTGTTTAAACGCATTCATAATGATACTCAAATAAAAACAAAACAAAAAAAAACAAATTCTACACCTCTGAAGGGTTCCTAGGAACCAATTCACTATTTTAAACCTAGTAAATAAGGGACTGAGTCAAAAACAAAAAAACTGACCATTTATCCAGCCTTTCCTATAAAAATTAAATGTAACTAACAATAGCAAAGAAACAGGGTAATAACTGTTTTGCAGTTCCTACGGAAGTAAAAGTCTGAAAAACAATCAACAATGATTGCTAAAATCAAAGGAAAACTAGATGTTCGGTACCACAACAACATTTACTTACAAAATTTTCTTTCAAAAGGAAGAAAGGACATGAGGAAGGGAGGGCAGGAGAACTAACCCTTATTAAACACCAGAGAGGACAGAGGTAGGTGCTAGTAAGCACAGCCATGGAAACGCAGCCAGCGAAGGCCTCGGGAACGCTTCGGTACCAATAAACTACACAAGCGCAATGGGGGCCAGGGCAAGAATGGCTTAACAGATCTACCAATCAAATGCAATGTGTAAGCCCCTCACACGGACAGCATTTAAGCTTCTCTTAAAAGCACATTTATGAGACAAGAGGGGAACTAGGAACACCGACCAGACATTTAACACCACAAAGAAATTGTTCTGGTGATGGAAAAAAACACAAATATGATAGTGCTGAAGAGCCCTTCTATTTTAGAAACACCTAATACAGTATCTCCAGCTTGGGATGATGTCCAGAACTTGCTCCCCAGACCGTCTGCCAGACAGAGGGGCAAGGAGGACCGGGGACACCAGGCACATGTGGGAGGGGACGGGCACTGTGGCACCAGGGGCTGAGTAAACACTGCTGACAATCTGCCGTGGTCAAAGCTGTTTTTCTAGTTGTTGTTGTTCTAAGTCAGAAGTCTAGCATTCAACAAGATTAATAAAGTGGGCCGTCTAGACCATGTTTGTACCTGATGTTATGTCACTGGCTATCACAACCACTTTACTATGTGAAACCAAAAACACTGTATCAATTTGATCATTTTCAAAGTGTTGAGAAAGCAACAACATCCTTCATAAAAATAAAAGTCTAAGTTTCCCCCATACTAGCAAATTAATTTTTGCATATACTGCAAATATTGCGTTAAGCTATCTTTTAAGTTTTCTTATCACGCAGCACAAAGTCTCAGACACTACAAAGCTCAATTAGTTGTCAATTAAACTGACAGGACAGGGTACAGAACTGCAGGAAATGCTAATTACAAAGCATTAAGGATAGGAAGACTCACTTTCTACACCACATGTGAAAGTGTATATACCAATGCAGGAAGAATGATCTACTAGACACATCAGAACTGTCACCAAGAGGAGTCTCTCAAGCAATAGGATCAAGTGCCTCACTACACTTTTTCTCTGATCATATACACTTTAAAATTTTTCTAACAGTATCACATATGAACTAGGTAAACCATCTATGAACCGTAAGAATAGGAGAAAAGTGTGTAAGCATATGAAAAGTGGTAAATAAAAAAGTTAGCAATTCTACCTATGTTTGCAATTGTACACTATGTCCCTCTAATAATACTTCAGAGATCACGGTCCATACAACACCGTAGTTCCTCAAGAAGTTAAGACATCTCTCAGAATGGACAGACTGTGGTCAAATATATTTGGGAAATATATTAAAATCTAAATTAAAACTTTATAACAGATTTATCTTCTTCTAAATTCAAAGTTCATGTTCTGAAAAGAATTATAGAGCTGAATGTCAATATCCAGCAAGATACATGTTTATAATGAGTGTAATTAACAGTTAGAAATAAGGGATTGGATAAGTTACTTGATCTCTTTTAAGTCTTCATTCCTGTTAGAAGAGTAAAAATTATCTTTTGAGATTTTTGCACAGTCTGAATATGACACTGAACAGATCGTAAATGTGGTTAATACCATCTGGCCACTGCTATTAGCAGCCCTCGAATGGCCTTCTGATTCCCTGAGTGCACATCCCTTCATTTCAAACAAAGACCTCTAACCAGAACTGCTGAGTCCTACTGGACATTTTCAGAAGACCCAACACCCGACTTTGATCAACTATAGACATCTCACCCCTTCCATGGATCACAGCTTTGTCGCGTCCAATAGTCCTATATGGATGTGACAGCTGGGCCATAAAGAAGGCTGAGCACCGAAGAACTGATGCTTTCAAACTGTGGTGGTGGAGAAAACTCTTGAGAGTCCCTTGGACTGCAAGGAGACCAAACCAGTCAATTCTAAAAGAAATCAACTCTGAATATTCATTGGAAGGACTAATGCTGAAGCTTCAATACTTTGGCCACCTGATGAGAAGAGTCGACTCACTGGAAAAGACCCTGATTTTGAGAAGACTGAAGGCAGCAGGAGGAGGCAGCAGAGGATGAGATGGTTAGATAGCATCACTGATTCCATGGACACGGACCTGAGCAAACTCCAGGAGAGAGTGGAGGACAAGGAGCCTGGCGTGCTGCAGTCCAGGGGGTCGCAAAGAGTTGGACATGACTGACCCATGACAGCAGCAGACATCTCACGCACTAACATCTTCAGGTGGGAGTGGGAAGTAGAAAGACAAGCACAGCTCCCCAGTCAGTTACAAAGTGTGAGTTAAGTTCTTGTCCTTAGGCTCCTGCAATTACCCAGTACCACTCTTCTGGGTATTTATATACAATTACAATGCTGCTGGGCCCATCAATAATTCTGAAGTAACAGCAACCCAGGAAAATGAAAAATATAAACTAGCATATTCATTCCCTTGCTTAAAACCAACAGCTTAGGATGATATAGTACTGCCTATCTTTCCCAAAGAACTGAAAACAAATAGAATTTATCATTTTCTCTACTCATAAAAACTCTGGGGAGGGTCAAGGAGAAGGGAACACCTATGTCTTTTATTTGCTACCTACATATTTATCCCTTCTCATATGGTTTTTTCCCAGTTTCTACTCTATGCCAAATACTCATTAAAGAGCAGAGAAACACTCTTGGTATACCGTTACTGACAAATGGTATACCGTTACTGACAAATCAGCAAACAGCATTCCATCACTAATACCATGGACCGTCAACAAATTAAGATTTTCTAGCTTCCTCAGCTTTTACATAAACTGACAATTCTGCACAAAAAAGTTTAGTTTTCCTTTAAACACATGGAATATATTTCAATCAGCCTTATTATTTACTTCAGTATTTTTTGGTCTCCATATATTTTTCATGTTCTTTTTCAAAATAATAGCCAAGCAACAAGTGATAGTACCTTCCATTTTGACTTAACTTCTATTAACATTTTTAAGAACTCAATGAGCAGAGCAGAGTAAACCAAAATGACATGGTTGACAATTTACTATGCATAGATTTAAATTAATATTACAGAAGACACCCTTGGCATTATAAATCTCATATAAATTCTTCACTGTAGTATCAAACATATGGTAGCCTTTCAAATTAGCTGGATATTCCCAAAGTATATTCATGTATAGCACTTAATGGTGGCTCAGACGGTAAAGTGTCTGTCTACAATGCGAAGAACTGGATTCAATCCCTGGGTTGGGAAGATTCCCTAGAGAAGGAAATGGCAACCCACTTCAGTACTCTTGCCTTGAAAATCCCATGGACAGAGGAGCTTGGTGCAGGCTACTGTCCATGGGATTGCAAAGAGTCGGACACGACTGNGTTGGGAAGATTCCCTAGAGAAGGAAATGGCAACCCACTTCAGTACTCTTGCCTTGAAAATCCCATGGACAGAGGAGCTTGGTGCAGGCTACTGTCCATGGGATTGCAAAGAGTCGGACACGACTGAGCAGCTTCACTTTTCATGTTCTATAGCACTTAACTAAAAATGCAATCTGCAGTCAAAATGTTGCTGGTGTCTTAATCTATCGCTGTTTTCCTGCATTATGTATAATCTGTAAGCTTTTTTTATTTCTTTAGGCCACAGTACAAATTAAAGAATATCATGTGTTAACCGCTTCTGTTTGTGCTTAAGGACAGAATACGGACACACCAGCCATCAGTGAACCAAAACAAGAAAGCTGTGAGGATGTGGGGCACTCAAAGGTCACAAAGTAACGACAAAATACTGTCATTCCCAAGGCTCAGAAAGCTGTAGTGCTCCCCATGAAACAATGTAAGAGTTTAAACAGGAAATGTACTAACAAGGTAAACAAAATTTATTAAAGAGCAATCATTAACAGTAATTGATTCATTACTGTGTCAAAGCACTATGCTAAGTGCTCACCAACTTCTGTAATCCTCACAGCCATCAGAGTGACCTCACAACTCCCACTTCACATGGCACCAAGAGATGAAGTCATTTGCTAAAATCACAAAGCTTCTAAGTGGCAGAAGCAAGAGTCAAATGAAAGCAAGACGGTTATAGAGGTTACACTCCTAGCCACTCGAATGTATGCCAAAATGATGGCAGGAAACTGTTCAGGCTGCAAGTTCAACTTGACTGAAAACAGAACTCGCGATGTCTCATTACAGGGTTCCAAGCTCTACTCCTCAGCGTCTGTGTGTGAGTAGAGGGCTGGTACTACAGAATCGACAAGGGGCTGAGGAGAGGGCAAAACATGCTTTGTTAACTGATATAACAACTTGTTTAACTGATGAATACACTAACGTTTTGGTGAAGATCTGTCCTTCAGTTGGTGAGAGCTTGTCTTACTGTACCTAGGCTATTAAATCAGCATGGCTTAACGCAAAGCAACCACAAGCGCAAACATGGGAACCAAAACTGCATGGCAATTCAAGACTGCCCCTCCGCTGAGTCACAAAGTGATTACGTTATTTTAAGATTCTAATAAAAAAGACTGTTTTAAATACAACTGTTAAATATGCTCAGGGAGAACTCACATGCTTACCTCAAAATATCTTTATACTCATCTGACAAGAACAGCTTAAAATAAAATTTACACATAATTAATATTATTGAGGGTTATCTCTGCTCAGCTTAACTACTAAGTCATTATTTACCTGTAAGGAGAGAAAATGATTGAGACCCAGTCACCTAATGGAAAATTTTAAATGAAACGAGGCGAGAGCTCAGAAAGAAGTCAGAATGAAGTCAGAGTACCTTTCAGGTCTGGCATTCACTCTGTAAGCTCCACAGAGGGATTCAATGTACAACACGCTCTAGCAAAGCTGCCCACAGCTCCATCATTTGACGTCTTTTTCAAGGCAATGTATTTAAAAACCAAACACACAACAAACCCTTCCTAACAATACATTTAATCTTTGGCAATCAAAACCTATGTTATTCTTAAAAAATCAGTCAAACATTTTTCACACAAATAGAATTCAAAGTATTCTGCCTCGTAGCATCACTGGATAAAAGGAAACCAGCAAATAAAACCTTCTGAAAAAAACAGTATTTAAAGCAGGTAACGAGGTGTTCATCAATTAAACTAGAAAAATAAGAAGTGGCAAAAGGAAGAAAAGCAGAAAACAACAACAATATACTAAAACAGCTGGAAAACAAACTCAACGTGAACTGCTGGTGAAAACCAAAATGACTCCCATATGGCTAGTTATAAGCCTTCCTCCACGCTTGCTCACTCTCCTGATGAGATGACACAAATCCACAGTAATTCATTTGATTCTTCTCATTTCAATCTCATCAAGAGAAACATTTTAGATTTTTCAAAGTTTCAGTTACATCTTTAATACATACAGCACTGACTAGTCTAACTTCCAAACTGGCAGCTTCTCAAGTGTAACAACCAACATGAATATGATGGATTAACTGATATTAGCTGGCTAAATGAAAAGTAATGATAATCAAAAAGAGAAAATCATGACACCACCTTTAAAAAGTTAAAAATTTTCTGACATGAAATAACATATAGTGCTTTAAGATCTAGATATTTTGTTATTAAAATTCAAAAGTATAAGTACATTATTCACATAAAGGATGGCCCCATTTTCAAGGACTTACCTTCTTTTTATCCCTCATTGAGCCTTTGCCTCGGACCATGATCTTACATCCTGTTTCTGCTTCAAGCTGTTTAGCAGTAAGTCCTCTGGGTCCAAGGATTCTCCCAACAAAATTAAACTGGGGGAAAAAACAAAACAAAACATTGTGCATTATTCACCTAAAGTTATTTTAAAGTATATACTTAACTTTCTCTAATTAAATTTTTAAAAATACTAAGTCGAAATAAAATCTTATGAATTTCTTGCCAAGTTTGGGGGTGTAACGACAGCAGTTCATGGTTTAGCTTGAAATTTCCATGTGCATTAATAAAAATCATGGATTAGGAATAGCAGAATCTACCTAAAACAGGTGCTGTATTCAACTGCCCCTCAACATGCACACTCCAAACAAGTGTACATGAAAAGTTCAACAAATCCCTTCTATGACAGGGTTCCAGGAGCTATTTACTATGTTAAACAGTGGCTGCCTTTTATACAGAAATCCCTGGGGGAAATTCCTATCTTACTGATCTAATTTATACTTCAGCGACTGTTCAGAGAGCATTGTATCTGGGGCTGGCTGCCAGAACACTGATGGCCAAAGTTGGATTCCACACTCTACTATTTAAGACATAAGAGTCTACATTTTCCCCACAATCCTTGCCCAATTCTGTATCTGCATCCTTATTTTCCTATTTCCCATCTCTACCGTCAGTTCACACTACTACTTTGACAAAGAAGCTTAACTCTTGTCACAAAAAGGACAGTGATAAGAAATAAGAAATAAGTATAATTAATTATCATCCTTCCACAGAAACTTCTAATATTCACACATAGAAGTTAATTTTTTAAAAAGGCCAATGAGAGGAACAGATTGACTATGAACACTGGAAAGTAAATTTTTCTCATTAATATGTCATCTATATAAAAGACAAAAAAAATGAATACCATCAGTTCCACAAAACCATCCATGGGTGGTTTTTATCTACTTATTCAAACAGGTTGCTAATACCTACGCTTCCCACTTTTTCCCTGCATTTCATCCCTACTGTTAGTTGCTCCGTAACACTCATGTGCCAGCAGTCACTGCTCTCAGGGCTTAAGCAGCGAGGGCACTTCTTCTGTCTTCTGTGCTCCAGAGGCCGCCTGCTTCCTCAGCTGCTCACCAGCACGGCCACATCTTAGAAAAGTGACTCCCAAGTCAAAGATGTGCGTGTACACTTTTCAGGATGGAAGAAAGTCCTATTCCCTAGGGGATTATGACATCAGTTCTTCCACCCCAAGCAAAGACTCTCAGGTCCTTGACCCAGCTATACGAGATTCCAAATTCTGAAACCTGCCTGAACCATATCTTTACATTCAAATAAAACCCTTTACCCTTGCCTAGTTTTTGGCATACAGGACTTGATCCACCTCTTCACCCAACTAAACCCTTGCAGTCATCCAGTCAACAGCCCTCCTCCCGTATCCCCAATCCAAATAAACTGAAGTACTGTACTGTACTTGAAGTACTGTACTGACTACACATTTACACTTGGAAAGCATACAGACCCCAACTGGTATTCAAGCTCCAATACTAAGCAATAATTAAGAGTTGGGAAGTCATATAAAACAAGCCTCAGTCATGTGATGGAGACAACGCTTTCTGGAACTGCTGTGAAGAGGAACTCCATGTGTGTACAGCACAATATTCATGAAACGTCCAATACAAAATCCGCCACACAGTGGGTCAGAGTCTATGCAGTCTACTACAAATCCACTTTAGGAAGTCTCAGGCCCTCAACCAACAAGCTAGCTCAGAATGTCCATGAAAGGGGGTATGATCAAACGGCAAATCTGCCCTGCAGAACTCCAGAGAGACCAGAAACGCACTGAGTTCTGCAGAAAACCAGAAAGAAAAGGTGGAAATGATACACAGAAAAACTGACCAAAGCCTGCTCAAAGAGTAGCAATAGCCAGGCATCTAACTTGGAGGTATCAGGCTTGAGTTTTCATCTCTAGAAAAGATGCCCAAAGAAGACTCTCATACTGTAGCATTTGGCTCCATTCTCAAAGGCTGACACAGCTTCAGGTGATCAGCTCCCACTGAACCCTGCAACGAGCTAGCCCAGTTCAAGAATACGAGCTTCTAAGAGCTTCTAATTCACATTCTGTGCTTCATACCTAAGTATGTATAGACCAAGTTCACCAAAGACCTGAGGAATGCCCTAACTTGAGGAAGGCTCTTGCATGCAAGAGTGTACAAACTAAAGAAGCAGGACAAAGGACTGTCCCATTAGGGAAAAGACTGCTGCTAAAGGAGACGTCACGTCTTTCAGTGGCTTAGTCGTGTCCTACTCTGCCACCCCATGGACTGTAGCATGCCAGGCTTCCCTGTCCTTCACCATCTCCCGGAAAATTCCCCCCAAACTCCTTCAGCAGACAGCGCTAAACTACCTCCTAAATCGGTCATACACAGTTACATTCCCAAGAGGAGAGGACTTTGCTCTGATGCATTCCGATGCTTAGGCTGTTAGTCACCAGATGTATATTTTTTAACACACATGTGAAGTTTTCAGACTATTTTATTGTGTTGTTTTGCTGTCTTATTGATTTCTACTTTGTGGTCACAGGTGTGGCAAATGACTTTTCCCTTCCTTTCCTGTGGCTTACCATTTTCATCTTTAATGGTGTCTTAAGATGACTTAATTTAAGCAGACTGAGTTGAATTATACATAATTTTAATGCAGCTCATGTCTTCCCTTAACAATATTTTCTGTGTCCTGTTTAAAGGCAGTCTTTCCCCCTTCCAAGGTCATCAAGATATCCTCTGTATTAACTTGCAGAAGCTTTGCTGTTACGACTTTCTTATCTATGTCTACAGTGTGCCAGGAAGTGATGTTCATGATGCGAGAACAACCTTCTCTTCTTCTGCTCCCTCCCGTGGCCGCCACGTGTTGCTGAAGAGACCATCCTTTCACCTGCTCTACACTGCAGCATCATTTCTTGTTGTAAGCAACACCTATACATGCTTATACATACGGGTCTACTTCTGGGTTCTCTATTAAGCTACCTGGCTTAGTATCTCACTGTCATTTAATGTAACTTTATTTTCAAGATCTTAATACGTAAGATAGCATGTTGGTTCACCTTACTCCTCTTTCAAAGATGTCTCAGTCTTTGTGCCTCTATACAAATTTCAGAAATAGCTGGTCAATTTCTAAAATGATACTAGCAGTAATTTTTACTGGGATGTTATAACAATCTTCAGGATCATGAATATGGTATAATTGTGTTAGGTGTTTTTTGATTTCTCTCAAGAATACAAAGCTTTCTTAGTGTGTCTTTACTTGTTTTTGTTTTATTTTTTCCAAGACATTTGGGGCTTCATTTTTGCTACTGTAAATCATATTTTTATTTCATATTTGTTTCTTTACATGTGAAATCATAATTCATCTTTTTGTATCATACAGTATACCCAGCAACCCTGTTTCTTCTTTCTTCATTCTAATTTTTCTGTAGGTTCTTTTGGATTCTTTTGGTAAAGATTAATATCACTTGCAAATAGGAGAAAAGAAAAAATATGTTAACTGTCAATCCTATTTTTAATTTCTTTTTCTGGCCATCCTTACAGCACTGGCCAGCACATCATGGGTTCAAAGTCAAATTAAGTGTATTATCCTTGATTCATTCCAAGAATAAATTCTCAATAGTTCACTATGAAGTCTGAAGTAATCTGTGTAGTAATCAGCAGATAAAGAAAATTCCATTCTACTCCCTAATTCATTAAGAGTTTTTATTTTTAGTCATGAATGGATGTTTAAATGTATCACATTTTTTCACCATCGAGACAATCATAATATTTCTCCTTTATTCTGGTAATACAATGGATTACAATTCATTAACAAATGTTAAATCACGCTTATAGTTCTACAATAAACTTGATCATGATGCATTATCTTTTATTATAGATCACTAGGTTCAGTTTGTTAGCAATTTGGTGACAATTTTATTTTTTAAATTTACATTCACAAATGGAACTGGCTTGTAATTTTCCTTTTTCATAGTATGTTTCTTAGGGTTTAGGCATCAAGATTATTCTGGACTCAAAATGTGTTGGGATGTAGTTCCCCTTTTTCAGCTCTTTGGAATGGCTTATGGAAGCTAACTTGTACTACTACTTCTTTAAATACTGAAGAGAAATCCGTGGTGAAGGCACCTGGGTCTAGAGTATTTTTTTCTCTGTTCAGGTTTTCAATTATGGATTCAGTTAATCTAGATTTCCTATTCCTTCATATGTCAATTTTGGTAACTTGTGTTTACCTAAAAATATGTCAATATAGTTTAAACTTTCAAATTTGTTGATATAAAGCTTTCACAGACTTTTCATCTTAGTATCTACAGGATCTGTAACAATGGTCCCACTTCAATTCTGACTGGCTATCTATGTCATCCTTTCTCTTGATCAGTATTTCAGTCTTTACAAAGAATGTACCTTTTCTATTGTTGACAGGGGTGGACTGATGAAAATAAATTTAAATTAAATTTGTAGACAGGTCATTCAAAAATGACCACAATTACCCATGCATCCTTAACCTATGCCATTTGCAGTATAATTCTGCAGCTCCTCTCACCTCTTGAATCTGGGGTTAGTATGGTGACTGGCTTTCTAATACAATGTATGAAAAGAATAATATGTGTTTTAAAAGCCTAAGTCTCAGTCTTATGTGTATTTCCTCTCTTAGGCCCTATTATCCCATGTAACAGTCTCAGACTAACCCACTTGAGAATGAAAGACAAGCAATCTAGTCACCATCCATGCCAGTCCACACCCAGGTAACTATTAAGAGCAGAGGGACCTGGCTAACCCGCAGCTGACTGCAGGTGCTGATCAGAAGAACTGCTGTGGGGAGCCCAGCCTAAACGAAAATGACCAGCATGCACAAGAGAAGCAGGAGCTAAATAAATGGTGGTTGTTTTAACCTAAGCTTCTGGGGCAGTTCATTAAAACGCAGTAGTAGCCAGCCAATACACTGATTTTCTTCATTTGTGATGTTTTCAGGGGTCTTAATTTCTACTCTTACCTTTATTTCTTCCTTCCTTCTACTTCTTTTACATTTAATCTGCTGTACTTTTCCCGATATTATGAAACGAATGCTCAGCTTATTGCACCCTTTCTTCTTTTCTAATAAATACACATTTAAAGCTTTAAGTATTCCTCTAAGCTGAAATATAAAAGTCAAATTAAGTGTATTATCCTTGATTCATTCCAAGAATAAATTCTCAATAGTTCACTATGAAGTCTGAAGTAATCTGTGTAGTAATCAGCAGATAAAGAAAATTCCATTCTACTCCCTAATTCATTAAGAGTTTTTATTTTTAGTCATGAATGGATGTTTAAATGTATCACATTTTTTCACCATCGAGACAATCATAATATTTCTCCTTTATTCTGGTAATACAATGGATTACAATTCATTAACAAATGTTAAATCACGCTTATAGTTCTACAATAAACTTGATCATGATGCATTATCTTTTATTATAGATCACTAGGTTCAGTTTGTTAGCAATTTGGTGACAATTTTATTTTTTTAATTTACATTCACAAATGGAACTGGCTTGTAATTTTCCTTTTTCATAGTATGTTTCTTAGGGTTTAGGCATCAAGATTATTCTGGACTCAAAATGTGTTGGGATGTAGTTCCCCTTTTTCAGCTCTTTGGAATGGCTTATGGAAGCTAACTTGTACTACTACTTCTTTAAATACTGAAGAGAAATCCGTGGTGAAGGCACCTGGGTCTAGAGTATTTTTTTCTCTGTTCAGGTTTTCAATTATGGATTCAGTTAATCTAGATTTCCTATTCCTTCATATGTCAATTTTGGTAACTTGTGTTTACCTAAAAATATGTCAATATAGTTTAAACTTTCAAATTTGTTGATATAAAGCTTTCACAGACTTTTCATCTTAGTATCTACAGGATCTGTAACAATGGTCCCACTTCAATTCTGACTGGCTATCTATGTCATCCTTTCTCTTGATCAGTATTTCAGTCTTTACAAAGAATGTACCTTTTCTATTGTTGACAGGGGTGGACTGATGAAAATAAATTTAAATTAAATTTGTAGACAGGTCATTCAAAAATGACCACAATTACCCATGCATCCTTAACCTATGCCATTTGCAGTATAATTCTGCAGCTCCTCTCACCTCTTGAATCTGGGGTTAGTATGGTGACTGGCTTTCTAATACAATGTATGAAAAGAATAATATGTGTTTTAAAAGCCTAAGTCTCAGTCTTATGTGTATTTCCTCTCTTAGGCCCTATTATCCCATGTAACAGTCTCAGACTAACCCACTTGAGAATGAAAGACAAGCAATCTAGTCACCATCCATGCCAGTCCACACCCAGGTAACTATTAAGAGCAGAGGGACCTGGCTAACCCGCAGCTGACTGCAGGTGCTGATCAGAAGAACTGCTGTGGGGAGCCCAGCCTAAACGAAAATGACCAGCATGCACAAGAGAAGCAGGAGCTAAATAAATGGTGGTTGTTTTAACCTAAGCTTCTGGGGCAGTTCATTAAAACGCAGTAGTAGCCAGCCAATACACTGATTTTCTTCATTTGTGATGTTTTCAGGGGTCTTAATTTCTACTCTTACCTTTATTTCTTCCTTCCTTCTACTTCTTTTACATTTAATCTGCTGTACTTTTCCCGATATTATGAAACGAATGCTCAGCTTATTGCACCCTTTCTTCTTTTCTAATAAATACACATTTAAAGCTTTAAGTATTCCTCTAAGCTGAAATATCAATAACCTCAGATATGCAGATGACACCACCCTTACGGCTGAAAGTGAAGAGGAACTAAAAAGCCTCTTGAAGAAAGTGAAAGAGGAGAGTGAAAAAGTTGGCTTAAAGCTCAACATTCAGAAAACGAAGATCATGGCATCTAGTCCCATCACTTCATGGGAATTAGATGGGGAAACAGTGTCAGACTTTATTTGGGGGGGCTCCAAAATCACTGCAGATGGTGACTGCAGCCATGAAATTAAAAGACGCTTACTCCTTGGAAGAAAAGTTAATACACCTAGATAGTGTATTAAAAAGCAGAGATATTACTTTGCCAACAAAGGTCTGTCTAGTCAAGGCTATGGTTTTCCCAGTGGTCCTGTACGGATGTGAGAGCTGGACTATAAAGAAAGCTGAGCGCTGAAGAATTGATGCTTTTGAACTGTGGTGCTGAAGAAGACTCTTGAGAATCCCTTGGACTGCAAGGAGATCCAACCAGCCCATTCTAAAGGAGATCCGTCCTGGGTGTTCACTGGAAGGACTGATGCTGAAGCTGAAAATCCAATACTTTGGCCACCTCATGCGAAGAGCTGACTCACTGGAAAAGACCCTGATGCTGGGAAAGATTGAGGGCAGGAGGAGAACGGGATGACAGAGGATGAGATGGTTGGATGGCATCACTGACTCACTGCACATGAATTTGTGTAAACTCTGGGAGTTGGTGATGGACAGGGAGGCCTGGTGTGCTGCAGCTCATGGGGTCACAAAGAGTCGGACACAACTGAGTGACTGAATTGAACTGAATACCTGTTCAGACTTTTAAGCACAGTACATAATCAATTTTTCTAAATATTCCATGGGTGTTCATGAGACTTCCTTGGCAGTCCAGTGGTTGGGACTTTGTCTCCCAATGCAGGGAGTGCAATTTTGCTCCCTGTCTAGGATCCCACATGCCTTGGGGCCAAAAAGCCAGAATATAAAAGAGAAGCAATGTTGTAACAAATTCACGAAAGACTTTAAAAATGGTCCATATCAAAAAAATCTTAGGAAAAAAAACAGGCAAACTCCTCTGTGACTAACTTTTGTCTATTTATTTCAGTTTTATCTGCTTTATACAATTAGAAACTGTGTTGCTGGTATATACAAAATTATATTCTTCTGTCATTATGGTCTTTTCTCCAGTAGTACCTTTTGCCCTTAAGCCTACATATATTAAGATATAAAGATATTTATAAGATATTTAAATTTATTTTCTAAATTTAAATTTCCATACTGAATTTTCAACTGAGGTAATTTTCAGTTCATTAATTTCCTCTTCAAAAGGTTTGAGTCTTCTGTTAAATCTATTAATCCCAGTTAAGGAATTTTTCAGTTTGATTTTTCTTTTATACTTTCTGTTTCTCTGACATATTCAGTTTGACTCTTCTTTCATAGCTCCCATAACTCTGCCATATTTCTCCAACTTGTCTTTTGTCTCCATACACACAATAAGCATAATTTTTATAAAGTCTGGGTCTAATAATCCTAATATCTAGAGTCTTGATGAATGTGCTTCTTTTGTCTTGTTTCTTCAGATTTTTCTTAACATCATCTTGTATTTGTTGTGTTTGCTTGTTTTCTAGCGTGTGACAGACAATGTATTTACTAAACAGCTTACAGAAATAATATATAATATAAAGCCTACGGTGATGTTATCTTTCTCCAGAGGGAATATATGTCAGCTTCTGCCAAGCACCTATTGTTAACTAGCAACCTAAGATCATCTCAATACAATTTTGCTTATTGAGGTTGACACAATTTTGATGCTGACATGCAAAGTGTGTAAAGGCCTAGGAAATTAGTTCCCTCTTAACCCCTGAATGCACACCCGTCAGATTCCTACCCAAAGCACAGACTGGAGATGGGAAGGGGCTTACAGAGGTTAGACCTATGTACCCCAAAGCTTAGCCTCTCCACTGTCCTCTACAGGTTCAGCAAACACACCTAGAGAAGCAGTTTCACAAAGCCAGGCTTACATCCAACTTTGATTCTCTGTCCTCCCAAGAATCCTGAATTAGCAGTTCTTCACAATCTTGTTAGGTCTCTGATGCATTCAAGCAGATGTCTGTTTTTTGTTTGTTTTTTTAAGGGGGAAAAAAAGAAAGACATTCATTAACCCTACTGTTTAAGTACAGACCTCTCTGTGGCTTACCAATTATATCGCCCTCCAAGTGGCATGTTAATTTCTAAAGAAGAGGTCAACATCATGTCTAATGCTATTTGATGCTGCTGACTTAATTTTAAATAGAAATTAGTTCTCTCAATGACAGAACATAAAGTATTACAGCAAATCTTTCTACTAACCTTTTAAAAAATGTACAAAGATAAAATCTTTTGTGGCACACTATCAAAGCACACTATCACATTAAAAAATGATTTCCAAAAGCATTCATTTCAGTGAAACGCTTCTAAGACATGTTTAATTTCTGCTTAAAATTTTGGAAAAATAATTTTAAAAAGAAGATGCACTTCTTTGGATTGTCTTTCGCACAATAAACCGATGCTCTGTTTTTAAATATTTTGTCTAGTATAGCTAAGGTGATTTTAAGTTCAGTTCAGTCGCTTAGTCACGTCCTACTCTTTGTGACCCCAAGGACTGCAGCACACCAGGCCTCCCTGTCCCATCACCAACTCCTGGAGCTTGCTCAAACTCACGTCCATCGAGTTGGTGATACCATCCAAGCACTTTATCTTCTGTCATCCCCTTCTCCTCCTCAGAGTCTTTTCTAATTTTACGTTAGATATTTACAAACGTTACACCATATCATGTAAGCAACATAGTAAGTATCAAACACATACACACAAATGTGTATTTCTTGATAAAGTCTTCTGTTCGGCAGATAAAAATGGACCACTTCTAATGTAGTTAACACTAGTAAGCCATCTTACGCAAGTATGTAAGATGAGAGAAGAGTTATGACTACTTAGCAATACAACTGTTTTAATTAAAAATACCAGAATATCTTGTTTGATTTGATTTTATAGTTTCATTGACTCGTCTGATGACAGTAAAGGAGAAAAGGTTAACAATGCAGGTTAAGTTTAAAAGTTTGCTGCATCTAAAGTCCACTGTGAATAGCATAGCGTTCTTCCAATATTTGAAGTCATTATCCAATTTAGCAAATAAACTGCCTGGACATTTATGAACAATAAAGTTTCGACATACGTCTCGTGATTTTCACTTTCATCTACTCACTAACGTAAATGAAAACACCAATCAATATTCATGTCAGAACTATACCAACTGAAACCAGTATGGCCAGATAGAGTTTAGGGGGGAAAAGAAATCAACGAAAGTCTTCTGTTTAGAAAAAAATGAATATATCAAAATGTCATGTACTTTTGGAAAGACAGATGTCTTATCCCTTCTCTATCTTCATGTTAATTCCAGATAAGCAGCCAAATGTCTTCTTAAGGTACATAATTACTACAGGAACCATTCTGCAAACCATTCGTATATTGGGCCTCATACACGTCTTCTGTTGGTGGCACAGGACATATAAGAAGCAGCATTTACACCAACAGATGTAAAAGTGAAGAAAAGTAACCAATAATAACCAAAAGAGTAAATGTATAGCATATGAATCTGGATAACCCAAATCATGTCAAGTCTTTCTCTTTTGAGTATAATTTGCAAAAAGGAGGAAACCATTCAAAACAAACTCAGGTTAATAAGATGATGGTTATTCTTTAGGAAGCTAAATAACACGTACTTAGAAAAACAAGAAATTATCAATTAAAATAAAAGATATGAAGGCAATGAAAGCCAACAAGGGTTGATTACACAAACAGAAGACAGTACCTTTGAAAGTGTAAGGCCCAAACACTTACACACGAGGCCTCTTAAAAGATCCCTAGTTACTTTTCAAACCTTTATCTTTGCTTTTAGCCTTCTGTTCAGAAACATGTTGTTTTCTAAAACAGCAGGGACTTTGAATTTTTATTCCTTGCAATACCTGTCTTTCTCTTTTATTCTCACCAAACACGTCAAATTCTCATTTCATAGTATTAAGCTCAAGTAGTCCTTCAGTGACTTCCTTGGTTGGTAACTCCTGGAGACGGCTGTTTCCCCTAAGTGAGGATCCACCTCTTAAAGCCCTCCTGTCTCACCGTCTGCAATAATCCGCATGTCTTTTACAGGGCATTCTCTGAAATAAGAAACCAGCACCGCAAGTACGTGTGTGTATGTGAATCCACAGTGCCTCACACGACATACAGCACAGAGAAGAAATGAACACAGGCAGCACAGGAATGCTCATACATCCCCAAAACTTATTAAATGGAAGCCTGACTGTTTTCAGAATAAAATTCAAATGAGTTAATGATGTCACAAAAACAACTGTTATTCCCCACCCACAGAAACGGGTGGCCAGGCTCAAGTGGTAGGCCATGAACCACTCCAGAGCCCATTTCACTCACCAGCTTCAGAGGGAAGAGGGTTAGGATTAAGAAGATTCTGTTACTGACTACTTCACTCACTCCCAGGAGACACTGCTCTCCCAAAACAGGACAAAAAGCGATCAGCACCTTGACCTTTCCTGTAACATCTAACACCCAATAGCGCTGAGAAGCAGGTTTCTCTCTAATGATGCTTCAATATGGAAGCATCGTAAGCGGAAGGACTATGTCATTCAACATTTCTTAGATGTTGAGTACTATGAAGTATGTTCTACTATGAGTGTTCCTTAGAAGTGAACTTCGATGCTTGGCACTTTTGCCACACTGAAAAGTGACAGAAAGTGAAAGTGGCTCAGTCATGCCTGACTCTTTGCCATTCCATGGACTGTATAGTCCACGGAATTCTCCAAGCCAGAATACTGGAATGGGTAGCCACTGGGGATCTTCCTAACCTGGGATCAAACCCAGGTCTCCCACATTGCAGGCAGATTCTTTACCAGCTGAGCCACAAAGGAAGCCCAAGAATACTGGAGTAGGTAGCTTATCCCTTCTCCAGCGGATCTTCCCAACCCAGGAATCAAACTGGGGTCTCCTGCACTGCAGGTGGATCCTTTATCAACCGAGCTATCAGGGAAGACTTACCTGTTAAGTCACTTAATCCTCACAACAACACTAGAAGGTAGTTACCATTATCATCTCCATTTAATACATCTGAGGTTACAGAAGTAGTCCCCATCCCAGAACACCCCGAGTCCGGACACTTCAGCAGTATAGCGGAAAGCCTCTCTTCTAAAGACCCTGATCCTACCAGGTGTTCGTGGGTAGCTCAAAATGTTTAGCACAAAGTCTAGAAAAACCGTCTTCAGATTTAAGTTTACTTTCACAATGAGCCCAAATGTAATTTATTTTCCACATACATCACAGAACATACCATTACCATACTCATTTCACACGACCACCCCTTTTCAGTATCTTCATCTGTCTGTTACTGACTAGGACCAACATCCACATCCTGTGTACCTTAATCAACCTTTCACATGAATGAAAACTTGTACATGATCGTTGCTTCATCCACATGATTCAATGGCAAATGTGCATAAACTTCAGCACAAGACACACACACAGAGAACAGTACAATTAATTTCAATCAAGACTGAGCTTACAAGTGTTAGCTCAGACCCAGAAGATAAGTCTGGGATATCAAATATTTAGTAATCTTGACCATGTATTGATTATGAATACAGTCTAAGGCTCTTTGAAACTGGTTTCTTAAATTTTGCTGCATAAATATCACTCTCATAACTGCTCCAAAAGTACTAATTCAGCTCTTAAAGAAACCTGCTCTTCTGGGGCATAAATTTTAGTTGTATTTGACTTACTGACAACTTACACTACCCTTGCTTCAATGTTCCTAAATTGTTAAGAACAAACTCAGTTTACAGTGATTTTGAATTATTTTAAGTGATTTTCAATTATTAAATTCTATTAATACAGTACGTTTACCATCTCTTACTCTTGGTTCCTCTACAATATTATCCTCCACATGTAACAGACTATGAAATCTTAAGATTTTAATTTTAATCTGTTCCCTTGTCTTTGTTACAACTGTCATTGCCATTCTTCAGGCCCTTGCTATTGAATGATATCAAAATTTTAGTTTTATACTCATATCTCTTCTGTAGCCTTCATGTTTCTACTCATTTTTCAAATTTTGCTTTTTTATTGTTTAATCTGTCCTTAAAACTGCAAATTTGTACTGCTCTTATATAATCTTACAAACAAAAAGGCAAAAAAGTAATAAATCACTGTTCTATAACCCCAAGCAATACAACAGTGATAAATTTTTTAAACTCAATCAATTCCTTACCAAGTAATGAAGAAAAAGCTATCATATCAACATGAAACATGGAGATGGCCAAGTTCATGGTAAGCAGGCTACTTATTGATATTGTTTTTGAATTTAAGAAAAGCTTCCTGGTGGCTCAGACGGTTAAATAATCTGCCTGTAACGCAGCAAACCAGGTTCAATCCCTGAGTCAGGAAGATCCCCTGGGAAAGGGAATGGCTGCCCACTCTAGTATTCTTGCCTGGGAAAACCCATGGACAGAGCAGCCTGGTAGGGTCTCCCCAGTGGCTCAGCGGTAAAGCATCTGCCTGTGATGCAGGAGACCTGGGGTTCCATCCCTGGGTCAGGTAGATCCTCCGGAGGAAGGCCTGCGCAACCCACTCCAGCACTCTTGTCCAGAGAATCCCACAGACTGAGGAGCCTGCAGGCTACGGTCCACAGGATCACAGAGTCACAAAGAGCTGAAGTGACAGAGCAACACATGCATTGTAATCGAAACCCAGACTGCAGGAATTTCCTAATTTACTATGAACTATTTTGTTCTATAAGGGATGCATTTACTAAGACATACAACATACTTTACCAAAGAAATCATTAAATTTAGTTCTACGGCTAATCCTTAAACAAGTTCTATTTCAATGTCCGCAGGGTGAAACCGCAGTACTTACGTCTCCTGCCATTCGCAGGTGGGTTCCTTACACCCAGCACCAGCTGGGAAGCCCAAAAGTTAAGCCAAATTCCATCAAAAGCTACAGTAGTTTTCTGCTCAAACTCAAACCAAAAGAAGGTATAAATAATGAGTTCATTCACTCACAAAATAAACTTAGATCACCTATGTTAAGCAGGCAGAAAAACGGGTGGCCAAGCTCAAGGGGTATAACCGTAGACTACTCCACACCCTATTTCTTTTTACCAACTTTGGAGGGAACAGGGTAAGGATTAAGAAGATTCTGTTACTGACTGTTTCACTCACTCCCAGGAGACACTGTTCTCCCAAAATGGGCCAAAAAAGATCAGCACCTTGACCTTTCCTTTAACATCTAACACCCAATAGCCCTGAGGAGCAGGTTTCTAATTTTTCTATTCCTTTGATTAAGGAATATTAGAGAAATGGAGGTTAACGCCTGTGATGAGGTTACCATCTAATTCCTTAAGACCTCTGTCACAGTAATTTTAACGAAGTAGATCCTAACAATCTCTTTTTGGATAAGATAAATCACAGGCAAAATTTTCTATCTCAACTGAGTTTCGAAAACATTTGCTTACAAGTAATTAATCTTCCCTAAAAACTAACTCCATCTTTAAGCTTGTTCTTCTACACACCAGTCCTTCTTAATATCAAAATGTTACTTACAAAAGAAAGCATTCCTATTTTAAAACGAGATTACTTTAAAAATCGTTAAACTTTGAAAAAATTTAAACCAAAAAAAACTAGTTTTCACACTGTCTTGAAATCTTTTTTGGAATAATTTCTATTAGCATCCTAAGAAATTTAGTATATCTCAGACCACAAAGAGCCTATTAAATATCTGGTACACAGCAGGCCTTTGAAATATCCTTGCAGTGTAAAATAAAAATGAAATTTAAAAACCAAATGTCATGAAACTGACCTTCACTGAATTGATCTGTTTAAAGTTCTAAGTCAACAATAATAGTCTCTCTTCCTAAAACTTAAAGACATGCTCTATGTTATCAAATTGTACTGCTAAATTACAAACTCCAGTAGGTTAATATGTAATCTGAAACATTTCACACCATTCAATAAAAATATATTATCTAACCTTCTTCAAATCAACAATCCATCCTTAAGAGATTCCTATATAAAATATCAAAGAGAGATGTGCAGATGTTTTTATTTTCACTTGTAATTAAGGTCATATCCTGCCAAATATCAAGGTTTAACCCAGGCATTTGGAAAAGGAAATGGCAACCCACTCCAGTATTCTTGCCTGGAGAATCCCAGGGATGAGGGAGCCTGGTGGGCTGCCATCTATGGGGTCACATAGAGTCAGACACGACTGAAGTGACTTAGCAGCAACCCAGGCATTGAAAAGAGAAACTTGGCCAATCGTTATTTACTTACTGCCCATCAGTTTTTCAGAACAACAAAAGACCAAAGTAGTTTATATCGAGTCTTTCAACACAACAAGAAAGCCACAAGAGTCCAAGAGCAAAGGCTTAAGTAAAGATAACCAACTGCACTGATCTCTCTTCTCCTCTCATAATTCCTCCAAAACAAAAGTCAGCTCAGCAGCCATTCTGCAGGTGACAGTCTTAAGAAACTGAACCTGACCAATAACTCCATACCAACTCAGAAGCTATGACTAGCCAGATTTTATCTGCAAGCCCAGGAGAAATAAAAGGAATTTAAAAATTATGTTCCACCATTAACATAGATTATTTTAGGAGCTAGACCCTGGTTCGATTCCTGGGTCAGGAAAAGCCGCATAAGAAGAGCTAGGCTACCCACTCCAATATTCTTGGGCTTCCTTTGTGGCTCAGCTGGTAAAAAATCCACATGTAATGTGGGAGACCTGGGTTCTACAGTCCATGGGGTCGCCAAGAGTTGGACACAACTGAGCCACTTTCACTTTCCATAGAGAGTACCGTGAAAAACATTATAAACCCACATTATTAATTAGCGTTGCCATGTTAAGTCCTACAAACTGGAAAAAATATTTGAAGGGCATTTATCCATCTTAGAATCTATGTAAACAACACTGACAATATATGTCCTCATGACAGCTTAGATCCAAGACAAACTTTTCAAGGCTATAACTGTTCAAAATTAAGTCCCATTTTTAAAACATCATAAAGTCAAATTATCTTCATAAAAAATTTCTGGGAAAAGTCTCACTACAACTTAATCATGCCCGAAGCTAAAACAGTTTTGCAATCTCTCTGTTCACACACACACCAGGCTAACTAAGGCACCTGACAGCTAGCCCTTGCCAACGTTGGGAACTTGCACTACCACTCTGGCACATCCTATAAAGCCATTTCTCAGAGCACAGAAACGATGACCAGGCAACTTTCATGGCACAATTATCACTGACTCACTGAAACACAACATCTTTTATCAATCAGCGTTAACGCCATTCACGTACTGTTTATAAGATCATCATGGATTCAAACAAGTCCCTCCTTAATAACTGGCCAAACCAGCCCTATGATGGCCTATGTATAACTTTAATCTTCATTTCTGTTTGTCCTTTTATGAAAGTATGATAAACAGTCTTAAAGGATTTAATGCAACAGCTTTTCTCTTTCATACAACACTGTGGGCTCCTTCAAGGATGGGGATTTTTTCCTTACTCATGATCACAAGAACCTTACTGAGTGGTCTATCAGATATCATATATTTGTTATCTTCATTCAGTTCAGTTCAGTCCAGTCGCTCAGTCATGTCCGACTCTTTGCGACCCCATGAATCGCAGCACGCCACACTGAGTCAGTGATGCCATCCAACCTTCTCATCCTCTGTCATTTCCTTCTCTCCTGTCTTCAATCCTTTCCAGTATCAGGGTCTTTTTCAATTAGTCAGGTCTTCGCCTCAGGTAGCCAAAATTCTGGAGTTTTAGCTTCAGCATCAGTCCTTCCAATGAATATTCAGGGTTGATTTCCTGTAGGATGGACTGGTTTGATCTCCTTGCAGTCCAAGGGACCCTCGAGTGTCTTCTTCAACACCACAGTTCAAAAGCATCAATTCTTCGGCACTCAGCCTTCATTATGGTCCAACTCTCACATCCATACATGACTACTGGAAAAACCATAGCTTTGACTATACAGACCTTTAATGGCAAAGTAATGTCTCTGCTTTTTAATACGTTGTCTGGGTTGGTCATAGCTTTTCTTCCAAGGAGGAAGCATCTTAATTTCATGGCTTCGATCACAATCTGCAGTGATTTTAGAGCCCCCCAAAATAATGTCTGTCACTGTTTCCATTGTTTCCCCATCTGTTTGCCATGAAGTGATAGTACCAGATGCCATGATCTCAGTTGTTTGAATGTTAAGCCTTAAGCCAGCTTTTCACTCTCCTCTTTCACTTTCATCAAGAGGCCTCTTCGTTTCCTGCCATAAGGGTGGTGTCATCTGCGTATCTGAGGTTATTGATATTTCTCCCGGATGTCTTGATTCCACCTTGTGTTTCATCCAATCCGGCATTTCACATGATATACTCTGTATATTAAGTTGAACAAGCAGAGTGACAACACATAGCCTTGACGTACTCCTTTTCCAATTCTGAACCAGCCTGTTGTTTCATGTCCAGTTCTAACTATTGCTTCTTGACCTGCATACAGATTTCTCAGGAGGCAGGTAAGGGGATCCAGTATTCCCATGTCATGAAGAATTTTCCACGGTTTGTTGTGATCCACACAAAGGCTTGAGCGTAATCAACGAAGCAGTAGGTATCTTTCTGTAATTCTCTTGCTTTTTCTATGACCCAACGGATGTTGGCAATTTGATCTCTGATTCCTCTGCCTTTTCTAAATCCAGCTTGTGCATCTGGAAGTTCTTGGTTCACGTACTATTTAAGCCTAGGTTTTTTTTTCTTAGTAAGAATTCTTAAAATATGGGAGAAAACTAGTATTGGGTCAAACTGTGCATGGTCTAAGTTTTAACTGATAGGCAGCTTTACCACTGATACTGATGAAACACTACACTCAATTTTCAGAGTAATCCAGGTTGGGTCATTATATGAATCCTTTGGGTCCATCTTGTAATCCCTTCTTTGATATTAAAGGGCAAAATATTAAGCTCTGATGTGTGAGTCTAGAAATTTATTCTGGTATTGTGGCTTCTATAGTTAAGATGTTTGAACAAATAGTTTATAAAAGTATATATCATGAAAATTTAGAATTTACTTACTGTGCAAACTAACTTAGAATCTTCAAATACCAACGCTACATGCTTTTAAAATGATACTGCAAGACTTCCCTGTGAGTCCAGTGGTTAAGAATCTGCCTGCCAGTGCAGGTGACATAGGTTCAGCCCCTAGTCTGCGAAGATTCTGCATGCCTCAGGGCAACTGAGCCCGTGGGCCCCAACTACTGAGCCCAAGCTCCAGAACCCACACTCCGCAACAAGAGAAGCTACAACAGTGAGAAGGCCACAACCCCTAGTCTGGGAAGATTTCGCATCCTCAGGGTAACTGAGCCCGTGGGCCCCAACTACTGAGCCCAAGCTCCAGAACCCACGCTCCGCAACAAGAGAAGCTACAGCAGTGAGAAGGCACATACTGTGACTCGAGAGTAGCCTGCACTCACCACAGCTACAGAAAGCTTGTGTGCAGCAACAAAGACCCAGTGCATTCATAAATAAACAGAGTAGCATTTAAAAAATGACATTGAAAATACATTAAAAAAAGCTTAATTCAGTCCAATAAATGTTCTTATAAATGCTATTTTTAAGACCATGCTTGCACATGGACAGTAATATTTAAAAGTAAGTTCATTAAGTTTTTATGTCTAAAGTGAATCCTTCTTTCTCACATAATCACCATCTTCCTGCATATTCCTAGTCTTCCAAGTATTTTTGTGTGAATGATTAGACAGATACCTTTCATGTTTTTATTCCTCTCACCACATTATCCATTTCACCATCTTATCTGAGTATTCCGTCCCTCAGATGAGAACATTTGGTCAGAAACTGACTTACTCACTCTTCTTCTGAAGGTACCATCTTCTCCTACAACTCATTCTTACCTCTTTCTCTCTTTTTTTCCCACTACCTAAATATGAACTCCATTTTTTTAAATTGTCCTTCATTTTTATAAAAATTGCCTTCACTGACTTCCCTGTTACTTATTGCTCCAGGCAACCCACTCCAGTATTCTTGCCTGCAGAATCCCCATGGACACAGGAGCCTTGTAGGCTACAGTCCATGGTGTTGCAACAAGTCGGACACAACTGAGCAATGATGCACAGCAGTTTTCCCATATCCATCTAGGTCTACCTCATCATTAACTCTAGAGATGTTCTGTCCAATATCTGCTAGTCATATGTGGCTATTAATTACAATTAAATATTTCTTAAAATCCTCTTCTGCAGTCACACTAGCCACATTTTCAAGTATTCAACAGTCACATTCAGCTAGTGGCAACTACACTAGACAGCAAGGAAATTCTGTGGAAGAGTGCTAATGCAGAAGAGTCTCTCATTCTGAATTCTAGAACTCATCTCTATCTACTGACATCTTTTGCTTTCTATGGTTCAACCACCCTATTTACTCTTTTCACTAAGTTTGATTCTTTTATCTAGACTTTCCCAATCCTTTGAACCTTATAGCACTTTCTACACTTTAATTATATCACCTTGCCAGTTCCTTTAATAAGCACTTTAATGGAAGAAGGACGAATCTTTCTTTGTCTGTGTGTTTTCTTCCCCAATTCCACACTTCAAGAGGCTAATAACTGAGATAGGAAGGGCTCAGCAAACCTTTGCTGAAATTATTAGCATTACACTTTATACAGAGCACACAAAAAATAACTACTTATTAAATGAATAAATAAGTATTTTATAAACTTTAAAGGCCTATAATCAAGTTAAAAAAAAAACAGACTGTTGATTAATTAACCAATATAATTCCCTGTTCATTTGTGTTATTAGGATTCCACAGATTAAAATAAGGCAAAAGCAGGCTCAAGGCTGGCTTATCAGGCATTCTCTTACCAAGAAGTACTTATTACTTGGCACCATACCATAGGATAATAATGACTGATAGCCATGATGGCTCTCTGACTCAGGCATATCCTGAACTGACTTCAGAAAGTGTATTTTAGCATTTAATATCTTTTGAAATGCAATATTTTTGAAAAAAATGAAGAAGCACAGAATGCATGGTCATTTTCTACCGTTCAGAAGAAACCATTCCTGACTCTATGCCTAAAACATTACCTTTACTGTCTGTATCTTAATACATTCATGCTTCCTAACAGCCTCAACGTTTGGGTAATTATAATAAAAGAATGTATTTGAAAAATCTCAACAAATAAAAAGAATATGCTACATAGTATATTTTCAGAGTCATCTGCCACTGAAGAGGGAAGACTGTATTTTGGACTTCTTTTTCTTGTAGGCAAGGGGAAACACCACTCTCATAAATACATGCAATGAGTGGGAGACTAGACGCTCAAATAAAATGACCTACAGTACGTAGAATGGAAAAGCTATTAAAGCACATTCATTCATATAAGACACAGAATAGAGACTTGAGAAAGCACAGAAACAACTGGGAGACAAGAGAAATCCACTTACCTTAAAAAAAAAGTTTTGACAGTCATGGCAGATGCAAAATTATTAGAGCAAAAACAGTAGACCAAAACATCAAAATAGAAAATGACAAGAAAAGAGGGTAAGAGCACGTGTTACTTACAGGAATTCTTCTCCAGGGTGTTTGGGTATATTTATCAGCATATGTACATTTTTCCTCTTTAGATTTTTGATGGCAGTTACAGCGAGTTGCCTAAACAAAAACACAAATTTTTACATTAAAACTTTTGTAATTTTACATATACACTTATACATACAAACAAAGCAATTAGGGTCTCTCTTAGGAGGTTAAAATAAAAGGAAAACATCAAAATCTACTCAGTAGTCTCCCATCTTATCCACAGACTAGGTTTAATTTACCCACCAAGGCAAAATTTTAAATAGTCAAAACTACTCTTGGCAATCTCATACCATGAAACACACTACCTATGGTTTTATGTATATAAATATACATGTATATAGATACATATTCTATATATAACAATATATATAAACATAAAGAACATAATTGCAAAACTAATTGTTTCCCTAAAATGGTACTACAATCACTGTACCCAGGTCTCTTACTCATTTTTGATGGAACTCAGATATTAAATACCACCAGTTCTCCAGAAAAGTTGTCTCTTCACTCGTGCAATGCATTTAAAAGCTTCTTTAAAGATGTGTTAACTTTATTGTACTGGAATATTTTAAAGGATTTCTGTCCTTTGACAAAATCCATCTGACCATTTCAGTTTGTAAATAAATTCTCTTCTCATAACTTCACTCAGAACATACTCATTCAATCATTTACACAACACAAAGTAACATGCATATTGTGTAAACTATGGTCTCTCAAATAAACATCAAACTTTTTTTAAAAATGAAAAGAATGATAATGAGAATTTCTCCTTAGTGTGAAGCCGGAACACAGGTGTATTATTCATCAAACAACCTCACTGGAGGTCAATATACTTTTTATAGGAAAACCTCTATTACAAATTCTTGATTATTTCATCAAGCTAAAATGATACATTTCTACTTCTAAAATATTTACCAATATTCAAATTTTTTCTTAATTGTAATCCAATCATTACAATTTCCACAATCAACATCTAGTCAAAACAAAAACCTCTGTAATACAGACATGTTTCCTATTCTTTGCAGTATGTACATATTTTCCATTCCAAAATATGGGACAGTCACTGAAATGAAATTCAATATATAAGCAGGTCAACTGAGATCTCTTGGAATTCAATAGGACTTAACTTTTAACATATGGAAGGCATGAAAGCAGAAAAAAGATAAAACATTTATCTTAATGCAAGCACATTACTTATTTTATCTTGACTACTGCAATTCGAGAAACAATTTCCGTTCTGCAGCCTATGTGCTAACTGACATATATAGGACAATAACTGGCAAATGTCTGAATTTTCCATAATTCGGAAAATGTAGCTTTTAGGGACATTTCAATAGACAGACAACAGCTACTCTTATCATTCCCTCTCCATCTGCGTTCTTTACTGCTGACAGATTCTTTCAGATGCTCACCTTCTATGTGGTCCCATATTTCAGGAAGTATGTATCCTCTCTTGATTCAATGACAAATTTTGATTAGTCTGAACCAATCCGATTAATCCTACTCCTCAATGCTTAAGGGAGAAGAACCCAAATCTAGCCAATAAAACATGAGACACTTCTGGGTTATTTCTAAGAAAGTGTTCTTAATTTTTAAAATGGCTATGCTAAAGAAAAACAGGTGCTTTTCCTATTTTGGGGGACCACGGCGTGAGTATGTGACACAGAGTTACCACAAACATCCCGTGACCATGAAAGGACATGCAAGAATTCAAGAGGATTTCAGAAAAGTCATGCGAGAGCTTTACCGCTACCCACACGACCAATTAAGAAACCACGAAAACAGACGGGCCAATACACTTTCTTGTTATTTAAGTTTATAAAGATTCTTATTTTCAAGTTACTTTAGTCAGACTTTTACTTAAAACATCACTAGACAGGCACTGATTCACTAGATGGGTGATTTGGAGCAAATCATCAAATAAGAGTTATTATTTATCATGTATCCATGGACCAATTATAGCATTAAGGACTTTATACACGTAGTTCATTTAGTTTATAATACAACACTATACAGTCGGCATTATTTTACTATCCCCACATACAGAACAGGCTTAAAAGAAATTAAGTAACTTCCCTAAGAGAGTATGGCTACTAAGTTCAGAGCCAGGATTTGAACCTAGGTCTATGCAGCTTCAGTCTGGTCATGGCTTCTCAAATACTCAACTACACAGCTAGCCTACTTAAGCTGAATTCCACTTTCTGCTGCTGCTGCTGCTAAGTCACTTCAGTCGTGTCCGACTCTGTGTGACCACATAGACGGCAGCCCACCAGGCTCCCCCATCCCTGGGATTCTCCAGGCAAGAATACTGGAGTGGGTTGCCATTTCCTTCTCCAATGCATGAAAGAGAAAAGTGAAAGTGAAGTCGCTCAGTCTGTCCGATTGTTAGCGACCCCATGGACTGCAGCCCACCAGGCTACTCCGTCCATTGGATTTTCCAGGCAAGAGTACTGNACCAGGCTCCCCCATCCCTGGGATTCTCCAGGCAAGAATACTGGAGTGGGTTGCCATTTCCTTCTCCAATGCATGAAAGAGAAAAGTGAAAGTGAAGTCGCTCAGTCTGTCTGACTGTTAGCGACCCCATGGACTGCAGCCCACCAGGCTACTCCGTCCATTGGATTTTCCAGGTAAGAGTACTGGGGTGGGGTGCCATTGCCTTCCCCGTCCACTTTCTATGTCTCCACAAAGAAAATTCTACACCAGTACTTTCATAGGATTACTCTTCGGACTCAAAGAACAAATATATCTAAATTATTATTTAACTGCAGTATACTGAGGTGAAAATGTATATACAGACATTCTAAGCATTTGGAATAAGGTTTAAATAGTCAAGCCTCTATACTTTTTGGCTTAATTTTTGGAGCACTGCAATCTGATTTTATATCTGCATATTTTTCATAAAATAAGAATTTAACATATTATATTGTCAATGTATTTTTTTAAGTTTACATATAAAGAGAGGTTAGTGTCTATTTCCGAAAAAAGATTAAAAGTATAGCAAGCTAGAAATGGAAAAGGACTTTGAAATCACCTAGAAAAACCTCCACATTTTTGATAAAGAAAGCACTAGAGTGATAGAAACTGCCAATGTCATTCAGCTAATTAATACGAACAAGAAAAGTTCTTTAATTCCTACTCCATGGCTCCTCTGATGACATTCTGCTATTTTTAAGAAAACTAACTAAGGGATATAAAGAAAGAAAAAGACTAAAAAGAGAAGGGCAATTTTAATTTTGGTAATCTGAAAAGTGCAGCTGCATATTTCTGCTTTCAATGGTTTATATCCTTTTAAATTCTTGATTTGAACAAGAGACTTTCTAGACTAACTAAAGATAGGTGATAGGCTCTTCTGAAATAAATAATATCTAAATTTAATATATCAAATACAGACAATTTCACAAATCAATAAAGAGTAATGTTTTTGCTTGTGTTTTTCTTTCTTTCTTTAGGATTCTCTTAGATATTTCTAAAACATTTCTAAACGTTATTTGTAAGGTGAGATATTCTTCAGGATAACTGACCCAGTTTCTTTAATAAGGTAGTACAATGGAAAAAAATAAAAATGATTCTAAAGTAAAAGAGACTTAGGGGATATAACTTGATGCAATGCATAAACATACGAGATATTTTCAGAACTGGAGAAATCAGAATATGGACTGAATGTTAGAAAATATTTTAAAATTACTATTAACTAGTTAAAGGTAATATTATAAATGAGAAAAGAATATTTTTTTAAAAGGCATACTGAAGTTAAAAGAATTATTGAAACTTCTCAGCATAAAAAGCTGTATCTTTCATTATTTATCATGTATCAATATAAAGTGATTTTTTTCATAATTATTTCAGTCTTAGATTTACTTTTTTAATTTTAATATTGAAACTCCCAACCTTTTATATACAGTATTACTATGCCATTTTACTTTTCCTAAATTTCCCTTATGTAAAGAAATTAAAGGATTTTACTTTAAATCCTCAACAAAGCTCTCTACATGAGATAAGGCCATTTCCATTTATTATTATATTAATATTTATTACATTTGGTCGAATTTCTGTCACCTTAGTTTTGCTATTTTTAGATATCCTTGGTATTTCTCTATGTCCTCTTTTACTTTTCTCTTTTGTAAGACACATTATTCTAACCTACTATTAGTTGCCTTAGAGCAGTCCATAAACATTTTATCTAAGTATATGACAAGAATAATTTTAGATACTTATTTGTAGATAAATAACTCAGTACTTCTTCAGTATACCTTTTATCTCTTTCCTGAAACCTATTTTATCTAAATACTTACAAAAATAGCAACTTAAATTTTTAGTTAAAAATAATTTTTATTTCAAAAATGCTTTAATTTATAAATTAAACAAATTTAACATTCAAATGACATACAATGACATATGATTAAATAACGAGCCTTAAGTTTTCTCCCATTAGTAGTTGGGAAGATTATCCCATCGAGTCTCTCTAAAGGTGGGTTTCCATTTAATCATTCATTCATTTTAATCTTTACTTCCTTATTCCTGAGTTATTTTAAAATTTTTCTCTCAAATACTTGGGATGCATCATTAAATAATTTTACAAAGATAAATGTGTAGCATATTTTTCAATACATTAAAGGTCGGAGAATGTACCTCTGTATATTAAAAAAAAGGGGGGGGGTTAGCTACAGAATATGAGTCATAATCTTTTTTTCTAAAATCACCAGATACAAGTATTGTGCTATATAATATATTTCTGCAAAATCTGAAGCTTAATTTCTTAAAGCTACCTTTTCTTTTCCCTGAAAATTGGCTATATTGATTGGGTTTGTGTTTAGCTGCATTTTTTTAATTGAAGGATAATTGCTTTGCAGAATTTTGTTGTTTTCTGTCAAACCTCAACATGAATCAGCCATAGGTATACATACATCCCCTCCCTTTTGAACCTTCCTCCCATCTCCCACCACATCCCATCCCTCTAGACTGATACTGATACAGAGCACCCATTTGAGTTTCCTGAGCCATGCAGCAAATTCCTGTTGGCTATCTTGTTTTACATATGGTAATGGAAGTTCCCGTGTTACTCTTCGTGTTACTCTTCCACACATCTGAGCCCCTCATCCCCTCTCCCCATGTCCGTAAGTCTATTCTCTATGTTTGTTTCTCCACTGCTGACCTGTGAATAAATTCTTCAGTACCATTTTTCAAGATTCCATATGTATGCATTAGAATATGATATTTATATCTTTCTTTCTGACTCACTTCACTCTGTATAATAGGTTCTAGCTTCATCTACCTCATCAAAACTGACTCAAGTGCCTTCCTTTGTATGGCTGAGTGATATTCCATTGTGTGTATGTACCACAACTTCTTCACCATTCATCTGTCGATGGACATCTAGGATGCTTCCATGTTCTAGCTCTTGGAAATAGTGCTGCAATGAACAAAGGAAAACATGTGCCTTTTTCAATTTTGGTTTCCTGAGGGTATATGCCTAGGAGTTAAGATTGCTGGGTCATATGGTGGTTTTATTCCTACTTTGATAAGGAATCTCCATAGAGTCTTCCAAAGTGGCTGTATCAATTTACATTCCCACCACCAGTGCAAGAGCATTTCCTTTTCTCCACACCTTCTCCAGCATTTATTGTGTCTAGATTTTTTGATGATGGCCACTCTGACTGCCATGAGGTGATACCTCATTGTAGTTTTGATATTCATTTCTCTAATGATAAGTGATGTTGAGCATCTTTTCATGTGTTTGCTAGCCATTTGTATGTCTTCTTTGGAGAAACGTCTGTTTAGGTCTTTTTCCCACTTTTTGATTGGGTTGTTTGTTTTTCTGGTATTGAGTTGTATGAGCTGCTTGAACATTATGGAAATAAATCCTTTCTCACTTGTCTCATTTGCTATTATATTCTCCCATTCAGAGGGTTGTCCTTTCACGTTGCTTATAGTTTCCTTTGCTGTGAAAAAGCTTTTAAGTTTAATCAGGTCCCACTTGTTTGCTTTTGTTTTTATTTCCACCACTCTAGGAGGTGGGTCACAGAGGATCTTGCTTTAATTAATGTCATTACTGTTGTGCCTATACTTTCCTCTAAGAGTTTCATAGTTTCCGGTTTTACATTTAGATCTTTAACCCATTTTGCGTTTATCTTTGTGTATGGTGTTAGGAAGTGTTCTAATTTCATTCTTTTACATGTAGCTGTCCAGTTTTTCCAGCACCATTTACTGAAGAGGCTGTCTTTGCCCCATTGTATATTCTTGCCTCCTTTGTCAAAAATAACATACCACAGGCGCATGAGTTTATTTCTGGGCTTTCTATCTGGTTCTATTGGTCTATATTTCTGTTTTTGTGCCATTACCATACTGTCTTGAAGACTGTAGCTTTGTAGTATAATCTGAAGTCAGGAATGTTGATTCCTCCAGCTCCATTCTTCTTTCTCAACACTGCTTTGGCTATTCAGGGTCTTTTGAGTTTCCATATGAATTGTGAAATTTGTTGTTCTAGTTCTGTGAAAAGTACCACTGATAATTTTATAGAGATAGCACTAAATCTGTAGACTGCATTTGGTAGCACAGTCATTTTCACAATATTGATTCTTCCTACCCAGGAACATGGAATATCCCTCCATCTGTTTATGCTGTCTTTCATTTCTTTCATTCAGTTCAGTTCAGTCGCTCAGTCGTGTCTGACTCTTTGTGACCCCATGAATCGCAGCACGCCAGGCCTCCCTGTCCATTACCATTTCTTGGAGTTCACTCAGACTCATGTCCATCGAGTCCGTGCTGCCATCCAGCCATCTCATCCTCTGTCATCCCCTTCTCCTCCTGCCCCCAATCCCTCCCAGCATCAGAGTCTTCTCCAGTGAGTCAACTCTTCTCATGAGGTGGCCAAAGTACTGGAGTTTCAGCTTTAGCATTATTCCTTCCAAAGAAATCCCAGGGTTGATCTCCTTCAGAATGGACTGGTCGGATCTCCTTGCAGTCCAAGGGACTCTCAAGAGTCTTCTCCAACACCACAGTTAGAAAGCATCAGTTCTTCAGCACTCAGCTTTCTTAACAGTCCAATTTCCCATCCATACATGACCACTGGAAAAATCATAGCCTTGACTAGATGGACCTTTGTTGGCAAAGTAATGTNGATCTCCTTGCAGTCCAAGGGACTCTCAAGAGTCTTCTCCAACACCACAGTTCAAAAGCATCAATTCAGTTATCTTCATTACTCTTAAATAATTCTATGATGATCTTATAAACAAGGAAACATTCTAAAGTTAACATGGGCTCAAAGTCAATGTGATAGTCTCAATTTCCAGTGCCTTCTCATGTGGACAGAGTGACTTGATAACACAGTTTATCAGCCTCAGCACTGTTGACATTTGGGGTAGGAGAATTCTTTGTTGTTGGGGCTGTCTCGTGCATTGTAGGATGTCTAAGAGCATCCGTGGCACCTACCTACTAGATGCCATTAGTACTCCTTTCAAGTTGTGACAACCAAAAATAGCTCCAGAAATTGCCAAATGCCCCCCGAAGGGCAAGATCAATCCACAGCTGACAACCATCAAGCTAAGGGAATGTTGGCTAAGGGAGAAAGAGCAGAGGTCTTTCAGGTGTTTAAGCAATTTGGCTCGGCTCTCACACTCCAGTGACCTGCCAGGAGAAGAGCTTGCTCCAAGCAGCTGCTGCCCCTTTGGGCGGAGCCTAGCAGGAACTTAAAGGTAACATAAAGGTAACCAAAACAACCATGGCTGGCCCAGGCCAAGCTGGCTAAACCCAATCAGCAGAACTCCAGCCCACACAGTGCAGACTAAATAAAGTGCACAGAAATCAATACTTGTTATTTTATGCCACTGAGTTCTAGGACAGCTTACATAGAGCACTGTTGTGGCAATTGTTGACAAATACAGCGACTCACAGAGTAAGCCAGGATTCAAAACCTGACTCAAAAACCCACTATTACCTCAACTGTATCAAGCAGTTTTCTTTACTGAATTAATATCCCCACCTCCAGGATATGCTTAATACTAGCAGAGATGCAATACAATCCACTTTATTAATAAGTATAAATACTAAAAGTTAAATTTGTAAAAAATTTTCAACAAGCTACTCATATTATCTTCTCACTCCCACACCATTAAGCCACTGATTCAAAAGCCACTATGGACATAAATCTCATCTCTCCAACACTGAGTCCAAGGCTTCCTTCTCTCGTCAGTCCCAGAGTGACGCACAGCCAAACCCAAAACAGCATCTCCAAGTTTACACTCACTTTTATAAATAAGGTGCTATATGTAAACTTAAAAGACATCTTTTTTTAAAGTTCAGCAATATTTAAAAGACTGAAATTTTCATACAGATACACACAACAAATACTTATCGTACAGCTACCGTTTACTGGACATTATTCCAGGCAGACAACATCACCACCCTCCTGGAGCTTACATCCTGGCAACACAGCATTATGTAGGTACACAGCATTATGGCACTTTCCAAATGTCTCACATGTACTAATTCACTTATAAGTCCTCACAAGCCTATGAGAGACTACCTCTATACAGAGACGAAGAAAACAATGCCTGGATTTACCCAAAGCACAATGCGAGCATCAGGGCCAGCCAGGAGCCTGGTTCACATGTTTGGACCACTGTACTACACTGCCCCTTTGCAGCTTTAACAAAAGCATTTTCGAGTCAAAGAGCATGAGTTCACTCACAACATCAATTTCTCATACAAAAGGAGGAGGTAGGACAAATGCATATGTAATGATCTCTAATAAGATATATTAAGAAAAACGGGAACAAGAAAAACACATACTTGTTTTACTGTGACCAATATATAATTCATAATTCTGAAACAAAAATATTTTCCATACTGCCAAAATGTGACACTCGTTTCATTTTAATTATTTTTTTTAATGATGAGATACAGTTCCTAGTAGAGACTACAGCATAGTTACTATTCATTTGGTATGTACTGATAACCTCAAAGAGAAACTACATGCAGACTCCAACTCTGCCAAATTCTTTTAAAGGAAATTTAAAATCAAGGTATTGAAAAAACTGGTCTGGAGGAACAAAATGGCTTGTATCTATTTCTCTCCTATAAACCACTGAATTTCAAATTTAAAAAGCTTTGATAAAACAGATATTTTTGGATGCCAGTAATTACCCAGAACTCATACACCACCTGCCTCACTGACACGCCTACATATGGATGTCTTGACTTCAAACTCAGCTCTAAGTCAGAAATGTGAAGCCCCACCCCCAAACCTGCTCTTCCCTCAGTCTTTCCTCAGGAATTGGTGACTGTTACTTCAACCAATCAAAACCTGCGAGCTACTCCTCTGAGTTTTCCCTCACCTTCCATATCCAATCTGCCAGCAAATCCTACTGGCTCTTAAGTCATCAATTATGCAGGATCTGAGTATTTCGAAGTCCTCTTGTTCAAGTTCCTCCTCTGCCCTCAGCTGGTCTCCCTGCTGTCAGTATCACCCACAGCCTTTCTCCACACAGAAGCCAAAAATAAGCTACTAAAACCTAACTGAATCCACAGCACTCCGCAGCTTTCCATTTCACATTCAGTAGTATCCAAAATCTCTACAGGATAGGCACTCTGCTAACTTTCTAACCTCGAATCTCACACTTCCCAAGCGTACGCTGAACTGATCTCTGCCTGAAATGTCCTTTCCCCATCACTCTACTCATGTCTCTGCACTCCCTTCATCTTATAAGAGACTCCTTGACTAAACACATAGCCACTGTGCATCTCCTGTTTCCCACAGCACTGACAGGACCTAAAGAAAACATTCTCTTGTTTTTTGTCTGTCTGTACCACTACAATGCCTATTCCTCGAGAGTTCACTGCCCCCATCTGCCTCCTGAAACAAAGCCTGGTAAAAGGACCCTACATGACAACCTGTGAGCCTTGCTTAGGATGACAACCTACACAAACGAGAGCAGTGCTTCTCAAGCTTCAGCATACATGGTATCATCCATATGGCTTGGAAGGCAGACTGCGGAGCTTTGGCCCAGAGTTGCTGATTCAACTAGTCTGGGCTGAGGTTTGAACATTTACAAGTTCCCAGGAGGTGTGGATACTATAGTCCCAGGACCACATTTTGAGAATCAGTGAACTAGATATTGTTTCACTCCAACACACCTGTCAGCAACTGAAGTTGACCATGACAATGAATCTCAACTGGTGGAAAAGGACAGGAATATAGTAAAAAGGTGCCTCCCTTTGGATCCACAACATAAAACACATCTCTTCTGACTTAGAGGATTATACAGGACTTGTGCCTTTTAGTAATGCAATGTAAGCATCACTCTGTGCATGGCATTTCTCTAAGAGCGGGGATCAGGCGAGTTGAGGTTGCATTCTCTAACACGGTCTCATGCTCTTGCGCAGCCCACGCTAAAGACCACTGCTGGGTCTCCATCCTTTAGACAAGCAGACGGGAAGGTCGCTGTCTTTTAAAGAGATCACGAAACACAGAAGTACTAGACACCAACTGGTTTGGACAGCTGCCCAAATCACAACTTACCATCCCTAAAAATAATCCAATACCCAGGGTGGTCTAGGTTATGTTAGTTAATCCCAGGCCTTACTCATGGCAAACTGGCCCAAAATACATTCTCTCTCCAAAGAATATGAAGTTTGAATAAAATCTGAGAGGCATGATGCCAAATTACGTAGCACATGGAATGCTGCTCAATGTTACCTGGCAGCCTGGATGGAATGCGAGTTTGAAGGAGAATTTATAATGTATATGTATGAACTACCACAAGACTATTAAATGGAAGTTAACAATAGAAAAAGAGCAAGGCTCTCAACAGGGAAGGTCTACACTTCCACTACTGAGGTTCTCAAACCTGCCCTGGTTCCTATCTTATATACAGCTATTCCTTTAACCCTTAGTACTACACCCAATTATCTTCCAACAAACTCCTTTTTGCCTAAATCATCCAGGATTGTTTATATATTTGCAACAAAAATACTTATTAAAAAAAGAACAAATGTATTAACTTGTAAGAAAACTGTATTATTAATAGAAATGCACCTTATGTAATATCAACATTTTTCCCCTATCAACTCGACATTTATTTCCCATCTCCAAACTATGGTAGTATCCACATAATCAATGCATCTTAGACTGCACATCACATTTCTGACTTTACAATATCAACTCCTTCTTGTACTTCCTTTCAGAGAAGTCCTCTGAAGCTCAGCAAAAAGACATCGATTTGCCTCGATATATTCAGTAGCTACTGTTTGCCCAGTATGTGCCAATATTACATGCACTGGGAATATAAAGTAAATAACAAAAACAGGTTCTTAAGTACCTTATATTCTGCTGGGGTGAGACAAGAAAATTAAAAAAAAAAAAAAAACTAGATAATAAATGCTATTGCAGAAAAATAGAGACGTATGTGAAATAATGAGTAACCAGATTGCTTTTATATTAAATGGGCAGAGGAGGCCTCTCTAAAGTGACGGTTAAGCTAAAATCTTAATGACAAGAAGAAGCCAGCCGGTTAAGATCAATGCAGAGAAAACATAAAGGTACTTGGGCTGGGAATAGACTTATTCTTAACAGCCAATGTGACTACAGGGTGGTGAGGAAGAAGGAAAATCATTTAAGATGAGGTCAGAGATAGAAAGTACCATATCATGTAGGGCTTTGTAACAAAAGGCAAAGAGTTTTGAGCCTTTTATAAATTAATTGTATAGTATAAAGAGGCTATCCAGGACAGGATACTCAGAATAGCTGAGCAAGGAACGAAGATTAAAAAAATTATAAATAGTGGTTATGATAAAAATTTCAGCACTGCAAGGAACTTTAGCTATCAGAGCCTAGCCCCTCATTTTGCTGAGAGGGTGATGCAGCTTCAGAGGCTAGGCCAAAGACAAGCACTAAGTCGTACTTGGTGCTTTCTGACATTCAAGCCAAAGCTCTTTCCATAATTCTTGCCTCAATCTGAAACCTAGAACTAAGTCTTTACTATGTGCATTTCCAAAGTGACACAGCAACATCCAAACAAAAATATATATTTTTTAATAATTTTAAATTATTCACACGTCTGGTCCCTCGTGTGAAATTTTTTTAAAGCAGCTGCCAATGCTTACCACCAGATATCTCTCTTTCCAAAGAATGTGAATCAGGAAAAAAGCAAAACAAAACATTGAATATAAACAAAATATACTTACATCTGGGTATTCTTTTACAGGCACATAAAGTTTCTCTTGTAACTGAACAATAGGTCCCACAGCATCAGGCAATTCTGCACTCCTTTTCTCTGTACTGCCATTTAATGTGTCATTGTACATGTCTTTCCGTACTCTGCTAATTTCTGTTAAAAGTAAAAATTTTAAATGTGTTAGACAAAAAAATATTCTTACTAGTCCAGGAAAAAAATAAATAAGAGGGTAAGGGAGGATTTCGTTGATTTAAGTGTTAAAACTTAAAGAAGTCAAGAGTTGTTGACCTATACTGTCATTCTCTGGATTAAGTCTGTGTATAACCAAACTACAGTCTTAAGTAAACTCTACCAGAAACCAAATTTACACCAAATAATATATTTTATTAAAAATAACTTCAGAGCCCAAGCTCTTATTCACTGTAATACAAACCAGTTATTTTACCTAATTTCTCCATGCCTAAACAAGTGGTAGCTTCAGCCAAATACCTCCCTAAGAATGCCTATCAGACAACACTAATGCCAAAGGCTCCTTTATACTTCAGAAATAATCTATCTGAATGAAATTCAAACTGGACCACTTCCTTAGATATTTTAAGTATCTCTGGAATATCCAAACAGAGATGTACAATAGATACAGAGATTCAGAAGTCTGAGTGTGATACACAAACGTACTGGTTAAAGCTACAAGAACAAAAAAGATGTCTTAAGAGGGGATTGGGAGAAGAAAGAACGGAATGACCCTAGGAAAAGCAACATTTAAGGAGTAGGAAAAGAAGCTCCAAACCAAGAAGTAACGGAGGTAGATAGGAGAACTAGGGAAGAGAGGCATCTAAGAAGCTAAGAAATGACAGATTCAAGGACAGGGTAATCAACAGTATCAAATACCACAAAAGCATGGTAAGGTAAAGAGCAAAAAGAGGGTACCTTGGATTTGACCACTAAGTCAATGTTGATCCAGAAGTTGTGAGGAAAAGATGGTATGGTGATCAAACTACACTGAGTTAATGAATGAAATACAAGAAACCAGAGATACCTAAAGTCAATAATTTTTTAAAACTATCATGACAGTTCTCAGGTATAAATATGACTTTTTTAAAAAAATGAGAAATCTATTTTAATGGATCAAATCCTATACAAGGAAATCAATTCTTTCAAGAGTTCTTTATGTAGCTTTTACAATGTGCTAAAGGACAGGCCCCTACCTACTGCAATACACTAATAACAGTTGTCATTATTAATTTAGCTGAATGTTTCTGTAACCAACTCTCAATGACACAGACTATGTCCTCCTTTGGGAAGAGGCTTGGGTCCATTAGTACTGATATTTAAAAATAAGATCCCAAAAGAAGTAATTATTAACAAGAAAATTTAGATAAGATGACTAGGTTAAAGAATACATAAATATACAAAAAATACAACTTCACCTGGAAAGAGAGATACATTTACCACTCCTGTTGTATTTGTATGCCTTCCAAACATTGAATTTCAATTTATTGCTATTAAGGAGCTATCAAAAGCAATGCACACTTTAATTTTCTTAACTAGTTATTTAAATTGCTTCCAGTTAAATAAAATCCACTTCAGTAAAAAGGCATGATCAAAGATGTTTTTACCCAGCTATATTAGTCCAACTGGTAAAAATTTTGCACTACAGTACATTTTCTGAATGGCAATCTTATCTCTTAACAATTTGCTTGTCAAAGTTTACCAAATGTTTATCTCTTATAGCAAGTGAACTTTTGTAAAAGAAAATCAAAAGAAGGTAACTTGTATTTAACTACATTATAAGGGCAACATTTTCTTTAAGTTCTTTTTTATACTTTTGCTTTCATAATTAAATCTTCCCCAAAGATGTCCAGTATCAAATCAGTGTTTATCTTAAAATTAGCATATGACAGCAATTCTCAAATCGAATTTCTAGTGACCAACAATTTAAATGGCTGTTTACATAATTACAGCACATAATTAAATGGAGGGCATGAGAAAAATTTATCTAATTAAAACTCCACATCAATCCTTCAGTCCAGGTCTCTATGTAGAAGCACTTCCAACATTAGTTTATTCCATTAAAATTTCCTCTTCAAAAGCTGCCCAATTTCTTATTAAGAAGCTGCTGCTGCTGCTGCTAAGTCGCTTCAGTTGTATCTGACTCTGTGCGACCCCAGAGATGGCAGCCCACCAGGCTCCCCCATCCCTGGGATTCTCCAGGCAAGAACACTGGAGTGGGTTGCCATTTCCTTCTCCAAGGCATGAAAGTGAAGTCGCTCAGTCGTGTCCGAGTCTTTGCAACCCCATGGACTGCAGCCTACCAGGATCCTCCACCCATGGGATTTTCCAGGCAAGAGTATTGGAGTGGGTTGCCACTGCCTTCTCCTTATGAAGCTAATAATACTCAAATAAAAAACTGCAAATACCATAAAAGGAAACCACAGACAAAATCTGCTTATAGACAGAGATGCAAATATCCTAAATGCACAGACATCACTGGCATAATGCACTAAGACAAGGTGGATTTTACAACATGAAAGCAAGAATAATTCAATATTTTTTAATCTATTAACATAGTAATACAGTTGGCTGAAGAGGAAAAAGTGATTTTCAGCTAAACAAATTTATCTAACTTAGAAAAGTTGAAATAATCAATTATAAGTTAAAAAATTCAGATGACGAGATTTAAAAACAATATACAAAAAAAACCCAGTAACATATTATCTATCTGACCAGATGATATAATGAAAGAAAAGATACATTTACCACTTAAGCTGTATTTCTAGAAACTCTTTTGTGATTATTTAATACCTTAAAATTTTGTTACCTATTATATCCTTGGTTCTTACAATAGTGGTTGGGAATACAGTGGGTCCTCAATTAATACTCACTAAATGAGTATTGATGGATGGGTGAATGGAGAGAGGAACGAGCCAGGTTCTAGGGCACTGAAGTTAAACAAGCCATGGTCCCAGCTCTCAAAAAATTTAGTCTAATATGGGAGGCATATGAATACAGAGGTGCTCTAAGGTAGAACAACAGTAAGTAAGAGATATGGATTAGACACAAAAACAGGCATCATCAACTCTGCTACAGACAATGCAGCACTTTCACAGCATCATCTTTCAGGATTTGAAAGAGCTCAACTGGAACTCCATCACCTCCATTAGCTTTGTTCGTAGTGATGCTTTCTAAGGCCCTCTTGACTTCACATTCCAGGATGTCTGCCTCTAGGTGAGTGATCACACCATCGTGATTATCTGGGTCATGAAGCTCTTTTTTGTACAGTTCTTCTGTGTATTCTTGCCATCTCTCCTTAATATCTTCTGCTTCTGTTAGGTCCATACCATTTCTGTCCTTTATTGATCCCATCTTTGCATGAAATGTTCCCTTGGTATCTCTAGTTTTCTTAAAGAGATCCCTGGTCTTTCCCAGTCTGTTGTTTTCCTCTATTTCTTTGCACTGATCACTGAGGAAGGCTTTCTTATCTCTTCTTGCTATTCTTTGGAACTCTGCATTCAGATGCTTATATCTTTCCTTTTCTCCTTTGCTTTTCACTTCTTTTCTTTTCACAGCTATTTGTAAGGCCCCCTCAGACAGCCATTTTGCTTTTTTGCATTTCCTTTCCATGAGGATGATCTTGATCCCTGTCTCCTGTACAATGTCACGAACCTCCGTCCATAGTTCATGAGGCGCTCTGTCAGATCTAGTCCCTTAAATCTATTTTTCACTTCCACTGTATAATCATAAGGGATTTGATTTAGGTCATACCTGAATGGTCTAATGGTTTTCCCTACTTTCTTCAATTTAAGTCTGAATTTGGCAATAAGGAGGAGTTCATGATCTGAGCCACAGTCAGCTCCTGGTCTTGTTTTTGCTGATGGTATAGAGGTTCTCCATCTTTGGCTGCAAAGAATATAATCAGTCTGATTTCAGTGTTGACCATCTGGTGATGTCCATGTGTAGAGTTTTCTCTTGTGTTGTTGGAAGAGGGTGTTTGCCAAGACCAGTGTGTTCTCTTGGCAAAACTCTATTTGCCTTTGCCCTGCTTCATTCCGTATTCCAAGGCCAAATTTGCCCATTACCCCAGGTGTTTAATTCCCAGATAGTTAATTCTTTTTGTTGCAATGGTGAATGGGATTGATTCCTTAATTTCTCTTTCTGATTTTTCATTATTAGTATATAGACATGCAAATGATTTCTGTGTACTGATTTTGTATCGTGCAACTCTGCTAAATTCACTGATTAGTGCCAGTAATATTCTGATATTATCTTTAGGGTTTTCTATGTACAGTATCACATCATCTGCAAACAGTGAGAACTTTACTTCTTCTCTTCTGATCTGGATTCCTGGATTCCTTTCTTTTTTTTCTCTGATTGCTATAGGTAGGAATTCCAGAATTATGTTGAATAACAGTGGTGAAAGTGGACACCCTTATCTTGTTCCTGATCTTAGGGGGAATGCTTTCAGTTTTTCACCACTGAGAATAATGTTTGCTGTAAGCTTATCATATATGGCCTTTACTATGTTGAGTTGTTCCTTCTATGCCCATTTTTTGAAGAGTTTTATTCATAAATGGGTGCTGAATTTTGTCAAAGGCTTTTTCTGCATCTATTGAGAGTATCATATGGTTTTATCTTTCTATTTGTTAATATGGTGTATTGCATTGATTGATTTGAATATATTGAAAAATCATTGCTTTCCTGGAATAAACCCAACTTATTCATGATATATGAGCTTCCTGATGTGTTGCTATATCTGTTTCTAAAATTTTGTTGAGGATTTTTGCATCTATGTTCATTAGCGATATTGGTCTGTGGTTTTATTTTTTTGTGTTGTCTTTGTCTGGTTTTGGTATCAGGGTGAGGGTGGCCTTGTAGACTGAGTTTGCAATTTATTTTTTGAAGAGTTTTATTCATAAATGGGTGCTGAATTTTGTCAAAGGCTTTTTCTGCATCTATTGAGAGTATCATATGGTTTTATCTTTCTATTTGTTAATATGGTGTATTGCATTGATTGATTTGAATATATTGAAAAATCATTGCTTTCCTGGAATAAACCCAACTTATTCATGATATATGAGCTTCCTGATGTGTTGCTATATCTGTTTCTAAAATTTTGTTGAGGATTTTTGCATCTATGTTCATTAGCGATATTGGTCTGTGGTTTTATTTTTTTGTGTTGTCTTTGTCTGGTTTTGGTATCAGGGTGAGGGTGGCCTTGTAGACTGAGTTTGCAATTTCCTGAAAGACTTTTAGAAGGACAGGCATTAGCTCTTCTCTAAACGTTTGACAGAATTCTCCTTTGAAGCCATCTGGTCCTGGGCTTTTGTTTTATGGGAGATTTTTTTTATCACAGCTTCAATTTCAGTGCTTGAAGTTGGGCTGCTCGTATTTGGGTTGTTCATAATTTCTGTTTCTTCCTGGTTCAGTCTTGGAAGACTGAACTTTTCTAAGACTCTGTCTGTTTCTTCCAGGTTATCCACTTTATTGCCATATAGTCGTTAATCATAGTGTCATACTCCTTTGTCTGTTGTAACCTCTCCTTTTTCATTTCTAACTTTGTTGCACTGATTCTTCTTTGTTTCTTGATGAGTCTGGCTAAAGGCTTATCAATTTTGTTTATCTTCTAAAAGAACCAGCTTTTAGTTTTATTAATCTTTATTATTTTTTCATTTATTTCTGTTTGGGTTTTTATGATTTCTTTCCTTCCACTAATTTTGTGGGGGTTTTTTGTTCTCCTTTTTCCAGTTGTTTTAGGTGTAAAGTTAGACTGTCTAGTTGATGTTTTCTTGTTTCTTGAGGTAGGATTGTATTGCTATAAACTTCCCTCTTAGAACTGCTTTGGCTGCATACCATAGGTTTTGAGTTGTTTTGTTTTCATTGGCATTTGTTTCTAGAAATTTTTTCATTTCCCATTTGATTTCCTCAGTAACCTGTTGATTATTTAGAAACGTCTTGTTTAATCTCCATGTGTTTGTGTTTCTTGCAGTTCTTTTTCTTCTAATTGATATCTAGACTCATAGTGCTGTTGTCAGAGAAGATGCTTGATACGATTTCAATCTTCTTAAACTTACTGAGGTTTGATTTGTGACCCAAGATGTGGTCTATCCTGGAAAATGTTCCATGTGCACTTGAGAAGAAGGTGTATTCTTCTTATTTGGATGGAATGTCCTAAAGATATCAATGAGATCCATCTCATCTAATGCATCATTTAAGACTTGTGTTTCCTTACTAATTTTCTGTTTTGACGATCTGTCCATTTGTGTGACTGGGGTGTTAAAGTCTCCTACTATTATTGTGTTATTGTCATTTTCACCTTTTATGTCTGTTAATGTTTGTCATACCTATGGAGGTGCTCCTGTGTTGGGTGCACAGATATTTACAATTGTTATGTCTTCCTCTTAAGATTAGTCCCATGATCATTATGTAGTGTCCTTCCTTCTCTCTTGTAATACTCTTTATGTTAAGGTCTATTATGCTACTCTAGCTTGAATGACTATTTCCTTTTCCATGTTGGGAAAATTTTCAACTATAATCTCTTCAAAAATTTTCTCATACCCTTTCTTTTCCTCTTCTTCTGGGATCCCTATAATTTGAATGTTGGTGCATTTGATACTGTCCCAGGTCTCTGAGACCATCCTCAGTTCTTTTCATTCTTTTTACTTTATTTTGCTATTCAGAAGTCATTTCCACCATTTTATCTTCCAGCTCACTGATTCGTTCTTCTGCTTCAGATATTCTGCTATTGATTCCTTCTAGAGTATATTTAATTGCAGGAATTGTGTTATTGTCTCTGTATGTTCATTCTTTAATTCTTCTAGGTCTCTGTGAATTGATTCTTGCATTTTCTCTATTTTGTCTTCAAGGTTTTTGATCATCTTTACGATTGTTCTGAATCCTTTTTCAGGTAGTTTGCCTATTTCCTCTTCATTTATTTGGACTTCTCCGTTTCTACATTGTTACTTCATTTGTGTAGTATTTCTGTGCCTTTTCATTTTTTTTTTTTTTAACTTATTGAGTTTGAGGTCTCCTTTTCCGAGGCTTCAAGGTTGAATTCTTTCTTCCTTTTGGTTTCTGCCTTCCTAAGTTTGTTCCAGTGGTTTCTGTAAGCTTCATATAGGGTGAGATTTGTGCTGAGTTTTTGTTTGCTTTCCCTCTGATGGGCAGGGCTTAGTGAGGGGGTAATCTGGACTGGAAGAAACACAAGCTGGAATCAAGATTGCTGGGAGAAATATCAATAACCTCAGATATGCAGATGACACCACCCTTATGGCAGAAAGTGAAGAGGAGCTAAAAAGCCTCTTAATGAAAGTGAAAGAAAAGAGTGAAAAAGTTGGCTTAAAGCTCAACATTCAGAAAAAGAAGATCATGGTATCTGGTCCCATCACTTCATGGGAAATAGATGGGGAAACAGTGGAAACAGTGTCAGAGTTTATTTTTGGGGGCTCCAAAATCACTGCAGATGGTGACTGCAGCCATGAAATTAAAAGACGCTTACTCCTTGGAAGAAAAGTTATGACCAACCTAGATAGTATATTCAAAAGCAGAGCTATTGCTTTGCTGACTAAGGTCTGTCTGGTCAAGGCCGAAGAGTTGATGCTTTTGAACTGTGGTGTTGGAGAAGAATCTTGAGAGTCCCTTGGACTGCAAGGAGATCCAACCAGTCCATTCTGAAGGAGATCA